>CM014733.1:34868421-35330921 GCA_004329165.1 Spatholobus suberectus
CAGAGCGATTGTTTTCTTAGCATTACCTATGTTTGTTTCCATTGTATACCTGTCTCTGTTACTACCTTGTTATGTTGTGTGTAATGTTTGATGATGATTGCTTGAGTAGTTGTAGTATACAACATTCATGTGATTATTGCATCTGCTTGGAATAGTTTATAGGTAACGATAAACCCCATGTAATAAGATACTTATATACTTGCCTAAGTTTATGAAAGGTTTTCATGAAAGGAAATGTTTTAAGAAAGGAATACGTTTTCATAAAAAGATATTTTAAAAGGAAAGGTATGCTTTCAAAGAAAAGTACCTCCTTAATAATGTTATAACCTCTCCAGTACCGGTCATGTCCAAGTCGCACCTCAGCATACTACGATGTGTAAACTGTAGTGAGGATTCTGAGGTTACCAAGGAGAGATGGGGTTATATACAACTCTAGATGAGTTGTAAGAAAAAGAAGGGCTAGGAGGCCCCCGGTATCAAGAGAAGGGACCGTCATCCTTCAGATGCTAGGGGAAGACAACGTTTTTCCTTAATGGAAGAACGGGTTCTTTAAGAACACAGAGAGAAGAACTCCTTCGATAATAGAAGGTAGTCCAACCACTTGGACTGATGGTTTGTGTAAAGGTCATGGCAAGAGGGACGCCTCTTGACGGCTAGAGCTCGGTCCCAGAAAAGACAGGAGACTATGAAACCTAATAATAAAGATAACAAGAACCATACAAAATAGAAACAAAACTAGGATATGAATGTTGTGAATGCCTTTGTGAGGCATGTATGTTGCCCTGTATGGTATATGATGATGTGTATGCCTAGCCATGGTGAGTCTAGTTAATTCTAAACTAAGAAACCCATGTGCTTAGTGAGGACACAATTTATGTATAAGTCCCAAAAAGGGCAAGAAAAGAAAAAGGAAAGGAAAGGAAAGGAAAGATTAATCCTCACTTAGTATTATGGAAAGAAAAAAGTCTAGAGAAAGTAATCCAGAGTGTAAAGTCCTCATCAAAGCGATGGGGAGACAATTGTTTAGTGTAAGGAACAGTATAGGTCGAAAAACCAAGGGCTTAAGCCACTAAAGATTAGCAAGTCCTAGTCGGGCATTTTATGAGAATAAGAACTAAAGAGGTAAGGATTGAGGGTTTCAGTAAGAGATAAAACCATGATAGTATAAGAAAAGGATATCTAGAATAGAGGGTCAGCCTAGAGTCCTTAGAGCACTCACACAGACATTATGTCTTATTCTTTTAAGTTTTCATGTTTTTACAGGTTAAGTAAGTGAAGTCCTTTGAAAGTAGCTTGGAGCATGGAGCTTGGAGCTGTTGTCGAAGGAAGAGTTTATAGTTTTAAATCTCCTAATGTATGGGAGTTAGTTTATGTTTTTGCTCTCTCTTTTTCATGTGTTGTACAGCATATAAGTGCCAAGAGATTTGTATTAATTGTTTTAAGTATGTTTACGTAATTGATGTTGAAGTTTTTAGTTTTCGTGTAGTTTCTCTAATATTCTATATTATCAACTTCCATGTTATAGAAATATAAGCAGGCAAAGGTAACTCTCTTTAGGGTGTTACGCGTTAGATAATATCTTGAATTAAAATACTACACTCTTCATTTGAAAAAAATAAAATCAAACCTTATATATAATAAAATTTCTAATAAAAATTTAATTTTGTTATACTATAATATTTTAAATTTGAATAAGATTATTTCATCTCCTGCAGAAAACAAAAGCAAGTATATAACATTATGTTTGAAAGAGGTGAAAAGAGGAGGAAAAAAGATAAAATGGAAAGAAAAATGAATAATTATATTTTTTTTATTTGATTGGAGAGAAAGTAAAAGAAAAGAAAAAAGAAAAAAGTTAACTTTTCAAAGATTTTTTTTTCTTATTTTCAATTTAAATTATAATTTTTTTGGTTAAATTATGCATAGGTCCTAAACTTTTAGGTAATTTTTAATTAGATCTCTATATTAATTTCTTTTAATTGAGTCATTAATCTTTTAAATTTTCTTTAATTGGGTCCTTGGGGTTAAATTGTTGTGAATATTTCGTTAATTTGGATAGAATATTTCCTGATAAGGACTCAATTAAAAAAAATAGTATAAGGACTTAATTAAAATTTATCTAAAGTTCAGGAACCTACTCAATAGTTTAACCTTTTTTTGTTTTTTTTTATCTTTAGTTGCCTTTGTTTTATTTTAGAAAAAGAAGAAATTATAGAAGGGAGCAGAACGTAATCTTTTCAATAGTTAAATTCTATCACAGTATTATTATGTGGCTAAAATTCCAGAACCTGAGCATTGACTTGAAGAAACACAATAAAATACTCACGTAGACATATTTATAGAATAAATTAAATAAATTAATTATATTCTCAATCTATAATTTTGGTCTCCTTAGTTTTTAATTATGCAACTTTAGTCCTCTAATTTTTTAAAATCCTAATTTTACATCTCTTTTTTAATTTCCGTGATTTTAGTCCCCAAATTTTAAAAATTTGAAATTTTAGTCTACCATTAAATATTCATTCGTTACGTCAATGTCTCAACGTTAACTATGATGTGGCCTTACTTTGTTAAATATTATCTATAACTATTCCTCTAATGCCACATCATAGTTAACGGTGAAACATTAACAGTCAATAGATGACATTTAACTGTTGGATCAATTGCATATTTTTTAAATTTGAAAGACTAATCGTAAAATTAAAAATAGTGCAAAGTATTACTAGTTTTGTCAATGACTAACCTCTGCAGGAGAATTTGGCGACTACTTTTACTGAAGTATCTTCTCCCAACTATTTTTTTTATCCACAAAACTCAAATCCAAGACCTTACTAGACTAACATAATATTAGTAAATTAAAGGTTAAATTATTAAGTAGGTCTCTAAACTTTTAAACAATTTTAATTAGATCCTTGTACTATTTTTTTAATTGAGTCCTTAATCTTTTAATTTTTTTTTTTGATTTGGTCCTTAGGCCAACAACAATCAGACAAAAGTTAACCAAGGGATCTAATTAAAAAAAATTTAAACGATTAAGAACTTAATTAAAAAAATTAATGTAGAAACCTAATTAAAAATTACCTAAAAGTTTAAGAATCTATTCAATAATTTAACTTTTTTTTCTCTCTTACTTTCGTTTCTCTTATTAAACATATGGTTTCAATTAAGGACAAACTTGAATACGGTACTTTAGATACTATTAGTATTATTCTTCAATTAGAATTGAAAATTCACTTTGATAATTTACAACTCTTTTAATACATATTTTTATTATGCAAATTACCGAAGTGAATCTTTAACTCTAATTGGAGAGTAGCACTAATAATACCTAAAATACTATGTCTAAATTTGTCTTTAAAAAATGAGTACAAAAACCTTATTAAAAAATACTTAAATATTTAATAACCTAATCAATAATTTAACTTTTTTTTTTTTTTTAAAAAAACCCTGACACTTATCAGTATCCTTTCACCGCCTTTCTAGAAGGCCTGTGTACTTTGTGTAGCAGTGGCAGTGGATCACGACAGGTCATTATAGCCATTTGCTATTTCCTTCTTTTCAGGTCAAAATGTTGGCGCATGGCGCTTGTCTTTCTAGAAATTTACAAAGTTAGTACACTTGAGAACACCCCACCGATTTGGCATAAAATATTTTAATATTAAAAATAACATGAAAAATAAAAGGTTTTATATTTAATAAAAATAAAAATATCTACTAAATATTAAAACATCTTGAAATATTAACCATGAAAATAAATTACTTTTTCGTATTTTCATAAATCAAATATTTTGTAAATTAATTAAATAATGCTAAACTTTTTTTTGGTAAATAAATGAAAAACATATTGTTTTAAAGGTTAATAAAATCAAACTTATTTTATAAGGAATTCTATTCCTACAATCTTTATTTTTGAAAAAATGTATAGTGCTTACGTATAAGATAAATTTAAATAATTTATAAAATAAATATAGTGCATTTATGTTACGTAAAATTAGTGTGTTATATTATGTTTATATTGTCGCAAAATGTGCGTATGTTATCTCGCTAGAAAATAAAAGAAGCAATACATTAAGGGATGTGATAAGAATATGGATGAGGTAAAGATGTGTTGATGTCCTATTAAGTTTACATGACAACTACTAATTAACACAAAAATGCAAAAGATTTAATTTTATAAAAAATTGTTTGGTAATTTAATTATAAAAATGTGGGTAATTTTTTTTCACACTTCAAACTGATAACATCATACCCTCCCCAATTGGCAAACTAAACAAACAATACTAACGTACTGCATAATAGTGGTCCTGTACATCTGACAAGAGTCATAAAGTATTGGATCTCATGGCACTACAACACTGAAACAAATCAATCAATGTACCAAAGTATTTCAAAATAGATGCGTACATATTAGTAGAAAATAAAATATCTGAATACATATACATTTGAAAATGGGAAGGGAAAAAACTACTACAAAACGCACTTTATAGTTGGCCATACTAAGACAAACCTAGTCCCTTACTGTTGGGAGGCCTCAGAAGGACCCTCCTCTTCCTTGTTTAAGCTAGGAACTCGAACAATGAGAACTTAACCACGTGGTCCTCCATGTACTCCACTGCGAGCTGAAGAGAAAAATAGATTGCTCCCAAGAACGCAAATGCCATAATCATCACATGTTAGGAAAAACAATTCAAATTTTTCAACACCAAGCTACAATCCAATAATAACTCCTTTTAGGTCCCAACAATCTTGCTACATTAACGTGTATCCTTCACAGGGTACAAAGTACTTTCAACACTTATAACTAAGGTTTTGTCATAAAGGAAAATCTTAGAATTTTGTTCCTACATTCCCCACTATACGCTGCTTCATTTTCATTTACGTGTATAATGCACGTTATTAAACTTTATGAAGAAAATTTATTAATTCCATTTGTAATTATTAATTAAATTTTATAAAGATATCTAAGTTCAGGTTAGTACCCTCTAGGTTACTATTTTCAATTTTCAGTAAATTAAAATTTGAATATACTAAAATACCCTTATTTATTAAATTCTATTAAAATTTAACAATTCATAATTAATTCAAATGACCTTATTTTAACTTGATATTTTTATGGGCGGCTATTGTTACTGTTTCTAACCTTTCAAAATTTTCTTGAATAATTTGATGTTAAATTATCATTTTACCCTAGTTCTTTAATAAAATACTAGAATAGTCATATTTAATCAAATAAATTTAAATTTTGAAATTATGAAAATATGAGAAAATAAAATTAAAATATATCATTATAAGACAAAATAATTTTTTAGGAGTAAAATGACTATTTACTTTTTTATCATAAATTTCACTAGAATGGTCATATTAAACTAGATTTTACTTAAAATTTACTAAAATATCAAATTTGAGTAAAACATTATTTCTCAAGAATTTAATTCATAATTAATGTAATAATAATTCTCCAGAGTGGAATTACGCAATGCCTTTTTCTTAATATTTTTCACAAAAAACTCATATTTAACTACTTTTAATTCTAAAACTATTAGAAATATCAAATCTAAGTTTAAAATTGTTTTTTACATGAAATTAAATTAGTTTAGATGGTTTATCCATATAGTATGGAAGCTTTAGAAAACATATAATTGGAGTTAAACACCAAGTTGTTAAGAAGTATTATGAAACAACAGCTTTCTAAGCGTAACATTTTGCACAATAACTTTCTGAGTGTTGAATCTTCATAACATGAAATATATTTTTTTGTATAACAGTATTGTGAGAATTAGTTTCATTTAAGTATTGTATCTTCTGAACATAAGCGTACTAAGCATTAGCATTAGATTCTTAGAATCATATTAAAGCATCATACAATAACTCTTGTGACTAACCACTTAGAAAGTTGAACTTTCTAAGTGCTTGAACATTTAATGTTAAGATCTTTCAAGCACCAAGGTAGTCTTGAGTAAAAGCTCAAAAAGGTTAGTTTCAGGGAAAGTTTGGAAAGTCACAATTCAACTCCCCTTTTGGTGATGTTCTAATCCACTTCAGTTTTGGGTGTATTCCTTGTTCCATAAATGCTCCTCGTAAGTGCACGTTCGACATTGAATAACATAATACTATTTTTATTTTAGCATCTTAGAATTAATTCAAAATTTCATAAAACCTTAATAATGATTAATAATTAATCATACTAATTTCTATAAAATATTTGATTGTCTTCTCATAGAAACAATATAAGCTTTTATATCTATTCACAGCACATTAGTTTTAGTTGAATTAATCGCTTAAACTTACACAAAAATTTACAGCAAATTTTATTTAATTAAATTTTATGATATTAAATTATATTTTCACTCATATTGTCACAATTCAACTAAATTAAAGATTAATGAAAACAAGGTTTATAATAAGGATTCTCTTTTTATCACCTTGTGGTATGAGGCTCTCCCAACAATGAAAGCTTCGCCCTACGATTGTTGATAGCTGACAATAATTGTTTGTAATCACCTCAATCGTCTTAATTGCTTTCAATTACGAAGACATGTAATAGTATACCTAGCGCCAAGTGATGGCATCCACGCAACATTATCTCATAATGGCCTAATAACATGAAGTAAACACTCAAATCTTACACTTTATAAATAGGCATTTTATGTCATTTCACGAGACTTTTCTTGAGTTATGGATTTTATAGTGAATTCTCTCAATTCTTCAAAGCTTTTGCAAGTGTGTAAAGCTTCCACTAAATGATGTAGGTAGATTCAGTTTATTGATAGACAATAAATAACATTCAAGTTTAGGTGCATAAAATTCTAAATCTAAATTGATATTCTTGAAATAATTCCTAAACCTTTACTAATAACCTTTGAAAGAGTACCATCTACAATTCGAACTGTGAAGTTATCACAACAAGGTGAATAATGATCAAATACAGTTATGTTTCTAGTCATGTAATCTGAAACTCCTAAGTCTATGATCCATGATTTCAGTTTTCCTTTGCTAGTGTTTAAAGCATGCAAAAATTACCTTTTTGGGCTATTGCGGCTATACTACCTTTTACTACAATCAACATAGTTTGTTGGAGGATCATTGTTTTAATAAAGCTTCCATTTGTTCTTTGATGAATGAAGACGGATCAGGGTTTACCTTCGCATCCTGATGGTTCTATACTGTAACATTGCCTCTACTCTCCTTATTTCAAAATGGTTTTTCCTTTGAAGGTTTCCTAAGAATGTCCTAACAAGTGTCCTTAGGGTGACTAAGTTTCTTGCAATGATCACACCAGGGACAGTTCTTCTTGTGTGTTGGGTGAGCTTGGTTTCCTCTTGCTACCATTATTGAACTCTTAGTGGATGGGGCTAGAATAGAGTTTCCCAACATGAGTTTTCTGCTACTCTTTCTCTTATCATTTTTAGAATACTTCTCGAATTTTTGGAAGTGACTTGGTTCCAAGAATCCTTCCACGCACTTCATCAAGATCCTTATTAAGCCCTAATATAAATTTGTAGATTCTATCCTTCTCTTCCAGTCCTTTGAACTTCTTCTTGCCATCTATACAATTCCACTCAATCTCTTCATATATATCCAGTTGCTGCCACTATTGATGAGAGTGTTAAAATACTTAGTAACTGAAGATTCACCCAGTCACAAGTCATGGAGTAGACTTTTAATTTCAAAGATCGCAGAACTATTATCCACGTTGGAATATGTTTCCTTCACCGCCCACATCTCTTTGGTAGTGTCATAATACATGGAATTTTCCCCAGTTTCATTTGTCATGGTATTGAGGAGCCATGACATGACTAAACTATTTTCTAGTTGCCATTTTTGGAGGCTGGGGTCTCCTTTCTCAAGATTTTGGAGTTTTTCATGATGTAGCCTTCCTTTTGTTTCCTTGAAGGAAGATTCAAATTGACCTTTCCCATTGGATGTAGTTTTGGCAATTTAATTTGTGGCCAATGATAGGAAGTGTATGTGTGACATTTGTTCACATTAAAAATATCCTGTGTTTATTTAATTATTTATTTAGTTAATTTGATTTTAGATTAAGAAAATACAAGAAATTTTTTTTCTTTTTATATCATGCACAGTCGTCCGACGAAACTTTTTAAAGTAAAGAAATCATAAATAAAATAGAATTTGGAAATGGAAGTAAGAGATGAGGAAACGATACATGTCATATAGTCAGAATCATATACATCTGAATTTCTAAAGTACAATACAGCTGAATACATCATAATTGAATACAACTGAAATAAAAAAAAATATAGGGAAATCTCAAAAGTACATGAACAGACACTAGTTACCCACTATCCTAACCAGAGTAGTGTCTAGAAATCTACTCCCAGCCCCCGTATCAAAAGAAGAACCATTGGATGGGGTATACCAATCCTCGTCTGACTGCGTCTCCTCGGAGTCTGTGTCCTCTCCATGGCATGCATGGCCATTAGGCACCTCGCGGGGTACCTCAGGTCCAGAGGAGGAGGAGGAAAGGGTGGACCAATTATCGGTCACAGAAGAGTCCATAGGGAACTTGGCCAGTACCACCTCCATGGGTGATCCCTCCTCAGGGGGATGTACATCATCCACAAGGTGCTCAGCTGGTAGTGGTGGATACGCCTGTATGTATGGTGCTACAATAGGGATCTCTGCGTCTGCTGGTGGAGCCGAGGGTGGTGGAGGCGCATAGTGAACATGTGGCGGCGGTGAGAACGATACCAGGATCAGGAAAGTCCAGGTCATAGGAGGCACGAACGCTCTTGGGATAGGGGACATGAACGTGATAGAGACAAAGCCGTAGTGAGTCAAATAGTCTACCTCCTCGTCGTAACTCCATGTCCCCACAGCGTCAAAGTCAACGTGTATATTCAGCAGGACGGGGAAGGCTGCATCTTCAAGTATCAACCACAACGATCATGCATAAAAGAAAAATGCAGAGGAGTGAGGCAATTTGTTCTCAAAATTACTTTCACATAGATGGTAAGGTATCCTACCGTCTTATACCGACAAGACACAGTTGACCACAAAAGGGGAACCTAGGGTTTGTCTAAGTTGTAACATCTACCCTTTACACTGTATGGATCCATACTCCCAACATGGTCCTCAACAGAACTGGGAGGTGACTGAGAGTACATATACCTCTACTCAACTTGGTACAATCCTTATCATCATTGAGGAACAGAGCAACAACTCAGGACATTCACCGTCCACACAGAAGTATACTCTCGCACCAATCTTGGAATGCTGAGCAGTTGTCGGGGTTGCCAAGCTTAGTCAGGCGAATATCTTGACTCGAGAGCGCTACCTTAGTCATTAGGACCTTCACCACTCGACGCCTTACCCCCAAGACCTCCGCAAATGGGCCCTTGCCTTTTATTCCTCAGCGTACCAACTTTAACTTCCCGTGCAGGGTGCCATGCCCTGGCATGTCCCCGCATCACACTACTTTATGATTCTACTACTGTCCTTTCTTGACCTTTTCAATGTGAACAGAGGTTTCTCTGGGCTCAGCTCACCTGAGTACCAGCACCGTCTTTCCTCAACATCTCTGCCTCTTAATGCAGAGATTCTTATTGTAGTATAATGTAAGGGGTTTCTAAGTATATATTTGAGAAAACAAAACAACGAATAGGAAACTAGAAGATTAGCATTAATTTGTCTCCATTATCTTAATGCCTAATTTAAAGGTTTAAGCTTACTTAGGAGGCCCTAAATTAGCTAATAGTGATTTGATATAATCATTTAAATTCTTAATTAGGAACTTAGGTGTTTAATGAAAAGTTTAACTTAGTTAATTAATACTTAGTATATGACTATCCATATGTCTTTATACATCGAATTACTTAACAGTATTAGATGTCACCATCAATCTATTTAATGAAATTAATTAGTAGTAATTAATCATGATTCTAAAAGAATTTAGTAAAACTATTCACTTATTTCATGATTCAAAATAAGACTTTATGTCTTAGTTAAGAAAGAGTCCGTTTAAATTATATAAAAACAGAAAGGGTTTATTCCTAAAAAGGGAATTTTGTTTAACTTTAAACAAAAAGATTCATTTTAAGTCCTAAGTATAGAAATAAGGGGTTAGTGACTAGAAACATGTTCTTTCATTTTTTTGTTCAAAAACCGAAATTCTAGAAAGCACATTTTTTAAGTTTGGATTTGAAATTCAATTTCAGTGGGCTAACGATTTTTGTTTGCCATGATCTATATCTTGTTGGAAGCATGTTTTTGTCTACTTTCTAAATCATTAAAGATAATCCCAAAAAAAATTTATAAAATAGATAAGAAAATAACAAGGCAGAGAGGTCAGGAGACCCTTATTGGAGCACTAGTAACACTCCCTTGCTATTTTCGTATCCCTCTTTAATTTTTTGCAAACAAGGAGGTTATTTCCAGAAATTACATTAGAAAAATTTTTCAACAAGTCCAAGAACTCCAAAAACTAAGGCCTAGTCAATTTATGATGATTTTTCAAAGTATACTATTGAGAAATATGTCTCGGGTCAGAAACAACGTGTATAACTTCGATTGTAAAATTTGGTAAAAATAGTAAATGATGACTAAAGTAGGAAAACTATATATCGCAGTAAATCTTAGGGAGTTTAATTTATATTCGTTCAAGAAAAATCAGTTGACTGGCACTAGAAAGTTCAAAATAGCTTTTAAGTGAACACTGCCAGTTACCGTTTTTTGAAATGTAACCCCAACTTTTGAAAAGTGTACCTTCATCGTTTCTTTACCTTTTTTAACGATTCT
Organism: Spatholobus suberectus; assembly: GCA_004329165.1. Classification (NCBI taxonomy): domain Eukaryota; kingdom Viridiplantae; phylum Streptophyta; class Magnoliopsida; order Fabales; family Fabaceae; genus Spatholobus; species Spatholobus suberectus. Next base: position 34,879,180 of record CM014733.1, read on the forward strand.
TCTGTCCATTTAGAACATAATTTTGTCTACTTTTCATCAAAAAAACAATCACTTAAAATTATTGAGTGTAGCCCGAGTTATCGCGAAAACAATGTCGGTTGTTTAGACGAAAATCGAAGTCGGCTCGCTGTAACTTAGGTACTTCTCTACAAAAATCACTCTTTTCACTAAGTTGTGGATCTTTAATGACCAAAATAAAATTTTAGAGTTATTAGATAGGTCAAAAGCTAAAATAATCATCCCTTTTCTTCATTTAAAATTGTGACTTGAAGGGAGATAAAAATGTCAACTTTAAATGGTCAGCTGAGTTCTAGTTCTAGTTTCAAAAGTCCTTGATGTTCTAGGGTCTTTGGTGATGAGTAAAGTTTCATTCTTGTCTTAAGAAAGTGACCATTTTCATGAGTCTCCTTTGGAAGGACTAGATTAAGGTTTCAAAAGTATTTACATGTTATAAAAATCTTCTCTTTTCTGTTTCTTACCAAGTTGAAAGGATGTTACAATTTTAAGGCTTTGCTTTAGAGGTTTTAGAGTCCTTCAACCAAACTTTGGTCATTTTAGGGTACTGTAGCCATATAAGCCAACATTAAGATGTCAATAGAAATTTTAAACAACACTTCCAACCATGAATAAAAGAGAGCAACAGAAAATAAAGAGAACAACTACACAAAAGAAAACTATAAACAACAAGAAGAGAAATAAGAATAGAGTAGTAAAACAATAACATACTAAGGGTTTGAGGGCCAAACCCACCCATAAATCATTTACATAAAAGTAATAAATTTAAGAACACCCCACTCCCCCCATGTACCTTAAGTGTTGGTTGGAGAAGAGGAGAAAACAAGGTGCCTTGAAACTCCAAACAAGGTGGTGGTGGATGGTGACTTCAATGGGGGATGGAAGGAGGAGAGAATGGAGGTTTTTTGTATAAGCAAGCTTTTAAAAATGAAATTAGGGAGAGAAAGGAGGTGTTGGACATGCTCCTTGGACAGAAAAGGGAGGTGAAGAAGCTGTCTCAAGGGCTAGCTTAAATAGAGGAATAGGTGGCTAGAAAAAGGGATAAAAAAGTAACTTTGCTTTTCTCTTTTTCCTTTTTAAATTTTCTTTTTATGACATGTGGGGAAAAGAGAGGGATGGGTCTGCATAGTCTTTGATCAATGTGCCATAGGTATCTACTTCCCCAGGTCTCTGCGTTTTATTTTCTCTGCAGAGGAATCGACCGGTTCTGATAAAACGTCTTTAAACTTGTAAATTTGGTTTTTATAACAATTGAATGAATTTTTATTTGGAATTTGGTGAGCACCTTATTTATTGATTAAAAATAATTTCCAAAATTTAAAATTAATTTTTAGTAATTAAATTCGAAATTTTGAGTATTTATTCAATATTTTCGAGTTAAAAATTCATAGAAATTTCATTTTAACTCAGAAAATTCTAAAATTTTTATGAAAATTATAAAATTAAATAAATATCTAACCCAAAAATGAACTGAGAATGTTTATTTTGTCTCTTTTACATATTTCACTTATACTGGTTATAGTTCTAGCAGTCAATGGAGGGCAATTTTGTCATTTTTCACAGGAATCTCAAAAACTTCCTCAAAAATTTCTAAAATTATATTTTAATATGTATGGCATATTTCTAAGTTAAAAATGACAATTCACAGTCGTTTAGTCATTTTCCATATGTTAGCCCTCAATATAGAGGAATTAAGACTATCTGTCAATTCCTTAGTTCCCTCGTAATTTCACAAATATTATGAATTAAACATAAGTCTAAAATGAGGGTGTTACAGTATGCCCTTCGATCGAGCTGGTAAGAAGTGTACCAGTCTCCACCTTGGGCGAGCTTTCTAGTTTTTCTCTGTCCATGGTTGGGTCAACAAGAGAGACTAGAGATGGTTCAGATCAAGCTCTAATACCATGCCAAAAATGAATATATTCCACTGATGTATGATGTGAAATTGATACAATAGGAAGGTATAAATAGGAATAAGATATTAATTTTGTACACTAATCTAGGCCTGAAAATTGAGGGAATAATTCTCCCTATAAATGCTATGGCTAAAAAACAAAAAGAAGGAAATACAACAGATTCTAATTACATCAAATCCTAATATTAACTATACAAATCAAATCACATAGTTCTAATTGATTTCTATATATCAAATTTCATGATACTAATTGCTTTCCTATATATATATATATATATATATATATATATATATATATATATATATATATCTGGGCCCTTTAGGCCATTATATTTACAATTAGAAAGGGCCCAATTTAATTTTTCTCTATGACTTTGAAAAAGTAAGCAAAAAATCTATAAAAAAGCTCAAAAATTTGTTTTAAGGTTAAAAATTAACTTGGTCCAATATGTGCCCAATTTGTTTGAACCCAATCGACTAATCTACAACTTAAAAAGCCCAAGACCTGCTTTAATTGATGTCCCATAAGGTCAAAATTGGGTCATAAAATATTGTGGTCAGTTTGGGCCAGATTGGCCATTTTGGACTTGAATTCGACCAAACTGACTAGAGATCAAGCCTAACAAAAATGATCCAAAATCACCAACTAATGTTAACCCAATAAATAATTAGTGCCATAACCTATATGAAACCTGACACTTGCATGTAGAGTAGCGAAGCCTTAAAAAGATCATATAATCACCAACAAGAATCAAGGAATAAAATGATTATGAATAATGTTGTTACCATAAGGATTTGCATTATCATGCAGATATTATTTTCAGGGAAGAAAAAACCCTAACCAAAGTACACATTGATCTATATTTTTCTCACCTATTAACTCTTGTTCTCATTAACTTAAGCATTGAAGTTCTTCAAGGTGATCACCATCATTGTTGGCTTTTGGAAACACAAAAATAGGTCATCACACTCATCATGGACTATGCAATACATGATCTTACCATTTTGGACTTGTAAAGAACAATACTCTATAAGGAGTAAATTTAACCTACCTTATTTAGTAAAATTCATATAAATCAATAATAAAAAATAAGAGAATGTTAACTAATATCCTAAGAATAAGTGAAAAAATTATATGACAAAATATAATATTTAATATTATCAACACAATTTTACCATAATTTTTGTTAAGACAAAGGGTGAATTATAACTCTCATTAGTTTTGATTTAACAAACAAAGGAAAAATAAGTTTGTAGCTAAAAAGATGAAAACGTTTTAAGTATAATAGACAAAGTCATTCATCTTACTAAGATGATAGGTGAAAAAGCAACATTTCATTAAACTTATAGTCTTGCGAATATTTGCTTGCATGGTCTTATCTTTGTTTCAGGAACAAAAGCTCATAAGGTCTTAACAAGGAGTAGAGCATATCAAGGAAGCTTGGATGAAAGTCAAACAAAGCTTAGTTCACCTACTTCATTAAAAGATGCCTAACTGCCATGTAAAATACAACCATGTAACTTTTTGAACAAAAGCAGTTTTGTTCTCTGTAGCACGATAACAATACGAGAAAAAGGAAGAGAAACAAAAAGCTTTATTTTATCAGTGTGACTAGTTGGTGAAAGACAATTAATCCTACATTTAATGACCCAACGTTTACATTTCCTTGCTGAAGTTGAAGGATGAAAAAAGGCACAACATCTTACAACGGATATATCAAGACTACCTATAAAAATACTAGAGACATGAAGAATGAAGAAGAACTTTTGCTTGCAAACCCTCTTGCATGATCTCTTTGCGAAACAATCTAAGTGTGAAAAGTCTATGAGTTATAAACAAAAGACTGGAACCTTATTTTGTATATCCATCTTACTAAGATGAAGTAGTCTATGAGTTTTACCCTTAAACTTTTCTAAATGAAAACGGTGGAAGCCTGAAGAGGCTCTGTGTTCATAAAATACTTGGTTAGTTACTTGGAGAAACAAGTCAAAGAATATTCATAGTTGAGCCTAAAGAGGCTTGAGTTAAAGGACACTTGTTACAAAGTTTCTATTAGTGAAATACTTGGTGGTATATCAAGGACTGGACATTGAATTATGTGTATGTGCACTTTAAATTTTTTTCGCAAATATATATGTATTACAATAAAAATGGCTGAAAACATATCGTCCAAGAAAATGTGTGTAAAGATAAAAGGTAAAGGATGAAAGAAGGCACATAATAAGGTTTTATACTGATTCACTCTTCAACTAAGAGCTACGCTCAATCTTTTCTACATGAAAGTTTTCCACTAATAACAACACTTACAACTAGTATTCTTCACAGCCTTTTTAGATCTTACATAGGACATCATCTTAACTCGAGATTACTTACAATAAGTATTCTTTTCACTAAGCCTCTTCAAGCTTTCACAAAAGAAGTCTTTGTCGATTAACTTACACAAGTGAGGATATAAAACTTAAGTTTAAATTACAAAGCTTTGTGATTACAAAGAATATAAAATTTGAGCGCTATAGGTATCGCCCAATGACCAAGATAAAAGCTTAGAGCAGATTAAGAGAGCTTGTTTAAGTAACGCTTTCTTCTTTAGCTAGAAGGCTCTTTTTATAGCAAATGTGAAGGTATCCATTGGAGGAAAATTTCTTCCCTTTCTGGTGTTGCATTAAATGCATGAGATACATTCTTCATGCTATATAAAGATCTGTTGTCTTTATCGACAAGAGAAAGTGTGGATGTAGATAGTGATACAAATAGTTATACCTTAAAAGTATACTGCTTTTTTGACACGTAGACAGTTCTTTGTGCTTTTCTCTTCTTTTAATGCTTTGGAAAATGATCATGCCTAATAAGTTGACCTACTTTGTGCTTTATGATACTATGTTTCAAAACTTATCAGAACATTTAAATCGAAATGATTTTGCACGAATAAAAAGATTTAGCCAAAATTTCAAAAACAATTTTCAAATAAAGAGTATAGGCTTTCGAAAGATATGCACTTAATAAAATGATTGTCCAATTTTGAAAAGCATTTGGACGCTTGGTTTAAAAAACTCATTAGATGATCATATCGCAAAATGTTGGACAATTAACATAGTAAAACTTTGTATGGTTATGACACAAAAGCTTTGGACAGTTATGATAAAACATGCTTATAAATCGCTTTTGTTTTAAGGATGTTTTTCACGGAAACTAATAAATATAGAATTAAAGTGCACACAAAATGCACTTGTTAGACAAACAAATTTTAATAACTCTTGTTATCTTCAAAACTTTTTAGTAGTCAAACTCTTTATACATCTTTGGTTCCAATAGACTAGACGTAGTCTTAGATTAAGATGAACTAGTATAAAAACCTTGTATTTTTATCTCTTTCCTTAACCTTTCTTGTTTTGTTTATGATTATAGGTAAAACTGTTTTTCTGCCTTACACGTATAACTAGATAAAATCAACTACATCTTTCACTGAGTCTTTCATACATCATCTCCTCTATACAATGATATAAGTTTTGTGAAAAGATTTACGAAAATTCTTTAAAACACAATTCAATCTCTTTCTAATATTTTTTTATGTTCTACAATTTTTAATTGAAATTTTTTTATTTATATATTAATTAATGATGTCCTTAAAACAAGCAAGATAGTAAAAAAAACATGTTAGCAACTTGTGTCAGGCAACATATTATTAGCATTCTTCTTGAAATTAAATAATATTAAGGTGCAAGTTAAATAAAATTTTTAACAAATACTTTTAAGAAAAAAATAATGAAATAAAATGAATAAAATCTCTCAATCAAATTAAAATTAATTTATATATTTTTATTATTTTTAAAAAAATTATATTTAATTTTTTAAAACTTAAAAAACATAACTTAATTTTAATGTAAAAAATATTTAATTCATTTTACTTTTTAATTTTTTATAAGCATTTGTAAAAAAATATTTAAATTAAATTTGGCTTAATTGTACTTTGATCCCTCAAATATCGTAATTGTGTAATTTTGATCTCCAAAGTTCTAATTGACCGAATTTAATTCCCTAAGTATCACAATTGTACAATTTTAGTCCTTCATTAATCTTCCATTAATGTTGACACAATGATGACATGTCATGCTGACGTGATGTGCAAAAATTAAAAAAAATTACTAAATATTGGTAATGAAATTAGATCCCTCACACCTCCATCCAAACACTACCACTATTACTACTAGACCAAAGTATTAATTTTATATATAAATGAAAATTATACCATATATAATTTTAATATAAGATCAAAATTGTACATATATTTATGATTACTAAATAAATTATTTATACTATACATAACTTAATTTATATTTATTAATATTAATTTATTATTTTGTACTAATGATATGAAATATTAATAAATTAAATATTAAATACTAATAAATTATAAAATAAAATTTATTAAATACTAATACAATAATAAATATCTAATAATAATATTAAAATTAATATTATCTATTTAATATTAATAAATATAAATTAACAATTATAAATTAATTTATATTGATACTTTAATAACTTCTATTTTTATTAATTTATATTTTTTAATATTAAATTATTAATATTAATTTTATTAATATTAATTTTATTAATATTAGTATATATTTATTAATTTACTAGTATTTAATAAGATTTAATCTTTAATTTATTAATTCTTAATATTATTAGTATATATTAATAAATTAATATTAATAAATATAATTTATGTTATATATAATATAAATAATTTATTCATTTATAATAAATATATGACAATTTTGATGTCAAATTTAAGTTATATATAATAATTTCAATTCATATTTTGAACAATATTTTGCCCTGGTATAATAGCAGTATTGTTAAGGCGAGAGGGTGGAGAATCAAATCCCACCAGCAATATTTTTTAATTTTTTTTATTAAATTTTGCATTCCACGTCAACATACCATATCAGTCGTCATGCCAATATGCTAATGAAATATAAGTATATGTGTTAGACCATCATGTCAACAACTCACATCATCTGTCAACATCACATCATCTGTCATGTCACTTATCAATATCATTTTCATAAAATCTGTTAAATTTTTACAAAAAATTAATGGAAGAGCTAAAATGCACAATTGCAATACTTAAAAAGTCAAAATTACTCTATCAGAATGTAAGAAACCAAAATCGTATAATTACAATACTCGAAAGATCAAAAGTATAATAAAGCTATTAAATTTTAGTGGAGGCTCTTCATAAAGAAAACTGAGTCAAGAAAATTGTATATATAAAAAGAAAATAATGAATGTACACCTATTTTTTAAAGAATATAAATAAATAAATAAATAGCAAAAAAATTATGTATTACATATTCTTTCATTTTCAGCCCAACAAGTGTCGTGCGCGTATTGGAAACGATGCAATCTTTCATTTTCGATTCAATTTTCCCACCTTCGATATAAACGACTCGCAATGCTTACTTTACTGCTTATCAATTATCATACTCTGAAGTTAAAAAAGAGCCAACAGAAAGCATACCACACAGTACACACCTATGGCAACATACAACACGGTGGTCGAAGACGACAGAGAAGCTCCCATCCGCGGAGACATCTTGGAGGCCATATTCTCCCACGTGCCGCTCATCCACTTGGTCCCAGCCTCTCACGTGTCAAACACCTGGAAGCGTGCGGTATCCGCCTCCCTCCGCCACGTCAACCCTGCCAAGCCGTGGCTCACGGTGCACACCCAGAGCCCCCGTGCCCCGCACGTGACAAACACCTTCGCGTACGACCCACGCTCGCGCGCGTGGCTCGAGATCCACGCGCCGCACCCCAACCACTCCGCAGCCCTCCGCGCGTCGCACTCCACCCTCCTCTACACGCTCTCTCCCTCCGAGTTCGCCTTCTCCCTCGACCCCCTCCGCCTCAAGTGGCACCACGCGCGCGCCCCGAGCGTGTGGCGCACCGACCCCATCGTCGCGCGCGTGGGGAACTCCTTCGTCGTGGCTGGCGGCGCGTCCGACTTCGAGGACGATCCCCTCGCGGTGGAGGTGTACGACCTTCAGTCCCGCGCGTGGAGCCGGTGCGAGTCCATGCCGGAGATGCTCAAACGCTCCACCGCATCGACGTGGCACTCGGTGGCCCTCGCCGGAGAGAAGATGCACGTGACGGAGAAAAGCTCCGGCGTGACGCACTCGTTCGACTGTGCAACGATGACGTGGCAGGGGCCGTATGACCTGCGTCCGGATGAGAACGTCTTCTACTGCGTCACGGGAACGATACGCGGTCGTTTGATGGTGGCGGGGATGGTGGGGGATAATGAGAACGTGAGTGAGGTGAAGTTGTGGGAAGTGAAAGGGGAATTAGGGTTGGGAAGTGAATTAGGGTTTTGGTGTGAGGAGTTTGGTGCGGCTCCGAAGGAGATGGTGGTGAAGTTGATGGGTGCGGATGGTTGTTCTTGTGGTGCGGTGGGGTCCATTGAGGTGAATTGGATTGGGGATTTTGTGTATTTTCGGAACCGTACGGAACCGGAGGAGATGGTTGTGTGCGTGGTTGGGAGTGGGGGAGGGTGTGAGTGGGGGAGCGTGAGGAACGTGACGGTGAACGACGCGAGTCGCATGGGGAGAATGGTGTTTTGTGGTGGCCATGTGGGGGTTGAGGATTTGCAGAGGGCGATTAAGGAGAATTGTAGGTTTGTGGAAAAAGTAACTTGAGTGGGGTTCGAGAGTTGAATTTGAAGGATGTGGGGGAATAGATGAAGTGTGGCCCATAAGGAGGAAGTGATTATGTGGTTTGTTATTTTGAGGAATGCTATCATTTTTTTTTTTAAGTTTAATAATCATGTGTTAGGATAAAAAATTTTATATTGTTAATTAATTAAAAATTATTGTTAATATGATTTTTAAAGTAATAATTATAAAAATTAATAAATTGATCATATATAATAATTTATAATTAAATAATAATATAAAATTATTTTATATTATTATATATAGTTTTTTTTTATAATATTTTATTATTATTAATTAAAATTTATTAAAAATTATAAGTTTTAATAATTTTTATATTTAAAATTTATAATTTTTAATAAATTTTAGTTCATAATAAAAAGAGTGTTAAAAAAAATTTTTAAAAAATGATTTTAATATTTCTATTGTTATTTTTGTCTGGAAGTAATAATTCATGTGACTTGTGGTGAAACTTGGCTTCTATTTATTAATGGCGAGATTGAATCCTACAAGCACACTTCATATATCTTCAACGGATTTGCTATTTTTGTTTTGTTTGTTGTAATTTATGATATGATGTGATTCATGTGGGGAAACTTGACCTGTACCTCATTAATGGCCAGATTTAATCCTACAACACATTTTATATATTTCTCTTAAAATTGTACTGACATGACATTTTAATGTCCAAGATTTTAGCAATCGTTCAATCAGTTTTTAAAATTGGACCGGTCATTGACTCGATCAGGGTACTAAATTGATGGGTTACTAGTCGAACCAATAAGTCACTGGTTGAACTGCATGAACCGTTATATATTAAATTTATAAATTTTAAACTACATATATAGTATATATATTTCATTTGTCATATATTTATCAAATATAGGCTTTGGAGAAATGACAAATTTTCTTTTGATAAACCATGAAACTTGGGTTCGAATCAGGCCATGCAAATTTTAAACAAATGCAGTATTATATGAAGGATGGAATTTCCAAATTTGAAGGCACAGAGCTACTGTAATTGCGTGTTAATATGTACAAATTTGCAGCAAAAGAAGTGTGCATCTGAAGCAAAAGAAACCAGTAGTACAGAGCAGTCAATCAATATTGTCAGCAGTACAGAGTAGTCAATCAACACGAAATTAGCAGGTAAGGAAAAAGGAGTAGTTGAAGTGGTCCGATCGAAATGGGTCTACCGGTTTAATTCGGTTCAATACTGGTTCGATGACACAATTTCCGGGTTAATAGCATAATCGATTGAATAATACAATCGGCCTGGCTATGAGCCCAGTTTCCAGTTCAATCGACCGAGCTGAGCCTAGTTTTAAAACACTGCGTTCAATAGTTCTTGATTTTGTATAAAATTGTTAATTTTATTTATTTTAATCCCATTTTGTACTAAAAACATTAAACTGAATGATGCTTTGTAAAATTAAGGATTAATAATTGCTAGTAGAGTCGGTCTTGAGATTTTTGGCATCTTGAACAAATTGAGAAAATGATGTTTTTATAATTATTTGAATATTGTCTTTCTTGCATTTTTTGTTACGAAATTATTAATAATTTGTTTATAATCAAGATTTTTTAAAAAATATTTTTAATAAAATCAAAGCAAGGTTATTTAATGCACCTTGTGACATAGTAGATTGCAAATAGGATTTTAACAGTTTCAATTTCAAAAAATTTCTTTCAACAAATACATCAATAGCAAAAATAGTTAATAATATTCTATAAGTTGTACATGTACTAAGAAAACAATTAAATGTCTGTAGAGAATTTAATATTATAAAACTTGATTTTCATTCAATTATTAAAACCTCTCTAATGACTTTAATTCTTCAAATAAAATTTCACCATCAAAATCATAAGAATTATCTTATTTTAGATAAGTTTCAAGATGTTTGCAATATGATTTCAAGTCTTGATTAAAGAATGATCTAAGTTTTTCAATACTAAACAAAAATTCAAAAAAGCTTCTCACATGTGTTATATTACTCAAATCTTCTATTAAGTAGTCAATTGCTTGATCTACAATATATAAAAAATAATGGATCCAAAAAGACTCTTCAGTAGACTCTTGGTTTGATTATGTGTATTTAGAGGAATTTTCAGAGTGACAGAAAGATTAGAAAGAGTACGACATAGAGATTAACAGTGAGGAGGCATGACTGGCAGTGGCGCGACACGACTGTTCTGCGTAACTGTGCGTTCAAGTGGTCTGATATGGTAGGGCAACAAGGAGATTGGAGATAAAGAGATCAAAGATGGAGAGATTAGAGGGAAAGAGAAAAAAGTTTAAGGCCCTTATTTACCATTTACGTTAAGGCTGAGTGTAACGACCCACTATCACTACAGAAACAACACTACTTTTTTAACTCTTAGAGAAAATTCATTTTATAAAAGATATCGTGTTTAAGTATTTGGAAAACACACATTTGTTTTTTGCTTTTCAACTTTCAAGAAAACCCTATCGATCATCATCCACTGAAGACCAACATCAACATGTATATATAAGTAAACATCAAATATGAGATCCATTTGTCTCAAATAAAATAGCTGTGCAAATACCCAAATATCAAAGGGTTAACTAAAAATCTGCGTGCCAACACCAAAAACCAAGGTTTACATTAACAAAGGGAGGGGACACAAAAAACATTTCCTATAGTTGGCCACATTATATATCATGTCAACGAAAAACACTAATTGTCCAAAAAGATAACACAAAAGGAAATATGACTTGTCATATCTCGTTGCCTCCAAGCAGCATCTCTACCCTCAGCTTTAAGTAGCTGGATCCATAGAAGTTTCAACATCTGCTCCAACGTCAACAACGTGATCATCACAGTCAAATAACAACAATAAGACAAGGATAAACTTACATAAAAACAACATATCATATAATAAATGGAATGAACAATAGGTATTTCCATACTTATTTCAAACAATTTACCAATAGGGAGCAAGCATATACCATTCACCATAAGTATTTGTCAACGTTCATACAATTCAAATTCAACGATCAATTCAATCATGCATAACAATAATACAACTCAACCAACCAACAATCATGCCATGCATATAGACACTACTCCTAAGAGATTTTTAACATTTTGAGTGACCACCATAAACATATTCCTTAATATTACACCATAGGATCTTGTGACATCACTTTAGTCACTCATTCACTGCTATTGGGGAACACTATAGCTTTGATCTATAGATATGATCAAGTGGTTGATCAGGATAGATATATGTGGATAGTGGCTCACCACAACACAAAGGCTTGTGATGACCTTGGCCTCCTGGGAATTGCCCATCTACCTATCCCCTAGGCTCTAGGTGTAATGGCCCACACTGACCTTTCCGACACTAGGTTGGATGTCCTGCCTGAGCCTCAGCTCCAATCAACCAGTCAACTTATTTGCCTGCTCACAACATAGTTACAACTGCAAACTCGTGCATGAATACATGTACCACCCAATCAACTCAACAGCCATATCAACATCAAATCATCATGATCAATCATCAACAAAATTTTCATTAACAACACCACGTGAGCTCAATTCAACATCACAAATGGTCAACAACAACTCAATAACACCATGCAAGCTCAATTCAGTACCATACATTGCCAACAACAACATAACAACACCATGTAGGCTCAATTTAGTACCATACATGGTCAACAACAATAATTATAAAATAAGCTCCTTTTTGAAAATCAATTTAAATCGTTCTAAAATTGAGCCAGTCTTAATCTTTTTAGAAAACCTTATAAGTAATTATGAATCATTTTACCACTTTAGAAATCAATTAGAATTTAAAAGCAAGGAAAAGAATCTACACTTGACTCAAATTTGCACAGCGAGCCCTCCATTTGCTTAGCGAAATTGAGACAGAAGGTGCCTCTGATTCCTAGTGGTCTATTCGCTCAGCAAAGCATTTGCTCACTCAGCTAATGTACTCAAAGTCACATTGTCACTCAGCGAGTCCTTCTACTCACTCAGCGAAAATGAGGTAGAAAACACCTTTTCTTCTAGGGATATTTTTGCTTAGCCAATTTTTGATTAGCTTAGCCATTCTCTAATTAGCTTAGAGAATTTTGGACTTGCTTAGCGAATTTCTGAATCACTTAGCAAAAATGGGATAAAAGTGCCTTTATTTCTAAAGCTAAATTTGCCCAAAAGTTTTAAATTTTGCTCAGCGAATATTGGATTTTCTTAGCAAATTTGGGATAGAAAGTATCCTACATCTTTGTGCCATTTTCACTCAACAAAATTGATTCTCGCTTAGCAAAAATTGTAGAATCAGTCTACGAAACAACTTCTTTTCTTCCCCAAATTCCATTTCAAGTTTTTTTTAACTCAAGCCAAGTTCATAAAAGGTTTCCAAATAACATTTCAACATTTAAAACATGTTCTCAACATCAAGGAGCAACCAAAATCATCCATTCATTATCAACTCACAATTTCTCCTCAACCCACATTTCATCAACAATTCACCACAACTCAACATAAATTTCGAATTTCAACCAATCTAAGGCAATATATCAACACACCAACAATGATTAAATTATAAACAAGCCATTATAAGCTTCTTTTACCACTTGGAGCCTCCAAGCACCTAAATTTTGGGAAGAGGAGAATGAAAAAGCAAAAACCCTAGAGCCAAATTTGGGAGAAAGCTCTACAACAACAATACCTACAACAAAACCCATGAATTTTTAGTAATGAAAACTTAAAGACAACACAATTTTCCCATGCCTTAACATTGATTCCATGAAAATCAAAAGGGGAAAGGGATGAGAACTCACCAAACTTGTGATAACAATGACTCCACAAGGAGGAAAGGGGAAGGTCTTTAATCTTGCCTAGCATTTGAGAATTAGATTGGGATGCCTTGAGAGAAAGTTGAGAGTGTTTTTGCAAGAGTGTTTGTAACAAATTAAGGGGAAGGGACGAGGTCTTGGTCTTAAAAAGGTTTGTGGGCTTCAAGAAGGACCTTGGGTTCACTAAGGCCTAACTCACTCTTCTACTACTCTAATGCCCAAAAATTGTCCCAACACCACGATTCACTTACTGGTCCAACATACATACTACTAATAGATATATTTGGCTCAGGCAACATTTCCTTAGTTTCCACAAATTCAAACTAGAGTTTCCAAGACAACTCAACATAGAACACCAAATCATAAAATTGCTATTAACAAGTAAACACCACTTATTTATTACATTTTAAATACAAAAATTAAATTTAATTTCACTTTTAATTATTCAAATCACTAAATCATGGATTAGGAAAAACACTGGTGTTACACTGAGAGTGAGGTTCACGTTAAGAGAAATGAAAGGAAACAATATACCACATTCTTTTCTAAATTTATGTTCAACATTGTGCATAAATTACATTATCACTAATTTATTTTTACGAAATTGTGGGTAAATTTTTGTTGAAAAATGGAAATATCATCCATTAGTTAACTAATTGGTCGTGAATGTTTTATTTTTTATATGATTTTAATTATATAATTTTTTTTAATATTTATATAGATTAAATACTTTTTTTGGTGCCCCTCTAAAAATAGGCATTGGGAAGTCGCCCACCTTAACCATGCTCAAGGCCACCCCTAACTGCTAGTAATATTTGATTTATACAATGTTGAAGAGTAATTTAGAAATTTACTCTTTTATTATCATATAAAACTTTAATCATGTCCAAACTGCCATGTGTTGGTCCTATAAAATATAATGATTTTAATTTTTTTTATATCCTATTTTTCTTACATTTGCTTTTCATCAATTTATTAATCATATTTTTCATTTTTTTTCTCTAAGTCTCTCTTTCTTCTTTTCTTTTTCTGTTTCTATTTTTTCTTCACCCATCTCACACATGAGAACGTGAGAAAATCACGACTCAGAAAATAATATTGGTTTCATATCTAATAAGTCATATACATGTTCCAATCTTTAATCTTCTTACGCCAACATAAATATAAGTCACTCTAATAATACTTCATTTCAAGTCAAAAATTATAAACAAAAACTTGTAATGAGATAAATATAAATCGGATTCAAAAGCTGAGTCATTAGAGTCAATTATAATTCCATTATTTACTAACATGTTGATCCAATTAGAATTGAATTTGGATTCCTTAAGTAAGGTCTCAAGGTTAGACTTTGTAGATGAAAAAAAATGGTTGGGAGGAGAGACCCCACAAAAGGTGTTAGCTAGATTTCTCGACAATAATTAGTCATAGACAAAACTGTTGAATACTTTATACCTATAACATGAACCACGGTAATCCCAAGAAAATTTACAATTATGTTATTTTAAAATTTTGATCCATAAAAAGCAGACTTTAATCGTATAAAAAAAAGTAAAATTTACCTAATTTGTTAAGATTATAAAAAATTTATTCAATAATTAAAAAATAATTTATTTTTATTTTTATTTTTATTTTTGTGTAATTATTACTTTTAAAAAAAATATTATTATTACTCTAATTCATATAATAAATGAATGGTTCCTACTGACTAGTGTTTTAAAGACACTGATTAAAGAATTAATAAGTAAAATATTCTTAATTAGAATTACATTAAAAATCATAATAAAATATACTGTTACACTTTTCAATAAAAAGCATTTTTCTTAATCAAAACTCTTCACAAGAGAATGAATAAAGCGACGCAACAACACATGAAAAATTGTAAATTAAATAAGTGTTTGAATAGTTCCTTTTAAGCAATTTCGTAAATAAGTGGCTTTACTTACGTTTATAAATGCTTTTGTGGTTTAAATTTTGACATATCACTATATACGAATTCCCGCTCTACGCTCCCCCATTTATTGTTAGAAAATGCTAACCAGTATTCTTATGGTACTGGTTAAAAAATAAAAAATAATTTTTTTTTATTAAAAAATGTAATAGTATACTTTTTATGATTTTTAATACAATACTTTCAATAAAAAAAATTTAATTATTGATCCATTAACCTCTTAGAGTACCGCTTAGCAAGACCTTATTTGTCTCTCGTTTTTCGTCCTGTTAATATCTCCTTTCTTTACGCTGTGAAAAGAAAAGAGCCAAAAGGGACTACAGAAGATGGCATTCGCTTGACGGCTTCATTTTCTTCCCCCCTGTATTCTCGATTTTAGACTGGTATGACTGCTCCTCATCTTGTTTTACCGGGAAGTGAAGTGAGAGTACATTAATGTGAAGGATTTTTATTTTATTTTTTATACAGAAGGATTCCTTTCATATACGTACTATAATTAAATCTGAATTAATTACAACTTGTAAGATCTTAAGAATTATCGCAAGAGGTAAGGCCTATGAAAATTCATCGCTTTGGGTAATGATCTCCATACTGTTCATATATTAGAAGCATGGCAAAGTGAGACAGGCGAGAAATCTATTATCTATTACTCTATTATTATATATTTATTATCTATTACTATATAATAAAGGAATTACCTTCATATACTATGTGTCATTGTTTGCAGAAATTTTTCCTGCCCGTGGCCCATCCAATGTTACAAACTAGCAAAATGACTGATGTTCTGGTAAGCAATCCTTGTGAAATCAAACAGTAAAACTAACTCTTTCCCTCTATAAATAGGGAACAAAAAAAAAAAAAAAACACTACTTTACTTTAATTTAATTTAATTAATTCAAAATCTTTTGATTCTTTATTCAAATGAATTGTTTAAAATTATTTGTTATTGATAATCTTATTTTATTTAAAATTTTATCACGAAAATAATTACAAATTAATTTAAAAATTTGAAATTGTTTATTGTCATTTTTTATGGTCACCGAAATTTCATTCACTTATCATAATTATCAAAATTTTAATTAAGTATGAAATTATTATCCATTCTCAATTATTATTCAATCATGACATCCAAATAGAAAAACTTATATTGGGTTTAGGAAAAATCAAGCTCAAATTGATAACTTCCACTATATCAAGGTGATACTCTACCATTGAGTTATATCCCTTCTCTTGCCTCCATCCAAAAATAGAACTAACTAATCCTAAGGCGAAGGGCTGAGAAACTGAACGCCATTATTCTTAAACAACTTGAACTCGTGCTTTCTTTTCACACTATTACGAATACGAAAATTATGGGAAAATTGGATTCAATTGTCAACTCCTCCTATCAGAAATAGGATTGACCACCAATTCGAGCAATAGCACTTTATATATATATATATGAGTTAGGATTTGTTGACACCAGGTGTCAAAGTTAGTCAAATTACACCTTCAATAACTTTTTGTAGAATGCAAATTTAACCAATCTAACTGTTGAAAGAACGAGGAACACACAAGAAGGGGGTTGAATTGTGTGTTAAAAAAACTTTTTAACCAGATTAAAAAGATAAATAATTTAAGCGTGTGTGAGGATAAGAGAAGAACAAAGACACAAGGAATTTTATACTGGTTCACTCAATCTTGAGCTACGTCTAGTCCCTTTGTCCTAAAGGTGTTCAACTAACCAACCTTTGGTTTACAACTAAGTATTGTTCTCTGCCTCTTTAGGCTTTACAAAGCAATTTATCTAGATCGCTTAACTACCCAAGTATTTTTTAATCACTAAGCCTTTCCAGGCTTTCACAACATAAAACAGTTGTTTCTACAAAAGAAATAACTCATAAAGTAAGGATATAAAAGTTTAAGAGCAATGCAAGAGTTTTTCTATAAAATATTTCAGAATCATCCAGAAAATTCAAGGCTTGTCAAGGTTCTTCGTGTTTTTTCTTCTTTTTGAGCTGATATATATATGGCCTTTAGAAAGTAGCTGTTGAAACTTCTAGCTTCAATCTTCAAGAAAGGAACGTGTACACATGTATCACGATTGCAATAGAGTAAGAAAAGTGACTTTTGGTTCTTGCACTAAAATGGAAGGTGTGGTACTGTGTTAGAGAGTTGCTTTTTTAAACGTCTTGCCAGCTTGACAGGTTGACTTCCTTGTTTTGCAACACTGCGCTTATACACTAATATATATCTGACTTTCATTTAATGCTTAGATATTTGAACGTTAAATCACTCTAAGAGGTAAAGCATCAGTCTCAAGGTCTTTTTGTGAAAACGTAGAGTTCAAACAAGCTTTTAAAACATAGTCGTTAAAGAGACTAACACTTGGAAGATCATCATACACAAGTCCATTGGAAGCTTGCTAAAACTAGCACGTTGGATGCCTTGATATTAAACATGCATTGGACACTTAAAGAGCCTTTTTACAACAAAGACTTAAAACTTAATAAGTTATTGTTATCTTCAAAATTTGAGAGATTAAACACTTCATACGTCTTTGGTTCTAACAATCTCTCCTTTTTTAATAATGATAAACCTTATTAATTTTTAAGTTTTACAAATATATATATATATATATATATATATATATATATATATATATATATATATATATCAAAAACGCATATGATGAGATTAGATAGACTTACTGTTGTACTTCCCCTGAGTCTAGTATCTCAAGCAAATTTGCATACATTCAAAACATACAATATATTATGGAATATGCATGAATGTCATATAATAAAAACATATAAAAACTTTACAAAGATCAACACAAAAACTTTATTATTTCCTTTATTTCTCCCCATTTTGACATCAGCCAAAAAAGAAAAAGGCGGGAAAAGACTGTGGAGCCGAGGGGCGTAGAGGTGGAGAGGGAATTAGGTGAGGGGTGCGGAGGATCTCTTACTACTTTTGAAGTATTTGGTGAAGAAGGGCCATGATGGGTTGAAGTTGGGCGGCAACATAAGTTTGGACAACGGGATCAATAGGAGGAAGGGTAGGAGGGGCAAGAAGTGGAGTAGGGAGGCTGGCGGAGGCTTGAGAACCGGGGGTTGGAGGAAGGGGAGGTCTTGTTGAGGATGAATGAGATGATATTGCTGGTTGAACTTCAGAGGATGGAGGTAGAGCTTCCAAAAACTTGAGGCTGGAAAAATGAAGTTGATGTGGACGCAGATGGTGGTAGCATGGAAATGCAGATTCCCATGGGTAAGGTGGCTTGAAGGATTAGGGATTGGTGATGGTAGCCAGAATGGTGTAGAGAATGGACATCTCTGAACCAAGTAGTGGACGCTCGTCAGCTAGACGAACAATGTAACGACCTTGTGTCGCTACAAGACAACACCACACTATGCTATACGTCCACAAAATATTACTAGCAAACTTATTACATTCAATCATGGTCACCATACATCGATTCAAACCCATAACATACATCCATGTACAAATATAGAAAATAAGAGGCCAACCACCCCACTCAGCTGTATTGTGATATAACATGTAAATATGTACATATACAGGTCATGAATCGAAAGAATATAAGTCTAACTATCATATACAACTGTATGGGGAGAGGGATACAAAACGTACTCCCTAAAGCTGGTCAGACTATACATCATACCCAAAAAAATAAAATACATAAAACAAAAAGGCTTTTTGCCACCACATTGTCGACCAAATGTCTTCCTTCAACCACAGGTTGCTGGATCCGCTGAAGCCTCACCCTCTACTCCCATGTCAAAATTGACATGATCATCACAGTCACAGCAACATATAAGGGCAGTAACAAGGCAGCAGCCACAACAAACAAAACCACAAGGCAATGGTAAGCTTACAACAACAAAACATACACACACACACACACATATTGCAAAATTTCCAACACATATCAATCCACAATAATAGAGTTTCATCATATCATTACATATCACATCATAATTCCACTACTACTTTATCAATGCATGATGACACTACTCTCGAGAGATTTACAACATCTTGGGTGATCAGCCAGGTCTCACCCTATACCATAGCCTATCAAGCACCATTTAGGGATTCCTAAAACTTTGATCTACAAATAAGCTTAGTGGTGTGTTGAGATAAGTGTATGTGGATGGTGGCTTACTGTGACATAAGGCCTGCACTGCTTTGGCCCCCAATAGAATTGTAACATCTCGGGTGCTAACGAGGACGGGGAGTGATCATCGGTGCAAAAAAGATAAGGCACAGACAAGGAGCAGCTCCTGGCAGGCTTTCAGCAGGAGGGGCACATGAATGAATCAAATAAACATTGGAATGAGAGGGATCCAGAGGCTATGTAGGTATAGGACTGTACAGTTGAGGATAACTTAAAAGATTTAATAAGTACTACCTATACCAACAAGATGCATCTACTTTTCGGTAGCCTATCACTTAAGAACTCCAAAGTTAAGCGTGCTTAACTTGGAACAATTCTGGGATAGGTGAACTCCTGAGAAGTTTTCTAGGAAGCATGTGAGTGAGGACAAAGCACACTGAAAAGTCTTATGTTGGTTTGTGGGGATAGTTTTCGATGCTGAAAGCGGCCAAGCATTACAAATTGGTATCAAAGTAGGGCTTCTCTCCTAGTATGGTGTGGTTCGAGGACAAACCAAACAGAAGCTAGTGGGCATGTAACATCCTAGGCGCTAACGAGGGTGGGGAGTGATCGCTGGTGCAAAAGAGAGAAGGCATGAACAAGGAGCGACTCTTGGCAGGCTTCCAGCAAGAGGGATACATGAATGAATTAAATACACACCGGAATGAGAGGGATCCAGAGGCTGTGCAGGTATAGGACTATATAGTTGAGGATAACTTAAAACAATTAATAAGTACTACCTATACCAATAAGATGCATCTACTTTTCGGCAACTTATCACTTAAGAACTCCATAATTAAGTGTGCTTAACTTGGAGCAATTTTGGGATGGTTACTTCTTGAGAAGTTTTCCAAGAAGTGTGTGAGTGAAGACAAAGCACGTTGAAAAGTCTTGTGTTGGTTTGTGGGGACATTCTTCGATCTTGAAAGCAGCCAAGCGTTATAGAATCGCCCATCCACTCATTCCCGAACGCCTATCATTAAGACCCCACGTCTTATCCAAGCACTAGGTTGGAGGCCCGTCTAAGCTGCAACTCCATTCAACCATCCAACTTACGTGCTTGCTCGCACATGACACATGGCCCATCATATAGCCTCAGCCAATGACATATGCATAAAATGCATCACAACATCTCACTCAATCAATAACAACAGGTCCATCATATATATATATATATATAACAACATAGTGCCACGTGGGCCCGACCAGCACCACATGTGGTCTACAACCACTACTAACACCATGCAAGCCCAATCAAGCCCTAAGCATAGTCAACAAGTAATGCCCTATCCAAGCAGGCCCATACCTTGAGAGAAACCTCACACAACAATTACTCACAGCAAGTAGAGTTCATATCCAAGCAACCTACCACTCACATCCCATTCTCCAACAACTTTCTCGTTAAATTCATCCTATGGATCCTCTCCCAACATATCCCTTGTAACTACCATTTTTCAGTTAGACACAACAGAACACCTCTTTCGATCAACGGTCCATACGCTTGCTCAGCGAGTACCTTCCTTACAGAGGACCTATTTTTCCTCGCAAAGGTTCTCGCTTAGCGAGTATAAGTCTCGCTCAATGAACATCCTGTCCCCAAGGTAACTTGCTCAGTGAAAATATGGGTCGCTCAGCGAATTCATTCTAGGGACTTCCTCTAAATCTCTATCACCAAAAATTTGCTCATCGAGACACATACTCGCTCAATGACTAGCCACTCTAGAGAGCAACCAAAAATCTACACACACTCTTCGCTTAGCGAACCTATTGTTCTCCCAACAAACCTCTTGCAACAGAGAACAACAATCCTCTAGGGCCCCAATTCTCTTAGCGAGCTCAGAACTTACTCAATGAATTACTTCTAGGCATTCTGGAATGCGCACATTTGCTCAGCAAACGTCACGTTCGCTCAATGAACCACGTTTTGAAAAATTTTCCAAATTTTCAAGATAACTCAGCAATCCCACCATCGCTCAACAAATCTCCATTTTTCCTCACACGTTCCTCATTTCGCAAGAACATTTGCTTAGCGAGAGGCCTAGTCTCTTAGCGACTATTAGATATTAGAAACAAACACTCTTTGAAACTCAAAAATCTCAACTTTCCACTCATTCCTATCCCAAATTAGCCCCCAACAAGGTGTGACAACATCATACAACATACCTAACAGATTTTTCACATAACATAACATTCATCAATGAATAATCCAAAATTTGAACAAAACCCATTTCAACAACAAACTACAACAAAATTCAGTTCAAAATTGGATTTCCACACAACCAAGTTCATAATCATGCAACAAGTTTACAATCAAAATAAGCTTCCCCTACCTCTTAGAAGCTCCAAATTTGAATTTGGAGAAAGAGAGGAAATAGAAAAAACGCCTTCTTGAGCCAAACTGCTCCAACCAACTAGTCTACTCAACGTCAAGAATGGAATTCAAGCTCAAATCTAACTTCTAAATCTTGGTGGCTTAAGAGAATTTGAGAGAAAGAAAGAGAGGTTTTTGGGAAGAGAGAGAAATTTTTGAGAAAATGGGAGAATGAGAGAGAGGCAAGGTATTAAACCTTTACGGCGTCACAAAGGTTTTGGGCTCACTTAGGTCTGTGGCTCACCTAACCACTCCCTAAGGTTCATGACTGGTCTCACTCAGCTGTTTTCTCCCAACAACCCTAAGACAATAACACTCTCTCATTTGGCTCAAGTACATTTCCTCAAGTTCCCAAAATTCAGAACTAGGGATTCCAAAACAACACTAGACAACAAACAACATCAATAACTCATTCATTCGTTTTAATTATTAGATTACATAACTAATTTTCACTTTAAAGTTATTTAGACATTAAGTCACACATTAGGAAAACATAAATGTTACAATCCTCCCCAACAAGAAAAATTTGTATCCTTGAAAATTCTCTTACCTGGGAAAAAATTCATATACTGTTCCTTCATCTTCTTCTCCAACTCCTACGTGGATTCTCTGGTAGCATCATTCTATACCACCCTAACCAACTAAATATCCTTACCCCTTAATTGTTTTGTCCTTCTTTCCACAATCCTCACTAGTAGAGTCATATAGGTCAAATCCTCTCGAATCTGCATCAAATCGGGTTCTATGACGTGCGTAAGGTCATGGATATACTTCCTCCACTAGGATACATGGAAGACATCATGAATATTGGACAAAAAGGGAGGTAGTGCCATCTGGTATGCAACATGTCCAACTCGACGAAGAATTTTGTAAGGCCAAGAACTTAGGTGTAAGCTTCCT
This sequence comes from Spatholobus suberectus, assembly GCA_004329165.1. Taxonomy (NCBI): domain Eukaryota; kingdom Viridiplantae; phylum Streptophyta; class Magnoliopsida; order Fabales; family Fabaceae; genus Spatholobus; species Spatholobus suberectus. The sequence continues at coordinate 34,902,030 of CM014733.1, forward strand.
AAACTTAATTGCCCTATCAACTCCAGTCATTGGGGTGACCCTCAAGAAGACATGGTTGCCCTCCTCAAACTTGAGCAGTCTCCTACGCTTGTCTGCATATGACTTCTGGAAGCTTTGGGCAATCTTCATGTTCTCTTGAATCTTCTTAACCTTTTCTATCGTTTGTTGTACTAACTCAAGCTCCACAAGCATAATCACTTTGCCTTGATACCAACACAACAGCGTCCTGCATCTTTAACCATACAAAGCTTCAAACGGTACCATTCCAATGCTCGCACGAAAAATGTTGTTGTATGTAAAATCCACCAAAGGCAGAATTTTGTCCCAATTACCAAGATGATCCAACACACATGCTTACAAAAGGTCCTCCAAGGACTAGATCGTCCTCTCAGACTGGCCATTCGTTTGTGGATGATATGCAAAACTAAGCCTCAGCTTTGTACCCAATGCCTAATGCAAACTTTGCCAAAACCTCGATGTAAACCTTGGGTCTCTGTTGGAAATGATGCTGGAAGGTACTCCATGCAACCTCATGATATCCTCAATGTAAAGTTGTGTCAACTTCTCCAAAGGACACTTAATGTTAATAGGCAAGAAGTGAGCATACTTTGTTAACCTATCAACAATGACCCAAATCGCATCAAATCCTTTGGTCGTCCTAGGCAAGCTTACTACAAAATCCATGGTGATGTTATCCCACTTCCACCCGGGGACTTCTATCGTCTGCAGTAAACCACCGGGCCTTTGATGCTCTACCTTAGCCTTTTGACAAGTCAAACAAGCTGCAACATACTCTGCTACATCTCTCTTTATACTCGACCACCAAAACATCTTTTTCAAGTCCTGATACATCTTGGTGGTACTCGGATGTAAACTTAACTTACTCCTGTGACCTTTCTCTAAGATGAGCTTCTTCAATTTGGGGTCTTGCAGCACAAACATTCTGCCTTTAAACCTCAAAACATTATCTGCACCCAACTTGAAATCTACCGCCTTATCAATGTCCAACAACTCCTTAGTCCTGCAAAGACTAAGATCCACTAACTGCTTTTTTTTTACCATCTCTAGGAAACTACTGGCTACCGTGATCATACCACAACTGATACGATCAAATGACAACTCCACATATAATTCAAGTCTCTGAACTTCTCCATTAGCTCCAACTCCTTCATCATCAAGGTCGACATGTGCACGGTCTTCTTATTCAAAACATTAGCAACCACATTTTCCTTTCCAGGATGGCACATCAACTGAAAATCAAAATCTTTCAGGTATCCCATCCATTGTCTCTGCCTCATGTTCAGCTCCTTCTGATTGAATAAGTACTTCAAGCTCTTATGGTCACTAAACATATCAAATCTTGCCCCATATAGGTAATGCCTCCATATCTTCAAAGCAAACACAATAGCGGCCAACTCCAGCTCATGAATAGGATAATTCCTCTTATGACTCTTCAACTATCTCGATACATAAGCCATAACCTTCCTATGTTGCATCAGCACGTATCCCAACCCTTGAAAAGACGCATCACAATAAACCTCAAAAGGTTCATTAGGATCGGGAAACACTAGAACTAGAGAAGTAGTTAGCCTTCTCTTCAGCTCTTGGAAACTGGCCTCACAGGTTTCTATTCAGGCGAAACGTTGATCCTTACGGGTGAGTTGGGTTAGTAGTGACACTATCCTTGAGAAACCTTTCATGAATCTCCGGTAGTAACCCGCTAGTCCAACAAAACTTCAAATCTCGGTGGCTGTTTTCGGACACTCCCACTTCAACACTGTCTCCACCTTCTCAGGATCAACTGCAATCCTTTTTTGGCAGGTGCTAGTTGAGTTTTAGATCTCGTCACTTTGTACGCAAAAGAAGGTCTATACGATCTCCCCTTGAACAGTTGCCTTTTAGAGGTAACTGGTCTTGCAACAGCTACAAGATGAACAAACAAGGCCTCGTCGTCCACTTGCTCAGGTTGTTAGACAACTTGTTCCTTTGCAGGCTATGGTGCCTCTTTTGCAGGTTCTTCTTTTACTTCCAGGGACTTTGAAGTTTTCTCTATAGGTTTCAGAACAAACCCAGCTTTCATCTGGTTAATGTTGTTGCGGCTGAACGGCAACTGGGTAAACCTTAGACCACCACCCAGTTTCCTAATCTCAGCTTGTTCACCACCAAACAGAGCGAAGAACTCATGATATACCTGCTATAGCCAAAAAATCCTGTACAGTAGTGCAACATATTTGATCTAGTCGAATTCATCTTTTCCCTTCATGGTTTTGAAAATGTTGCTGAGGATGAGGTGGGGAAGGTTGAATTGTTGTCTAGTCACCATATGGAAGAGGGCGAAGTGGTGCAGAAATGTTATGCTGTCCTTGGAGCCAGCTTTATGAAGAATTCCCTTATTTAAGAACTGTTGGAATCCCTTGCCTTCCTTTGTCACTTACTGTATTCCACATTCCCTTTAGCTTTGGGTCCTATCAAGGTAGCATCTACAGTTTCATGGCCGCTATAGCTATTTTCCCAACTGTTCTTGATACAGGAGCCGGCGTGCTTGTATTGATGGCTTGAGTCCCAATTGTTGTTGATACAGGAGCTAGCGTGCTCGCATCGATGGCTTGAGTAATACTCCCCAGGTCTATAGTGACCTTCACACCCAGAACAGTGCCAACAACACTGTTGTTCACAAACTTTGCATTTTTTCAGAAGTGTCTGATAACCTCTGGGTATATGATCTCGTTCAGGTGGAAGTAGTTTAGGATTCCAAATCGTATGAGGTTATCCTTCACCTTGACCCCTATTTCATCAAGAGCATTGATGTCGAATTGACTTTCAATCAAAACTATGGCTTCATTCTGACTTTCCACACGAGCTACGACTTTCATGGCGTTGCCTGCCTTCTCCGACACCATTGTCGTTATAAGGAAAGTTAGGGTTTAAGAGGTTTTGGGAGGCTGATAGAGAGAGCAATATCTTGGTGATAGTGAGAGTGATAGTGAGAGCTTGGTTTACAAAATGCTTGAATGTATAGGAAGTAACCAAAGGCTTTTTGGTTTTGGCAGTATTTAAATTTTGAAGAGAGAGATAATGCGCATTTAATGTTGGTTCAGGTGTATGCATTCTTAGATGTTAGTTTACAATGTAGTTGTGACTCAGACAAGGAATAAGGCATTTATTTCAAATCATTATCAGTGAAGACATAATGGTACACGGATGAAGATATATATATGTGTGTGTGTGTGTGTGTGTGTTAAAATACGAACTGTTACACTATCATAATAATAATGGATGCATGCACAATGGATGATGATATGATAATGGATGCTTTGTGACACTGGATGCTACTTTGTCATTGGAGGGTCAAGGCACATGAAAGAAATTTATTCCTTTATAAATTCCATATCAAGATGATCTCGAATATGGATGAATTTATCTTCAGTAAGTGGTTTTGCAAATATGTCTACTAGTTGATTTTCAGTACTAATAAACTGAATATCAATAACCCTTTTCTGAATATAATCTCTTATAAAGTGATGTTTAATTTCAATGTGCTTTGCTCTAGAATATAATATAGGATTCTTGGAAAGATTTATGGCAGCAGTATTACCACAAAGGATAAGGATTTTACTCTCATAGATACTGTAGTCCTCTAATTGATGCTTGATCCACAAAAGTTGTGAGCAATAGGACACTGCTGATATGTATTATGCTTTTGCTATGGATAGACCAATTGTTCCTTGCCTTTTGCTCGTCCAAGAGACAAGATTGCCACTAATGAAGTGATATCCTCCACTGGTGCTTTTTTGTTCTATTTTGTCTCCAACATAGTCAGCATCACAAAATCCAACTAACCTGTACTCTTTATTCGACTTAAAGCATAGACCAATGTTAGTGGTTCCTTTTAAGTATCTAAATATTCTTTTAACTGCTATAAGATGAATTTTTCTAGGATCAGATTGAAAATGAGCACAAAGACATACACTGAACATAATATCTGATCTGGATATTGTAAGATATAGTAAAGATCCAATCATACCTCTGTATGTGGTTTTGTCTACCTTTTTGGATGTTTTGTCCAGTCCAAGCGCTGAAGATGGATGCATAGGTGTGCTTATTTCTTTGGCATTGTTCATCTTGTACTTCTTAAGTAGTTCTTTCGCATACTTTGTTTGATGTATGTATATGTCACTACGTGCTTGTTTTATTTGTAATCCCATAAAGAATTTTAATTCTCCTATCATGTTCATCTCAAACTTTGTCATCATAAGCTTAGAAAAATCCTTACATAAAGCTTCATTAGTAGCACCAAATATGATATTGTCCACATATATTTGCACAATGATAAAGTGTAAGTGTACATTTTTGCGAAACAGAGTAGTGTCTATTTTTCCTCTATTGAAATCATTTTCTAAAAGAAAAGAACTTTGTTTTTCATACCAAGCTCTAGGAGCTTGTTTGAGTCCATACAAAGCCTTTTTGAGTTTGAAAACATGTTTAGAAAAAATATCACACTCAAAACCAAGAGGTTGTTTCACATAAACTTCTTTATTTATTATATCATTAAGAAATGCACTTTTTACATCCATTTGATAGAGCTTCATATTACTATGAGCATCAAATAAAAGTAAAATGTGAATGGCTTCTAATCTAGCTACAGGTGCAAAAGTTTCAGTGAAATTTATACCTTATTGCTGAGAATACCCTTGAGCTACAAGTCTAGCTTTGTTTCTTACTACTTTACCTGCCTTGTCCAGCTTGTTTCGGAATACCCATTTTGTTCCTATTGACTTGTCTTTCGGTAGAGGAACTAGTTTCCACACATTATTTCTTTCGAATTGATTTAGCTCCTCCTTCATGGCTTTAATCCATCCCTCATCCAATAATGCCTCATCCACTGTCTTTGATTCCATTTGAGAAATTAGGGCAGTTTGAGCTTGCTCCTTGAAAGTAGATCTTGTTCTAACATGATTGTGTACATTTCCTAGGATTTGATCTTTTGGATGGTAGACTTTCATTTGCCATTGTCATCCAGTTAGCTCTTTTTACTTTTCCTTTGGATCATCCAATGGAATTTTGGAAGCTAGTTTTTGGTGTCGTTCAACTTCATATCTACAAAAGATTCATCCAACTCTGATAGGCTAACAATATTCCATTGTCACACTTAGAATCAAACTTTCCAAGATTATCCTTGGTGTTTAGAATAAAACATTGATGTCCAAAAGGATGAAAATATGATATATTGGTTTTCTTCCTTTTCACAATTCATAGGGAGTCTTTTTCAATATAGGTCTAATATATATTCTATTTTGTAAATAACATGTTGTGTTTACGGCTTCAGCCCAGAAGTGTTTAAGAGTTGAGTTATCATTAAGCATGGTTCTAGCCATTTCCTGTAGTGACCTATTCTTTCTCTCTACCACACTATTCTGTTGAGGTGTACGAGGTACAGAAAAATTGTGGAGAATTTCTTTCTCCTCCCAAAACCCTTGAAGACTTTCGTTTTCAAAACCTTTACCCTTCCTCCATCATTGTCGCGATCCTTTCTCCATTGCCGCCACCGTCAGCCCTTCTCCCCCACAACCATCATCGTCGTCAACACCATGATTCGCGTACGTGTCATGCGACGCCTTCATCCCCAACCTTAACCATCATGGAAGCCTTCGCTGTCAGGATGCCATTTGTTATTGTGATGCCCTTCTCCATCGCGACCCTTTCTCTACCGCAATCCCCTTACACCTCATTTTGCCAACCCGTAAGGTAAGTTTTCAATAACCGCCATTGTATTCTATCTAATTGTCCTACATTGTATCTGTTTGTACCTATGTAACCTCCATTGTATCTGTATTTTGTTAATATTTTTTCATTTGTTTAATTTTATTTTTGGGTTTGATCATGGTATATAAATAATTTATTGAAGGATATTTATTTGAAATGTATGACTGTTGAAAATTGTCATTGTGTTGTGTTTGCATGATTGACTGCATATAGCTTAGTTAAGCCTTTTGTGATATTTTTGGTTATTGATTGGATTGTTGGATAGTTTTACAAATGTGGAATATATTGTATTGGTTGAATATATGAAAAAATATGAGAAAATGCTAGAAAACAAAGGAAACATTGTCAAATTTTTCGTAGAAATTTTGAATTGGATTGGCTAATTTGTTGGTTAATTAACAAAGAATAAGAATGGCCATATGGAGCTTAGTTAGGCCTTGTGTGAAATTTTCATATTTAGTAATTTCAAATGTATTACTCTGAAGGATGTCAAATATGTGTCTTACAACCAATATGAACCCCTTCATATATTTTAAACAAGAAAACCTGTTTTTCTTGTTTTTCTTTTTGGAATGCAAAATTGTTTCTTTTTCCTCTTTTTCTCTCTCATAGTAATAATTAGGATTTAAGGAATATTACGATTTATATGTGTTAGCATGATTGGTTAACACTCGTTCCTGCTTGTTACACATCCTGCAAGCAGTAACTTAAGATTAGTGATACATTCCAAACAAGAAAACACTTTTTTTTTTTTTTTTTCTTTTCCAAATGCAAAATTGTTTTTTCCCCCTCTCGAGTGATTGATAGAGAATGCAGAGTCACGAATCCATTCTTTGCTCTCTCATAGTTAGGATTGAAAAAACAACAGTCAGAGGACCAGTAGTACAAGCAATAAATAGTTCATAATTGACAACTTTTGTCCCTTTTCAACATATTTTTCTCATGTTTTGTTTTAACCTTGGAATTAAAACTAGATGGTGGGTCATAGGATCCTCTACCCTTTTTTTTATCATTGTTGCCACATCTTCATGAGTTTGAGGAAGCCCAACTTGTGATGGATAAATGGCATATTGTAAAATTGTTGAAACATGATATAACCGAAAATATATCACTTCAAATCTTATACTACACATTTGCTACTTTGTGCTTAATAATCACTTTTTCAAGCTTTTCAATCTGACCTTCAAGATTATAGGATACTACACCTTTTTTCCAACACCACCATCATATATATCTCCTTCCTTACTTGATTTTGATTTACTTTCACTAAGTCAATCAAGGTCAGCTCATGGTGAGTTGAATGGCACACTATAAGAGCAATCATATTTGACTAAGGAAGCCTTATCAGGATTTGATACTTTTGATGTAAAAGAACCAATTGAGAACATTGAAAGAGTGCTTGCTCAATCTACTCTATTTCGTAAACTTCTCTTATTCTATAGCTTTTTAATATTCTACTCTTTTCTATATTGTTTGCAAAATATACTAATAATCTCTTCCTATATTACATGGCATCTTCGAAGTCAAGTTTTCATGGTGATGATGGTGTGAAGCAAATGGGGCAAATAGTATGTTAGCTTCCATTTGTGTCAAATAGAATGTCCTCTCATTCTATTTTGTCCCATCTATTTCACACCAATATTGTGATGATGACTTGGCTTCGCAATGCCCTAGAATATATGAAGACATTACTAGTGGATTTTGCAACCAATATAAAAAAGTAGAATTTCAAAGAAGTTATAGTTATAAGATTAATTTTCATAACAAAGTTTAATGGGCAATCACTCTTTCGAGGTTCTCAATTTGGCCTTATACATCAAAAATATCAAATCATGACAAGACTTCTTTACTTGGATTTGATTTCTTTCATTACGTGTCATTCAGCTCATCATGAGCTGGCCTTCATCAAGTTGGTGGAAGTAAATCAAATCCAAGTAAGGAAGCAGACATATATGACGGTTATGTTGGAAGAAGGTGTGATATGTTATGATCTTGAAGGCTAGATTAAGAAGCTTGAAAAAGAGATTGCTAAGCACAAAGAAACACAAATGTGTCAAATAAGGTTCAAACTAATAAATTCCTACTGTGGTGCCATGTTTCAACAATTTTACTGTGTGTCATTTAGCCATCATTAGTTGGCCTTTTGAGGCCTCATAAAGATGATACTGTAGTGGTGGAAAAGAGGGTGGAGGATCTTGTGTCCCACCACCTGGTTCTACTTCCAAGTTTAAAAAAGAATAAGGAAAGAATTTTGTTAAAAAGGAGAAGTTGTCAATTATTGAACTATTTAGTACATCTACTTAAATTAAATGTTTTGGTGATGAATAATTTGGATATGAAAAGGCTTATACTATTGGTCCTTTAATTGTTATTTTTTCCAATCCTAAAATATCATGACTCATCATTCTCTATTGATCATTCTGCTTTATTGTTTTAATTAACATTTTATCCTTTCATATGAACCTATAGATATTCAACAATTCACATCCATCCTCCAACTCTGACTTGGATTACATCTGCACATGTGCATTTAGGTAATATGTATACATATGTATACATATATATATATATATATTAAGTACTTTAGAATTGTGTTTTCTTATTAGTTGTAGATGAAATTTATGTTTAGAATGGATTTAGGGACTTTACAATCGAATTGAATTGTGTTTAGGAGCTGCCTTATATAATTATGTTTTATGTAATTATATCATGCATTGCCTGCCTAGGTGTGTTTTTATTTTATAGATCATGTGAAACTTATAAAACTGACAGAATATTAAAAAAATGACTTTCTACATCGGTTATGGCCTTAACCAATATAAAAAGTCATATCTTTCTATATCGGTTCATATTGGAACCGATGTAAAAAAGCCCTACTTTTTACATCAATGAGATCTACATCGATTCATGAACTAATGTATAATGTCCTAAATTACTGATATTAAAAGCTCCTATTGTAGTAGTGGTTGAATATGGGAAAGTACTAGAAAATAGAAGAAACTACCAAATTTTCTGTAGAAATTCGTGTGAAAAATCCTTTTTGATTTTGCCTTAGACCTTTGGTTATGTGTGTTAAATTTTCTTCTTGGTAATGCCATAGTTTATGTGTGCTAAGTGGAGTGATTATGCTTCAATTTATTTAAAATAATTGTAGTAAAAGCTTAGCTATTGGATTGGTGAATAGGAAATTAGAATTTGAATTTAAGTGGCTAGATGAAAGAACTTAGAAAGATAGGTTTCAAGGTTGTGGCCTTCTTAGGATTTGATGTTCTTGTTTATTAGGGGTTTAGGGATGTTCTTTATCTTTCTATTGACTTTTGTTATTGTTTTGACTAAATAGGCATATGGTTGATCCATCTATTAGCCCTCCTTCACAGTCCACATCAAAAAGGACTAGAAAGCCACATGGTTGAGAGATATGGCCATTAGGAACATTATCGAGGAAAAGGTATGAGTTGATATTCATCCTTACATTAATAAAGCTTCAGGGAAACATGCAAATAAATTTAACAGCTATTTGGGGGTCCAACCTCGCTTAAAGGTGTCTATTTTGCTCCCTGATTGGAATCTTGTATCCAAGGCTGAAAAAAATTGATTTGGTAGGATATTAAGGTATTTCCCATTATAAATCCATGTTATGATTTCTATTGTATTTAACTTTATTATTATTATACACTAACTCTTTATTTTTGATTTGTATTATAGACCACCTTTGATATTCTTGAGACGAAAACCATGAGGAAGAAAATGCTTTCATCTACAAGTGGAGGAAATTTAAGACTACCTTCACCAGCAAGTACATAATTAGGGATAAGAAGGACATATATCCTTATCTAAAGTATGGTATTGATGAGGACACATGACAACAATTTGTTCAGAGTTGAATGGATGAAATTGGCAGGTTAGTTGGGGTTATTATTTTTAAAAATGCCACTTATATGTTTTTCAATTTTATTTACTAAAGTTAATGGTTTGTTATTTTTAACATGGAATAAGAAAAAAGGCATAAGACATCTAGAAAAAGAACAACACCCCCCATAGATTGTCTCGTGGGGGTTATAACTTGCTTGAGAAGAAGATGATGGTGGATAAGGCAAAGAAACACAAGGAATTAACCCCATTTGATTCAACAATAGTTGTTGATCCTCCATCACCACCCACACATGCCTAGAAATGGAAGTAAGCCCGCATAAGACCAAAGGGTGATTATACTTCTCAAGAGGCACACAACATTGCTGAAAGGATTGTAAGTTTTTTTTTTTTTTTTAATTTTAATTGTAATAAGCCTACAAATTTCTCCTTTGTTGGTTATAGGAATCCTTAGTTGAGTAGAGCACACAGGGTTCCTTCATTCCCCATGGACATCAGGATATACTGACAACTACCATTGGGTGACCGAAGCGCCCAAGTCGTGTTCGCATCGTCGGAGTCAGTGTGGGGATTCGGTATGTCTTTAGACCTCTTTCACATGATTCCCACACTGCTGCATTGGTTAGTTAGGAAGTGATGGAGCAACTGACACAAAAGATAACACAAGAGGTTACAGAGAGATTAAGATAAGAGTTCGACCAATGGCTGGAATCTTTAGGTCTCTCCCAACAAGTTGCTCCTGTCGAGCCACATGCAACACCTTTTAGTGTACGTGTCAATACAAAGAGGAGTTGTGCTGTTCCAGCTACTCCAGATCCATTAGAAAAGGAGATTCACACCGATTTCCTTGATCAGTGTGAGTTGTACGTTGATGAGGATCTTCTTCGACAAGTGGCCATTAGAAAAGTTTATGAAGCGGTTCAACCATAAACACATGCAAGATGATTTGGTGAGGGTGGTGGTTGAACAGATTCGAGATGGTAATGCTTGAGTTCCTGTGCCCACTACGGAGGTTTAGTTTATGGGGCAGGCCCTCAAAACTTTCATTGCATGGCCAAGACATTTTATGAAGCCTATTTTAGTGAAGGTATATTATTTACTTATTTTTTCTATTAAAAATTGAAATAACATAACTGTGTTTTACTAATGTTAAACTATGTTCATTTTGTAGGATATTAACGGACCAAAGAGAGGGGTTTCAACCAAAAAAAAGGTCAAAACCCCTACATGATGCAATTGCGGGCTTGCTTGAGTTGGCTAAGCACCACATTAAGGCTCCAATATAGGTGCCATGGGATGCCAATGTATTTGGTAGGAAGAGCACTGTTTTGTTGTATGTAAACTTCAGTGATATGATGGAAATAAGTAGTGGCAATGCGATGCTCAACATCTTAGTTGTACAATTATGGATGTTGTAAGTACATTTTATTTATAGGTTCATTAGCTAATTAAAGAACATTGATTTATAATTAACATTTTTTTTTTTTGCATTTTAGATATATGCATCGCTTAAGTGTGGAAAAGGGGACTGTAGATATATATAGTTTCTTAGAGCCTTAAGTCATTCAGAAGTCAAGGAATAAGAAAGAAGAATCCAAAACTTACATGGCTAGATGGATGAATGGTTCAAGGAAACAAATTTACATGGCACCTTTCATTCATCAGTAAGTACAAGTTTAGAACTGCTTTTAAATTATGTCATTGTTGTCATTAATTGTTCTCCAATGCAGGTCTTATTAGCAGCTCCTGATTGTTTGTCCTATGGACAATGTTGTCATGTGGTTATGTTCTTTGCATAGGAAACCCACAAAAGAGATGCAGAACTCAGTACAAACGTAATGTAACACATTTACTTTCTTCTCTATATTATAAGTATCAATCTTATAAAATAATTAACATTCATATGTTTTTTAATCAATTCTGTGACCGTTTATCATATTATGGATGGTAGGGCCACGACAACATCAAATAAGCTTAAATGGATTTACCCTAAGATAAGTACAATTACATGATAGTTTACAATCCCAACATTCAAAAGCAAACGTTATTAGTTTATATGTATAACAATTACATGATATAATTACATTTTATTTTGAATTTTAGTGTAATAAACAAAGTGGATCTTATGAGTGTGGCTATTACGTGATGCAATAGATGTCCACCATAGTCCAAGTGAACATTGTGGATTCTTGGGATCAGGTAATATAATTTTACTTTAACTGTGACACTTATTCACATTGAACATGGCTCATATTTATTTAATTTTAAGTTGATAAAATTACAAGAATATTTTTCACATTTCATTTTACATGCGATCATCTTACAAAACTCTTTAAAGTAGATAAATTGTAAGTAAAACAGAATTTGAAAATGGGAGTAAAAGATAAATAAAATAAAGCATATCACATAGTTATAATCAGAACCAAACACATAGGTTTCTGAAGTATATATGAAGTTGAATACATCCGAAATTGAAATACAACTAGAATCATAAAATATAGGGAAATAAAAAAGACACTGGTCATCCCTAACTAAATACATAAAGAAATATCCTAATTAGAACAGTGTCTATAAATCTACTCCCAAAAAATATGACCCCTGTATCAACGCAATCATCATGCATGTTAAGCAGGATGGGAAACATCACCATCTTCAAGTACCAACCATGAGAAATCATGCATAAAGAAAATAAATAGAGGAGTGACGTGATTTTGTTCTTAAAATCACTTTCACATAGATGGTAGAGCATCCTACCATCACTCACGATAAAACACAGTTGACAACAAATAAAAAGGGAACCTCGGGTTTGTCTAAGTTATAATAACTACCTTTGACTTTGTATGGATCGATACTTCTCACCAAATCGAGAAGTGGCTGGGAAAACATATACCTCTTTCAAAATTTTCACATAGTACAGTCTTCATCTTCATCGAGGGACAGAGTATCAGCTCAGGACATTCACAGTCCATCTAGAGGTATACTTCTCAGACTAACCCTGAAATGCTGAGTAGTTGTTAAGGTTGTCAAGCTTGGTCAGGAAAATATCCCGACTCAAGAGTGCTACCTTGGTCGTTGGGACCTTCACCACTCGACACCTTACCCCCAAGACCTCCGCAAGTGGGTCCTTGTCTTTCATTCCTCAGTGTACCAACTGTAACTTCCCATGCAGGGTATCATGCTACTACATGTCCTTCGCATCACATTACTTTATATTCTAATTACTGTTCTTACTTGACACTCATAATTTGGACAGAGGTTTCCCTAGTCTTAGTATACCCGAGCACCAGCACAGTCTTTCCATAACATCTCTGTCTCTTAGTATAGAGGTCGAGTTTTTCTATCACAATATAATAATTTGGAGTCACAAAATTAGATATACATGTAAGTAATAAAAGGAACTCAATGTTTCGTCCATCTAGTTTAATTTAATCTAATTACTTTTAAGTACCAAACTTAATAATTAAATTTACTTAGGGAATCTTGATTTAGAAACTAATTATTTATCAATTAAGACTTGAGTATTAAAATATTTTAAGTATGTGCTTAGGTACTTACTAAAGTTTTTAACTTGTTTTAATCAAGGTTAAGTATATAATTGATTTTTCATATTATTGACCGAATTACTTAGAGGTCCTTAATACCATGATTAATTCATTTTATCAAAGCTAAAGTTTGGTTAATTAGTCATGATTCAAAAGAAATTATGTAAACCAAGTTACTTGTGGATTGTATCAAAACTAGGTCTTTATAATCAAATTATGAGAAATCCTTTACAACTATAAAAAAAATAGAAAAGTTATATTTATTAAGAAAATTTATGTTTAACCTTCATTAAAAGGGTTTGCATTTAATTTCAAAGTATTAAGAAAGTGATATTTTACAAACTAGAAAAAATATCATATATTTTTGTTCAAAACAGACTCTAAAGGCAGCAGATTCATGCCTTGGTTTTGAATTTCAATTTGGATGGATAAATTATTTTTGTTTGATATGATATATAGTTTGTTGGAAAGATATTTCTATGTAGTTTCTAAATCATCAGGATTATCTTAATCAAAAATCTACAAAAATAGATACAAAAATAACAAAATAGAGGGGTCAGCAGACCCTACTAGAGGACCAATGAATTTCTTTTGTTATTTTCATAACCCAATTCAATTTTTTAGCTACCAAGTCAATTATTTTCAGAAATTGCACTGAAAAATATTTCCAAAAAGTCAAATATCTTTGAAAACCAAGGTTTATCCAATTTATGGTGATTTTTCAAAGTTTGCAGTTGTCTATAGGTGTTCCCTATCAGAAAAATGTATGACTTTCAGCTCTCAAAATCATTAAAAATAGTAAATTAAAATGAACATAGACAAACTATATATGCTTGGAAAGATTATTAAGTATAGTTTCTGGTCGTTCAAGGGATTTTGGGCAACACACAACATATCTTTCTAAATCTCCTTTTTGTACCAACTACCAGTTAACATTTTCAGAAAAGCAGCTCTAACTTTGAAAAAGCATAACTTTGTCAATTCTTAACTTTTTTAAGTGTTTCTTGATCCTATTTCGGAGAAAATTTTGTCTACTTTCAAACAAAAAAAAGAACTCCACAATATTATGTATAACTCGAAATATGGCAAAAATAGTGAGCAGTGTTTAAGAAGAAAACGAAAACAATTTGCTGGACATCAAGTTCTTCTTTCTAAAAAGCTTTTTGTTCATCAAGTTAATAACTCTAAATGATAAAAATGAATTTAGGAGTTCTTAAGAAAGTGATCATCTATTAAGTCCTCATTGGAAGGTCTTAGCCATAAGGTTCAAGGAGGGTCCATAGTTCAAATGTTTTTCTTTTTCAGCTTCTTGTTACATTAAGGAAAGTTTGCAAGCTTTTCACTCTTGTTTATGGATTTAGTGGTTTATAACCAAACCTTTAACATTTTATGATAAGTTATCAACACAAACCAACATTTAAATGTTAATAACAACATTAAACTAGCATCCAAAGCCATAAAACAAAATAGGGCAGCAAGATAAGAAAAGAACAACAACATAAGTAAAATGCAACAACAACAACAAAGAAAATAAAAGAAGTAATGGAAAAATAAAAAGCTAAGGGTTTTAGGGGTAAAATCCACTCCAAAACCATCTACATAAAAGCAATTAAAGTTATAGGTTTTGGGGGTAAAATCTACTCCAAAATCATTTACTTGGAAGTAATTAAATGAAGATTAAAAGCTAAGGGTTTTGGGGGAAAAACTCACTCCAAAAACATCTACTTGAAAGCATTTTAAATAAGAACAGCCCCACTCCCCCCATACCTTAGGTGAAGCTTTGAAGAAGAGGGGGAAAAGTGGAGACTTGAAGCTCCTACGTGGTGGTCTTGGATGGAGGTTGAAGGAGGAGGATAATGGAGGCTTTGGTAAGTTGAAATTTTTTGAAATGAACTCTAGAGAGAGAGAGGGAGGTTCAGCCAAAGCTAGAAGAGAAAGAAGTGAGAAAAAAATATGACTCAAGTAGCCTTTTTATAGAAGAAGAATGGATAACATAGTTAAAAATGGTAGGCATAAAGTAACTTGTAAGATTTTTTTTTTAACTTTCTTTTACCACATGTGAAAAAATTAAGGGAGTGGGTCTACAAAGCAAAGGATGAATGTGTCAAGTCTCTGCTCTCCCAAGTCTCTACGTTTCGTTTTCTCTGCAGACGAATCAACCGGAATCGATATAAGCGACTTAAACTTTAATAATTTGATTTTTCTAACAAATGAATGAAATTTTCATTGAAACTTTGTGAGCACTTTAATTATTGACTAAAAATAATTTCCAGAATTTAAAATTAATTTTATATAATTTATTTCGAATATTTAAGTATTTATTGTGTATTCTTGAGTTAAAAATTCATAAAAATTTCATTTTAACTCAGAAAATTCCAAAATTTTAATAGAAATTATAAAATTGAATATCTAACCCAAAAATGAATTAATAATGTTTATTTTGTATCTTCCATATGTCAAACATATACTAGCTATAGTTTTAGCAGACAATGGAGGGTAGTTTGGTCATTTTCTACGAGAATTTCAAAAAATTCCCAGAAAATTTTCAAAATTATATTTTAATATATATGACATGTTTTTAAGCTCAAAATTACAAATTTATAGTTATTTAGTCCTTTTTCACATGTTAGCCCTTAGTATAGAGGAATTGAAATTAATTGTTATTTTCTTAATTTCTCAGTTTATCAGAAACAATTTCACATATATTAAGAAATAAATTATGATACTAAAATGAGGGTGTTACATTAACAAGTTACATTAATTATATTTTTTATTGTTTATGATCTAATGTTAGGTTACTATATGTGCAGTTATTCTCCGACTCAGATCCATTGGGTAATGAGGCAATTGTAGACATTCGACACATTTGGGCAAAGTTTTTGGTTGAAAATAGTAATAGTTGATTTTTATGTTTGTTTAGAGTGTATTTAGCTAGTTTAGAATTGTTTTAAGTGTTTTTAGGAGGTGGTTTAGAATTAGTTGTAGTTAGGTCGTGTAGTGTGTTTATGATGTACTTTAGCATATAATTATGCTTCCAATGAGTATAATAATATTTATTGATAATATTCCTAATTTAGTATATTTAAATATGATTCAATTGTCTGCCTGGGTCTTTTTTCACATTACAGGTTAGGAAATTTAAGAAAACAAACAAAATATTAAAAAAATTGAATTTTGACGTCAGTGAAAGCTTTAACTGATATAGAAAGTAACTTTATACATTAGTTAATGTATGAATTGATGTAGAAAGGTGCAATTTCTACATGTAGAAACTGACTTTCTCCATCGGTTGTAGCTTGAATCGATGTAGAAAATGACACCTTTTTACATCAGTTAATAGATGACCGATGACTTTCTACATCGGTTCTTTGTCCAATGTAAAAGCGTCAGACTTTCTATATCGTTTGTATTTGCATCGGTTCAAGAACCAATGTGAAAACCCCAAAACAACCGATGTTAAAAGCTTTTTTTTGCAATAGTGACTTCCTTTGTTTTTGAAATGACATGGCTCAAGAACCACCACGTTACATACATTTGACCATCATATAATCACATCCTCGGTTAGGATCACAAAACAAAAGAAGAGGGTGAACAAATATCTTTTACCTATTTCAATTTTTTGTTTTTGAACACTTATTTTGAAAATAATTTTTAAATTTAATCAATTTTTACGAAAAGTTGATTTCTAAGTAATATGAAATTATTTTGAAAAACAGTTTTTGAAACTAAAAATGAAAAGGAAATCAAACATATAATCTTAATAATCGTTGTTAAATAAGGACTTCTATCATTAGGGACTTTTAAACTATAAAGATTTGTTTAAAAATTTTGATGAAGTTCTAGTCACCAATACAATAATTAAAGTTTATAATTTATTAATAGAGTACAGAATTTTTATACGGTTCACCTTAAAAATAATTTTTTAATAAAAACGAAAAAAATAGTTTGATGGTTACAAAATAATTATTAATTATAAAAGCCTAGTTACTGGTTTTAATTAAATTAATTATTAAAATAATGAATAGTATGTTCAGGAATCAAAATCAAGAGAGGTTTATTCAACCTCCAACTTTAAAGAATGAAAAAGAAAATGAGATATATAGATGAATGCGGCAACAAATTTAGAGGAAAAGTATGGTCCTGATCGCCTCCGTCAAAATACATTTATACATATTAAAATTGAGTCCCGCTAGGTATTCTTTAAAGCATAACGTTACTTATAAATTAATTTTAGAGTTTAACGGTTACATACTGTCAGTATAAAAAGTTTTATATTGTCAATTAATTAGAAATTACCGTTGGTATGATTTTTAAGATAATTATTATAAAAGTTAACAAACTTACCATATATGATACTTTGCGAATGGATGATACTGTAAAACTACTTTACACTATTAGTACATAACTTATTTTCTCTTAATTTTATACAATAAATTTTATAATTTAAGAGAGAAAGAAAAAAAAAAAGCAATATTAGATAAAATAAACCATGTAATGGAGAAAGCTGATAAAAATAAAAAATAAATTATAAACAGAATTGTAAAACCTTATTATATATATGCATCATTACTCTTCATACAATTCTAAGCGCGCAAGTGGTGCATTAATATCGACATAGCAGTGACGTTAAAGAGTTTAGAACAAGTGATTGGTGGAGAAAGGATTTGTAATTGGTTCAAGAGAGAATGGTGAGATTCAGTATGCATGTAGGATCCTTTTGCTTTGCACTGTGTGGCTGAAAAGTATCGAGGGTTGTTATGATAGTAACGCATGCAAAATTTTGATTTATTTGGGTGAGATATAGTGTAGGAAGGAATGATACAGATAATATGAGATATGATACTTCTGTTTGTAGCCCATAATGTGTGAGTCAAGAAGGCTGTGCCTAACTGCCACCTATGACTCATTAAATGACTATGGAGCGGTGCACCTGTATTCTTCGGATATATAGATAGATACCATTCGGATAACACGAAATGCATGTATGGAAACGATAAGTTTAAACACTTATATCATATAATAAGGATAAAATAGAATATAAAGTTTGTCTCGTGCCAAGTTTTAGTTACAGATTATTAATATATTCTTTTGGTTTATAAAAAAAAAATAAAACATAAAGCTTAAATCAAAGTAAAAATTAATAAGTCGAGTTTAATTAGTGAAATATTGTACTATATAAATGTAATAAACAATTAAAAAAGTCTAATAGTATTTTACAATATATGGAAAGTATTCGATACAATATATATTAAGGGCCTGTTTGGATACATATTAACAGATCTTTTAAAAGCTTATCTTTTGGAATAAGCACTTTGTTATATAAAAAGTAGTGTTTGGATGTACATTTCTTTTCAGCTTTTGGAAAAGTAAAAGCTTCCAGTAGAGCTTATGGTAAAGCTAAAATTTTTAGCTTCTCAAATAATTATCATTTTGAATAAGCACTTAAGAATATATTATCTAAACGCAATATTAACTTATTTAAAAAGATCTTTTCATAATAGAGTTTCTAAATAAGCTCTTTTTCTATAATTTTTTTTAGAAAAGCACATCCAAACAAGCCTTAAATACCAAAACAAAAACATTTTTTAGGTACCAGCTGATATGTGTTGACCCCATATACTAGTTGTAATTTTATTCTAAGTACATTAATTCTACAAAAAAAAAGTTCGTTTTTTTTTAATTTTTGTAAAAAAAACTTAACTATTTAATAATTTAACATCACAATGAATTGCCATTTGTGAGAGCTAATTGTACAAAAGAATAAATAGAATAATGTAAACAAAATCTTTGAATAATTATTTTGGCTAAGTAATTAAGTTACACAGTATATGCAGCAGATATATGTCTTCTTCGGTTAATAAAAATGTACTGGGTATCCAAAACAATATATATTAGCTTAAGACTTATATTGGTGTAAGATGTAACATCCCCAGTTTTGGGACAACAGAAATAAGAAAAGAAAGAAAGAAGAGGAAGGAGGAAGAAGAAAGAAGAGCAAGAGGAGGAATGAGACTAAAGACTAGAGAACCGACCCTAGAGCTCATATCTAGACAGCCTTGGAAGTGAGTGTCTTCCCTTGCCCTTCCCTACCTCTTTGATTGTATGTTTTCTCCCTTTTCCCTTCTTGAACCATAGGTAGGAGACTTATGGGTTTTTGAGAGACTTGTATGATTGAGAGGTTTATTGGGTAGTCTATTTGGTTATAAAGATAATAAAAGTGTCTAGGAATGATTTGCTATGCTTTGGACGATTTGGATGCTAAGTATGGCCATAGGAGTGCAAAAGATCTTGCTAAGCGAGCATTAGGCTCACTCAGCAAAGTGTTAGTTTCTGGGTTCTAGATGAGTGTTTACTTAGCAAGTGGGAGACTCGCTAAGCAAAAAGCATAAGTTTCTGGGTTCATAACCCAATGACCCCTTTGCTAAGCAAGGTAGGTCCTTGCTAAGTGAGAATGAGGACTCAAAAAAGCAGTATTAGGATTCACTAAGTGAGACCTTAGGCTTGTCAAGCAAAAGTGCTTCTAAAGAGCTAGTTTGGTAGTGAAGTGGAGTGGCATTGAGCGACCAAGGGCCTTCGCTTAGCGAGACACTCTAGGCAGTGGATAGGTATTTCAGCTTTAAGACAAAGTTGTGTTATATATATGTTGTTTTCCTACTTGTTTAACTTCTATGCTTAGTGTTGTTTGATGTATTATGATGTTTATATGGGTAGTTGTAGTGACTGCATTCAAATGACTGTTGCATCTGTAACACCCCAAATTTCAAGTACTATAACTAAACTACGAGATAGCTCTTCGTAAGATCCTTCCTATGTGTTATTAGACAAAAGATGTCTTAAGAGTTATTGTTATTAGATCACTTATTATTATTATTATTATTATTGTTCCTATCATTGTTATTATATTTATTGTTGTTGTTGTTATTATTATTATTAATTCTTTGTTATGGTGTTGTTATTATATTATTATTATTGTTATTATTAGCGTTATTGTTATCGACACCTTAGTATTAGAAATTAGTAGGAATGTTATCATAGAACCCAAAAGAGCATCTAGGGCCCAATAAAAGACTAAAGCCCACTGAGTCACATCCCCATCCACATGTTATAAGAAGAGAATAGAGAGGGAGGGTTAGGTTTAGTCATCACAAAATAGAAGAAGAAAGAAGTTAGAAAGAATAAGGAGAAAAGGGAAGAAAAAGAGAAAGAGAAAGAGAAAGAATAGAAACCGGAGAACCCAAGCCCTAGAACTCAGCTTTGCGCGCTCCTAAAGGTGAGTGCTCTTTCTTGTGTTCTTCCTTGTCCTTTATGCTGTTCTTGTTCATCTATTTACCTTTTCCCGCTCTTTATGCCTAAGATTAGGGATTGGATGGGTTTTGAGGGAATTGTGAAGGAGCAAGGAGTTTATAGATTAGATAGTCTTTGGGCAACTTCTATTCAAAAACTGAGTCAACGTTGGTGCTGGACGCGCAAACCTGCTGGGCAGGGTGCAACACCCGCCAGGCGGGTTAGGTCTTGACGTGGACCCGCTGGGCGGGGTTCAATACCCGTCGGGCGGGTTCACTGTTAGCGTGATCGCCAGGCGGGACTTCTGTCTTGCTGGGCGAATACGACTTTTCTATTTCGTTCTTTGTGTTTATGAACTCCTTTTTGTAGTTTGTAACTCATTGTTGTTTGTTTTCTTATGCCTTGTTGAGTTTATATCGTATGATTATTATTTACCTTGAAAAAACTGAGTGTGATATGAAATTGTGTCAATGTTTCATGATAAAAGTCTATAAAAAGTTGTAAGCATTATTTGTGACCATGCATTATAACATCTGAGTTATGTGATGAGTAAAGTATGTAGGAATCTAGCTGGTGGAGGCCGTGATGGGTTGTCTAACCTTAGCCTTGGAGGTTATCCGGTTGGGAAAACTCCAATGGTCCATGCTGATCCCATGGAGCCGGGGCATACTGGCAAAACTAGGTAACCCTGACTAGTCACCGGGGGATATCATGCTAGTTGAGGGTGCAAGAGCCGAAGGCATCGACACCGATGACACTTCTTATGGCTGTACATTTACTCCTAGTCTACTTTTCAAAAAGTTTAGGTTGGTACCACATGTGCATGAGTAGTGGTTTAAGAACATAGCATGCATATGCATCTTGTTATCGTGTGATATGTTGAAGTGTGCTACAATTGTAATTATGTGAAGTCTGTGTAACCTTCATGAGCGACTGATGTAATGTGAGCATGTGTGAAAATGTCATTATGTCTTGTGATAAAGTGTCGAGATTATGCATATGTGCCCATGTTATGAATGTACGTTATGCTTGTTTGGTGAAACAAAACGATGTGTATGTCTAGTTACTAGGCAAAAGATGTGAAATAAATGTATGCTTGTAGTTAAAATTGTGTTTGCTACCTTAAGGATAAGTGAGAGGCTAGGCCATAGGATAGTGTTATGAGGGTTCTAATTGGATAATAATAGTACTGAATAAGATAGAGAATAGGTGAATTCCCTCACAGTGTAATAGAAAGATATAAGACAAGTAAGAGAGAATAACATAAGAGTATTAAGGTGAACGTTAAGGGAGTGTCAAGAATATTTTAGAATGTCTGTGACCTTAGACTTGACTCTTAGAAGACAATTTTAAATATCAAAAGAAAGAAGAATAAAATCTAAACATGAAGAGTTTAAATACTAGAGAGGGTTTTGGGTAAGAAAGAGTTCTTAGGTTAAGAATGAGATAGTAAACTAATATGACAGTTGGGAGAATAAGAGAGTAGTTAACACAGGAAGTACTGAAGATTAAAAGGTGTAGACTAGACCATAGGTGTGGAGAATTATGAGAGACCTAGTGAGTTTAGAGATAAATGATGAAGGTTGTCCGAGTAGAAGAGTCTAACCCAACCGTAGAGTCCTTAGAGCACTCATTGAGACATTATGTCTCACTCCTTTAAGTTTCTCCTTTTTTAGGATACAGGTGAAGACATGTGTAGATGGAGCTTGGAGTCACGTGCAAGAAGATATAGCCTAGTTTACGTTGTATTTTTGTATTCTTTATATTTTGTACTACACCTTCAGGTGATAGATGAGTTGTATTAGGCACGTATGTGTTTTTTTATTGTACTGTTCATATATAATATCTAATTATATTTATGAGTAGTATTTGCATGTTGTTTCTACATTTTTAAGTTTGTTTTTTTTTTTCATTCTTAAAAATCTAGACCTAGTTACGCAATACCCCTTAGGGTGTTATAGCATCTGCTTGGAATAATCAGTATGAAACAATAAATCCTAAGTAATAAGCGACTTAAAATACTTTAGGCTCCATTAGATGCCTCCTTAGCAAAAGATGGGAAGTTTCCCCTAAGTTTTAGAAAGATTTTATGAAATGAGGATGTTTTAGAAAATGTATCCTTTGGTAGTGGTAGTGTAGAACCTCCTCGGTATCAATCATATTCGAGTTGTACCCTCGACTTACAATGGTTGTGCAATCTACAAGGAGGATCCCCTAAGTTACCAAGGTGGAAAGAGTTTACAAAGGTATTTAAAAAGAAAAGTTCAGACAACTCTTAAGGAGTTGAAAGTGAAAGGCTAGGAGGCCCCTTGAGTCAAAGGAAGGGACTGCCATCCTTTAGATGCTAAGGGAAGAACAACATCCTTCAGTAAGGGAAGAATAGGTCCATTAATAAGGGAAGGACATAGTCATTCTTCGGTAAAGGAAGAATGTTGAGGAAATTGCTTTGATAACAAAAGTGGTTTAGCCACTTGAACTGTTTATAGTAAAGGTCATAGCAAGAGGGACACCTCTTGATGGCTAGAGCTCAGCTAAGAGAAAAGACGGTAGACAAGTGAAACCAAATAATAAAGATAATGAGAACCACATAGAGATAGAAACAAAATTAATATACAATGATATGAATGCCATGTGAGGCATGTATGACGGCCCTGTTGGGTGTATGTGGATGTGTATGCCTAGTTATTAGTAAGCTAAGTCAAGTTAAGAGAACCTATGTGCTTAATAAGGATGTAGTTTGTAACACTCCAAATTTCAAGTACTAGAAATAAACCACGAGGTAGCTCTTAGTGAGACCCTTCCCTTGTGTTGTTAGACAAAATATGCCTTAAAAGTTATTCTTATTATATTTCTTATTATTACTGTTCCTATTCTTATTAATATTATATTTATTATTGTTGTATAAGTTATTGTTGTTGTTATTATTATTATTATTATTGTGTTGTGTTGATGTTATTATATTTATTATTATTATTGTTGTTGTTGTTATTAATACCTTAGTATTATAAATTAGTAGGAATATTATCATAGAACTCAAAATAGCATCTAGAGCCCAATAGGAGACTAAAGCCCACTAAGCCACATACCTACCCACATGTTATAAGAAGAGAATAGAGAATGAAGGTTAAGTTTAGCCGTCACAAAATAGAAGAAGAAAGAAGGTAGAGTGAGTATGAGGAGAAAAGGAAGAAGAAGAGAAAGAAAAAGAGGAGAAATAGAAACCGGCGGACCCAAACCCTAGGACTCAGCTTTGCATATCCATAAAGGTGAATGTTTTTTCCTGTGTCTTTCCTCATCTTTTATGTTGTTCTTGTTTATCTATTTATCTTTTTCCCTCCTTATACCTAAATTTAGGGATTTGATGGGTTTTGAGGGAATTGTGATGGAGTAAGGAAATTATAGATTAGATTGACCAATTATCAATGTAGATGAGTGATTAAGAATCTAATTATTTATCTTGCAAGATTTAGAATCCAAAGACAATAAGAAAAAATAAATTAAAATTAGTATCTCGGATCCGCCCGGCGGGATTATATAGTCGTTGGGCGAATTTTCTTCAAAAATCGGATTCTGCGTTAATGCTAGGTGCGCGGACCCGTTGACCGGGGTGCAGCACCCGCTGGGCGGGTTGGGTTTCGGCGCGGACCCGCCGGGCGGGTTCGCTGGACCGCCGGGCGGGACTTCTGTCTTGCTGAGCGAATACAACTTTCGCTATTTCGTTCTTTGTGTTTATGAACTCCTTTTTGCAGTTTTTAACTCATTGTTGTTTGTTTTCTTATGTCTTGTTGAGTTTATATCGTATGATTATTATTTACCTTGAAAAAACTGAGTGTGATATGAAATTGTGTCAATGTTTCATGATAAAAGTCTATAAAAAGTTGTAAGCATTATTTGTGACCATGCATCATAACATCTGAGTTATGTGATGAGTAAAGTATGTAGGAATCTAGCTGGTGGAGGCCGTGATGGGTTGTCTAACCTTAGCCTTGGAGGTTATCCGGTTGGGAAAACTCCAATGGTCCATGCTGATCCCATGGAGCCGGGGCATACTGGCAAAACTAGGTAACCCTGACTAGTCACCGGGGGATATCATGCTAGTTGAGGGTGCAAGAGCCGAAGGCATCGGCACCGATGACGCTTCTTATGGCTGTACATTTGCTTCTAGTCTACTTTCCGAAAAGTTTAGGTTGATGTCACATGTGCATGAGTAGTGATTTAAGAATATAGCATGCATATGTATCTTGTTATCGTGTGATATGTTGAAGTGTGCTACAATTGTAATTATGAGAAGTCTATGTGACCTTCATGAGCGATTGATGTAATGTGAACACATGTGAAAACATAATTGTGTCTTGTGATGAAGTGTCGAGATTATGCATATGTGCTTATGTTATGAATGTACGTTATGCTTGTTTGATGAAACAAAACGATGCGTATATCTAGTTACTAGACAAAAGATGTGAAATAAATGTATGCTTGTAATTAAAATTATGTTTGCTACCTTAAGGATAAATGAGAGGCTAGGCCTTAGGATAAGGTTATAAGGGTTTTAGTTCGATAATAATAGTTGTGAATAAGATAGAGAAAGAGTGAATCCTCGCACAATGTAATAGAAAGGTATAAGACAAGTAAGAGAGAACAAAATAAGGTATTAAGGTGAGTCTTAAAGGAGTGTCAAAAGTATTTTAGAACGTTTGTGACCTTAGACTTGACCCATAGAGAATAACCTTAAATATCTTTTAAGGAAGGAGAGTAAAATCTAAACATGAAGGGTTTAAATACTAGAGAAGGTTTTGGGTAAGAAATAGTTCTTAGGTTAAGAATGAGATAGTAAGATTGTATAACAATTGTGAGAATGAGAGAAGAGTTAACAAGAAACACTAATTATTGAAAGGTGTAGACCTAACTATAGGTATGGATTATTATGAGAGGCCTAGTGAAGCTAAAGCAATGAGAGATAAGTAATGAAGGTTGTCTGAATAAAAGAGTCTGACCTATTCGTAGAACCCTTAGAGTACTTACTGAGACATTATGTCTCATTCCTTTAAGTTTCCCCTTTTTCAGGATACAGGTGAAGACATGCATAGATGGAGCTTGGAGTCACGTGCAAGAAAATGTAGTCTAGTTTATATTATGTTTTTGTATTCTTCTTTATATTTTGTACTATACCTTCAGGTGATAGATGAGTTATATTTGGCATATATTTTTTTTATTATATTGTTCGTATATAATATTTAATTATATTTATGAGTAGCATTTGTATGTTGTTTCTACCTTTTTAAGTTTTTTTTTTTTTGAAATCTAGACCTAGTTACAGTAATGCCCCTTAGGGTGTTACATAGTTTATGGTAACTGCTACCTAATAGGTATGCAAGGGGTTTACCCCGAAGAGAGTTCATTTATAGGTCCTAAAAAGGGCAAGTAAAGATAAAGAGAGTGCGCTACTCCTCACTTAGCGTTATAGGAAGTAAGAAGTCTAGAAAAAGTAATAGAGAGGGTGAAGTTCTCATCCAAGTGATAGGGAGGTAGTTGTCCAATGTGAAAGACCAGTATGGGTCAAAAGACTCAGGGCTTAAGCCTATTAAAGATTTGTAAGCCCTAAATTGGGCATTGTTTATGAGATTAAGTACTAAAAAGGGTACAGGATTGGGAGTCCAGTAAGAGGTAAAACCAAGTGAGGTAAGGAAAGATTTAGAATAGAAGAGTCAGTTTATTCCTAGAGTTCCTGTAGCACTCACTGAGACATTTTTGTCTCACTCTCTTCAATTGTTATCTTT
Source organism: Spatholobus suberectus (assembly GCA_004329165.1). Lineage (NCBI taxonomy): Eukaryota > Viridiplantae > Streptophyta > Magnoliopsida > Fabales > Fabaceae > Spatholobus > Spatholobus suberectus. The sequence goes on from CM014733.1 coordinate 34,928,266, forward strand.
TTCAGGTTAAGTAGGTGGACATTCTTGTGGAGGACCTTGGAACCTTTTGTAGGAAAGATGTTTGAGTTTTGTAACTCCCATTGCATGGAAGTGTACTTTATATTTTTGTATCTTTCTTTTATGTGATGTACGATACTATGTGCCAAGAATTTGAAATCACTACACAAAAATTAGCTTTTAGCAGCGGTTATATGAAGGTATACTTACGGTTTAAACTGCCACTAAATCAACTATTGGCAGTTATAAAAGTGATGTTAAACTTGCTTCCACAAATTCATACAATGTCATTTTTCAGTAATTGCCAGAATAACTGTCATTATGTAAAAAAAATGGAATAACTGTCAGTAATCGCCAGAATAACTGCCACTAAATTTTTTTTTTTTCAGTGAGCTCTATATACTAGCGATTTATAACCCGCTAGTAAAATAAATTTTTATATTAAATTGTTTATATAGGCTGTTGTGAAAACGCCATTAAGTAGAAGTACTGTTAACAATAAAAAATAAAAAACTAGTGCATGCAATTCATTCTATATCCTTCTTACTTCAAAGCTTATATTTTCTACAACATGTAGGACTTAGATCATGGTATTAAGCGAATTAACATAGGAGTTTGTAATCTTAAAATATTACACTTGATGCATACCTTTACCCACAATGGAAAGAAAAAGAAAAGTTAAACTGAATTTGACTAATATTTAATTTTAAGGAAAAGGAACTAACCAAAAGGTGGCATAATTTACTAACAAAGTTATCCACACAACACAAAGAATACTTTTAGGTGTGACTTTTACAAGTTGCTAACAAGATATTTCATGACCATTACACAAATAAATAATTAAATATATAACAAAAAAAGTGGTAGAAGCCAACACAAACCCCAAACTGATTTTATTCTTTCTTTTTAGAATGAAGAAAAGAAGACATTTATAGGTTTCTACTCTCTACATGTGTCCCAAGCCTACATAGTTACATGTCATAAGTGGTTCATCATAAGATAAAGCTAAAAACGCAATAGAATAAATCAATTTTAACCTTGAGCCAAGTAGGCACGTTGCTCTTGTATTCTGTTGCCAAGATTATAGCATCGAATTCCTTTACTTGTCCATCCATAAATTTGGCACCATTTCTTATTATCTCCTTCACTCCTTTCATCACCTGCATAACCTTAACGAATCATAGCCTCAATAATTGGCAAAATTAAAGAGCCACAAACACAAAACTCCTGAATCAATGGTTTCATAGGCTGGCTCATATACAGAGAGAGTTATCCATCTCTCCTACTCCCATACATACCATGTCTTTATAGCTTATACAAATAAAGGAATAGGGAATAACACCATGTCATATCAAAAGAATCAATATACAAATCCATCAACAGGGGGAGAGGGATACAAAACGCACTTCCTATGGCTGGCCACACTATACAATCTCATCAAAAGAAAGAAACTAAATACAGCACAAAATAGCAAAAAGCTTGACTCCTCAAGCCATGCCTTTCTAACTTGCTGCTCCATCCTTAACTCTAAGAAGCCGAGTCCACTAAAGCACTGCCATCTATTCCCACGCCAAATGACGTGATCATCATAGTCAACATACAACAACAATAGAGGACCATAACAGAAACACAAGGCAAGGATAAGCTTACTAAACAATGATATAGTATATGAATACTAAAACCCAACAACAATCCTCAACATTTACACACACTCTCTCTCTCTCTTTCTCTTTCTCTCTCTCTCTCACACACACATATGTATATATATATATATATATATATATATATATATATATATATCATATATTCACATGGCTAGCATTCTCAAATGTGATTCTTATATCACAACAATTTTACCACAACTATGTCAATGTATGATGATGCAACTCTCGAGAGATTTACAACATCTCGGGCAATCAGCCAGGTATCACCCCCTAACATGGCCTATCTAAGCACTATTCAGGGATTGCCAAACTCTAATCTACGGATAAGCTTAGAGGTTTGTCAGGATAAGTGTATGTGGGTGGTGGCTTACTATGACTCAAGGCCTGCACCGCCTTGGCCTCATGTGGAATTGCCCATCCACTCATCCCTGAAGGCCCATCGTCAGTTGCCCCACATCTTATCCAGTCTAGTTTGGAAGCCCATTTGAAATATAGCTTTGGTCAACCATCCAACTTATATGCCTGCCCGCCCTACGATATGAGGTCCATCGTTAGCTACCTCAGCTGCCAACTTATGCATGGAAAGCATGTATCACAACACCACACCTACTCAATAACAAAAAATCAACATAAATGTATTTGTAGCAACACAACACTACGTAGGCCCAAACAGCACCACACGGGGTCCAACATAATCACCAACACCTAGCAGGCCCAATCCAACCTCAAACATTGTCAATAGGTAAGGCCCTATCCAAGTAGTCATACCTCGTGAGAAATCTCACATCACAATTCTATCCACAACTAGCGAAGGTCCTATCTAAGCAACCTGCCACTCTAAGGCCCTATCCAAGCAGCCCACGTCCCTTGGTTAAAACCCAAGCAACAACACTCATGACAAGTGGAGGTCTTGTCCAAGCAACCTACCACTTTTCCCACATTCTCAACCATAGACTCACACTACTTTCTAAATTGTTCAACTACAGAATACTACGTTTGCTCATCGACCCTTCTGCTCGCTCAGCGAAGACCTTCTTTACAGAGGACCAACTTTCCCTTGCCAAGGTTCTCGCTCAACGACCTTAAGTCTCACTCAATGAATATACTGTTTCCAGAGTCTCTCGCTCAGTGACAACTGGGGTTGCTCAACGAGTTTGTTCCAGGGACTTTTTCCAAATTCCCATCAACTACATTTCGCTCAACGAGTCGCCTACTCGCCCAACGAATAGCCACTCTACAAAGCAGCTAAGATTTATCCACGCTCTTCACTTAGCGAACATAGTGTTCGCTCAGCGAATCACTCGCAACAAAGAGCAACAACTCTCCACTCAATTCGCTCAGCGAGTTCGATACTCGCTCAGCGAATTGCTTCCAGACATTCTGGAATACACACATTCGCTCAGCAAGCCATACATTCACTCAGCGAGCACTCTTTTGGAAAATTTCTTGATTTCTATGAACACCTGCTCAGGGATCAACATTTTGCTTAGCAAATTCCTCTTGCACTACAACCATTCTTACCACTTAAGAACATTCGCTCAGTGATGCGATACAATGGATTGCTCAATGAATCCTCAACCCGACAGTCTCACTTTAGTCTCAATGGCATTCTCGCTTAGCGAGGCTTTTAGTCACTAAACGACTATCAGAGTGCAGTAATAGAACTCTTTTCAAAAAATCCCAAAAATTCAAACTTTCCACCCACCCATACCCCAAAATCGACCCCACAGAGGTCGAATACGACCATACAACAACCTGCAACAATATACTTAACACATTCAACAATCCATACAACAGTTAAACACAAATCAAACAAAATTTGAAGGGAAACCCATTTCCACACACATCTCAACATAACTCATTCAAAGTCAGTTTTCAATACAAACCACAGTCACAATTGCATACAACTATGATCATACAACAACTATTTAGCACTTGTAAGTTTCCCTTACCTCTAGGAGATCCGAATCCAAAATTTGGGGAAGGAGAAAACGTGAGAGATGAGAAACTCTTAAGCCAAATCCCTAGAGTAATCACTGCTTCTCACCAAGAGAAATGAAATGGCCACGAATCTTGTCTCCAACTTAGTGGGTTTGAGAGGGAGAGAATGAGAGAGTTTGGGAGCAAGAGGGATGAGAGAAATGAGAGAATAATGAGGAAAAAAGGGTCTCCATGTTTTAAAACCCTCCCTAGGCCACACAACGGCTTTTGGGCCCATTAAAGTCCATAGTCCATCTAATCACTTTCCAAACCTCACCTTAGGCCCAATACTATTGTTTCTCTCAAAAACCCAAATAACTACAGCTACTCTCTTATTTTTGGCTTAAGAACATTTTTCTTCCAATTCCCTAAATCCAAACAGGAATTCCAAAACAACCAACATAAAGCAACACTCATACTACAACAACTTATTTATTCATTTTAATCACTAATATTTCATATTATATTTCTACCTTTTAATTATTAAAACACTAAATCATACCTTAAGCAAAACACGGTGTTACACTATCAGCAAGTAGGGCCGTGCTTGAATTCTCAAATTCTCATTGCTGAAAGAAGCACACTCATGCATGGTTAAGCACGACCATGCTTAAGAATCAATTTTCTGCTTTGGATTTGAGCACACCCTTAGCATGACCCATGCACCTCTTAGTTACTATCGAAGCATGGTCATGCTTAGATAAGCACAATCGTGTATACCTCTGCGCGCCTTCCCTTTTTAAAAGTTTATAAATAAGGAAAAGGGGCAAAAGGCACATTATCTTTTATTATGTTTGCGGAAAGAGCTCTGAAGGGAGGCAGGGACTTTTTTTGGACAGAGGGGGCATTGTAAGGAAGATTGGAGGGTCTATTACTTGTAAAGAATTTCTCCTCTTTCTTATTATGTATCTCTCTGTGTTTTATCTATTGTCTCTAAACATGAGTAGCTAATTTCATAGTTAAGGTTATGGTGTAATGGATGCTTGGAACCTTTAAATGCTTAATTTCATTTGAATGATTGTTTATTCAATCAATTGAATTGCCCTATTGTTTTAATTCTCACTTGGATTGGATCACCCCTCATATGTGCAAATCAATTAATTGACCTATAACCCTTGAGCTATTAATTGGTAGACCTATAGGGTAATTGAACCAAGAATTATTGCATGATCAAACTTTAGTTCTAGTTTCTAATTAGATTAATTAACCAATTAATCTTTATTCCCGCTCTTCATGCCTACTAGGGTTTAGTTTCTTATATGAACAATTAAGGAATTAACCTAAAAAGGACGTTGGTAGTTCATAACCAATAATTATCAATCAGAATCTTAGGGATAGTTGGCAATTGATGGGTAACACAGCGTTTAAGTGGAATTAAGTATAAGGGAATTAAGAGTATACTTGAAACCACAACCCTAGGTTGTTAATCATTGAAGTTCTTCCTGCTTATTAGTTTTTGAAATAGAAAAAGCGCACAAGAAGGAGGGGGTTGAATTGTGCATTTAAAACCTTTTTCTTTTTTTTTTCTTTTGATGCAAGTAAAATAGTTTGAAAACGTTTTCAAGCCTAGGGATAGAGAGAAGAAGAACGCATAAAGTTTTTATACTGGTTCACTCACTCAACCTGAGCTACATCTAGTCTCTTCACCCAGAAAGTGTTTACTAACCAACCTTGGTTACAAGTATTGTTCGTGGCCTCTTCAGGCTTTACACAACAATCACCCCAGATTGCTTAACCCAAGTATTCTTTTACACTAAGCCTCTCAAGGCTTTTACAACACAGACAGGTGTTTTTCTTTTACAAAGATATCAACTCACGTAATGAGGATTTAAAAGATAAGGCTCAAGCACACTCTGAAAATCTTTACAAGATATTTTCTATCGTCCACTAGACGCTTCTATCAATTGTTCAGAAGTTTTTTGTTAACTTGGAAATTTTACACCAGGCACGTATATGTCTATTCGTTCTTCCTTGGTGCATATATATATTTTTCAGGGAAAAGATCTGTTGTGAAGACTTGACTTCGTTATGCAAGGAAGGGCGTGTAAACTATCCTTTCAGAGTGATCAGGCACAGCAGCATTTAGACTTGCACTAAAGAGGAAAGCACATGACTGTGCTAACAAACTGCTTTTCTGAACATTCTTCATTCGACATGGCAGCTTGATAAGTTGACTTGCTTTATCTATTTTTGCTGCGCTCTTGCACTAGAATGATTCTGATACAATTAAATGCTTCAAACAATTTGAACGTTAGAGCATAAGATAGGTAATATGTTAGTTTTAAGAAAAACTAGCATAAATAAATTGGACGTTCAAAATATATCTTAGTCATTTGAATATTTGTCGTTGGAAGCTTGCATCAAATATTTGAATTTGTTCTTCAGATGATCATCTTAAGTTGTTCACTGGACGATCTTTTTTAAGCATGTCTATTGGACGGTCTTCCTTAATACGTCTACTGGACAGTTTTCTTTGACATGTCTACTAGACAATCTCCAAGGGAAGCTTGTATGCTGTAAAGAGTTCAGTTCTTTGGCAAAAACTTAAACATTAATAAGTTTTTTATCTTCAAAACTTTGAGGGTCTAGACGCTTCTACGTCATTGGTTCTAACAGTTTTTATTTGCAATTTGCCATTATTCCTTAGTTTTCACTAAAGAAAAACTTTGTTCAATATTTTGTTCTTAAACAATAGAAATTTTCCACTGATTGGTAATCACAAACTAGTCCTTTGGGCTAGATATTTGGACGCTGTCCTTTGTTACTATTGCGATAAAGTACATTTGCCCTTAAGCGTGTTTTAAACGCATTAAGTTTTTGACTTCCCCACACTTGGGCATTGCTTGCCCTCAAGCAAACTATCCTGGTTCACAAATATTCACAAAGAAATCTAAGAAGTCAACCAAAAAGGAATCCAAATTTTTATTAACAAGTAATTTAGATAAAAGGGTAACAACGCAACCTTCACTAAAAAGCACCACACAGAAATGCCTAATTAGACTTGGACTCTTAAAAATCAGCCTTCCACTAAATAGGGGGTCACTCAAAAATCTCACCACTCTCAAGTGTTTGTGGGTAGAAACATTATCACTTAAGGCTTTCTCAAAAAGTGCATAACCATAGGCTTGTACCTCAATCAAATCATACAAATCAATTCACAAGCATGCAAAACAGGGGATTTCCAAGGGATGTAACGGGGCCAAGGTAAAGATGTCATATGAGTAAAAAGAAAGGAAGGGTATGTGCAAAAAGGGGTAGAAAAATATTTTAAAACCAAGAACAACCCCCAAGGGCATTATAAATGTGGACTTCCTTCTTCTTAGGCATTTCCTAAGCTTCTCCTTCTTCACCTTGTACGTTTTTTCTTTCATTTTCTTTTCTTTTTATTATCCTTTTTTATTTCGCCCTCTTTTTTTATTTTTTTTATTCATAGAGAAAGAGGTACCATTATCTTTTCTTTTCCTCCAAGAGAGAGTTCAAAATTCCACAATATCACTTTCAAAAGCTGTGCCTACAAGAATTCTTTATCTTTTCTTAGTTTGCACCATTCCTGCCTATAAGAGTTGCCACCACAAGAATTTCAATTTATAACAAGGGTAACAAGAAAGAAAAAGTTTACAGGCTCAAATTTGGCAACTAGTGGAGAAGTTGTGCTTAACAAAATTCTGTAGGTCTTAAAGAATGCCTAAAAGTATTACCAAATTTCCACGTGCAAGCAAATAGAAATTGCTCAGAAATGCATGTCAGCACAAGTTCTAAAATACACAAATAGAGAGGTCATCACATAATCAACAAAGAAAGGTGTTTCCTTTATTTTACCCTAGTTTGGCTCAAATCTCACAATTTACGGCTAGTCCTAATGGAAAGTTTTCAATCCAAAAGTCATGCTAATTTTTAGCTTTCACTAAGGAAAGGCTTAAGTAGTTACAATTGCCAAGTCATTTATTTATTTATTTATTTCAAGATTCCTTATTATGCAACCTTTTTTATTTCTAAAACAAAAGAAAGTACATAGTCAGACAAATGCAAGAAACCAAGCAACTCATATATATCACTAATGCTCATGTAGGGCATACAAGTTTGTATAAACTTCTGTCTCCACACTTCATATACAACATGGTCCCCCAATGCTAAAATAACAAGAAAAGACAAAAGAAACTAAAATAATGAACAAAACAGTAAACAAAATAAGAATAACACAGAACATAAACATAAATAAACTTTCCCAAAGATGGATCAAGGAGGGGGAAGCCCAAAGTGTTGCTACAATTGTGAATCTCTGGGATAGGCCCTGGAAGTACTCCAACAACCAAATCAAGTGAGAGAGCACCAAAGGGAGAAAAGAAAAAAAAAGAGAAAACAAAATGGGAGAAAATAAAAAGGTGACACAGGTTACCTCTGGAAGCGCTTGTTTAACGTTGCGAACCTGATAGAACTTATTGGGGCTCAATTTTCAAGGAGGCTAACGTATTTGGCTTGTAGCAAGCCTTGAACATTTTGAAGTCTCTACCAAATCTAAACCCTGCACAACATTGTAGAAAGTAAAAGAGGAAGGCTTCTTCAAAGAGTGTAAGACTCTAAAAACCACCTTTTCATCACTATGTCTCAAGGTCAACTTCCTCTACTACACTTCTATTTAAGCATCTCCTGTATTGAGGAAAGGCAATCCCAAGATGATTAGGACGTCCTCATCCTCTTCCATATCTAGCACAACAAAGACGGTAAAAAAGATGAATTTGTTGACCTTGGCTAACACATCCTCTATTATTCCTCTAGGGTAAGCTATAAACTTGTTAGCCAACTAAAGAGATATGCTTGTAGGTTACGGCTCTTGCATCCCCAACTTTTTAAAAATAGAGAAAGGCATCAGATTAATATTGGCCCCCAAATCATATAATGCTTTCTCAAAAGATGAGTTACCTATAATGTAGGGAATTGTAAAACTCCTTAAGTCCCTAAGCTTAAGAGGTAACTTTTTCAGCACCACAACAGAATGCTTCTCATTGAGTTTCACTAGCTCAAAGCCTTCCAATTTCTTTTTATTTAAAATAATTTATTTCAAAAACTTTGCATATTTAGGCATTTGAGTTATCGCTTCAACAAAAGGAATGTTTATATACAATTTCTTAAAAATTTCTACAAATCTATCAAACTACCTATCCTTCTGCTCATCTTTTATTCTTTGAGAGAAAAGAACACTTACTTTAGGAGGTGTGGCTACCTCATTTCTCTTTTCTTCTTCTCTAGCTGGGCTCTCTTTAGTAAGAGCCTTTTTCTGTGGTGGAAGTGTAACACTTGTATTTTCTTAATGTGCGATTTAGTGATTTAATAACTAAAAAGTGGAAATTAATATGATCTTGGTGATTAAGACGAATAAATAAGTTGTTGTTGTGTGGTTATGGCTTTTATGTTGTTTGTCTTGGAATTTCTGTCTGAATTTAGGGAACTTGTGGAAAATGTTCTTGAGCCAAAGTGAGAGTGTTGGATGTGTTTATCTAAGTTGTTAAGGAAATAGCAGTTTTAGACCAGTTGTGAGCCTTGGAGAGTGGTTAGATGAACCATGGGCTTTAGTGGACCCAAAGCCCATTGTGAGGCCTAGGGAAGTTTTAAGACACTAAAACCCCTATTTCCTTTCATTTTGTAAAAGAACCACCTAAAGACACCCACTCTTTTCTTTTCTCTCATTCTCTCAAACTCTCTCAAACCCACCAAGATTGTAGCAAGATTTCAAGCCTTGATTCCATCCCCTTTGTGTTGAGAAAGGAAAATCCCTTAGAAGTTTGGCTTTAAAGATTTATTTTCACATATTCTCTCATTCCCCAAATTCAAAATTTAGAAGCTCCAGAAGGTAAGGAAGCTTATATATGTTGAATGCTTGTTGTATAAGTGTGGTAGTGTGTGTATGGGTTTCTTGATTTCGTGCTTGATTTTTGTTGGAATGTCGTATAGATTGTTAGATCTATTGAGTATGCTGTTGTGGATTGTTATATGTTGTCATTCAACCTCTATAGAGTTGATTTGGGGTGTAGATGAATGTAAAGCTTGAATTTTTTGGGTTTTTCGACGAGAGTTGCTGGCTCTGACATTTGATAGTCGTTGAACAACTAGGGCTCTTACTGAGCAAGAATGCCCTTAGGAGTGAAATGAGGTTATCGAGTTTGTAGTTCGTTGAATGATCCATCGCATCACTAAGCAAGTATTCTTGAGTTGTAGTGTGGTTGAAGAACAGAAGGAATTAGCTAAGTGAAATCTAATTCGTTGGGTGAATGTTCATGAAGATCTGGAAATTTTCCAGAAGATCATTCGTTGAGCGAGTGTGAGGTTCGCTGAGCGAGTATGGGCGTTCCAGAATGTTTAGGAGTGATTCGCTAAGCGAGTACTAGGCTCGCTGAGCAATTTGGGAACCCTAGAGAGTTGTTGCTCTCTATTGTAAGTGTTTCACTGAGCGAGCAACATATTCGTTGAGCGAGGAATGTGTGTGTAGGTTGTGGCTGCTCTCTGGAGTGGATAGTCGTTGAGCGAGTAGGTGACTCGTTGAGCGAATTGCTATTCATAGAGATTTGGAGGAAGTTCATAGAACGAATTTGCTAAGCGACCCCAGTTGTTGCTGAGTGAGAGAACCTGGAGACAAGATGTTCGCTAAGCGAGACTTATGGTCGCTGAGCGAGAACCTTCGTAGGGGAAAGTAGGCCCTCTGTGAAGAAGATCTTCACTGAGCGAGCATATAGACCGCTGAGTGAGCTGGGATACTATTTTAATTAAAAGTTGAATTGTATCAAACATAGTTGAGAAGGACTCCTAGTGCGAGTCTAATGTGAGAGTTGTTGATAATGTAGGAGTGGAAGGTTGCTTGGATAGGACCTCCACTTGTTGTAAATGTTGTTGCTTGGGTTTTTACTCAAGGGAGTGGCAGGTTGCTTAGATAGGACCTCCACTTGTTGTGAATAACGTTATTGTATGAGATTTCTCACGAGGTGGGTTGCTTGGATAGGGTCTTACCTGTTGACTATACATGGGTTGGTAGTAGTTGTTAGACCATAAGTGGTGCTGAGTAGGCCACTTGGTGTGTACTGCCTTATATATGTATGTTGACTTGTTGATGTTGAGGTGGTGTTGTGGTGTGATACATGCATTTCATGCATATGTTGTTGGTTGAGGTTGTACAGGCCTCAAGTAGTGGTGCGAGTAGGCATGTAAGTTGGCTAGTTGACAGGAGTTGTGGCTCAGACAGGCCTCCAACCTAGTGCCTTGATAAGACATTGGGTCGTAAAGATAGGCCTTCGGGGATGAGTGGATGGGCGATTTCGCAGAGGGCCAAGGCCATGCAAACCTTGAGTTGCGGTGAGCCACCATCCACATACATTTATCCCGACACACCATTGAATCCTATCCGTAGATCAGAGTTTGGCAATTCCTGAATAGTGGAGAGTGGGCCATGTTAGGGTGAGACCTGGCTAATCGCTCGATTGTTGTGAATCTCTCAAGAGTCGTGTCATCATACATTGACATAATTATGGTGGACTTGTTGTATCATGGGGTTTTGAGTTGAGAACTCTTTACTATGTGATTGTATGCTATATACACGTGCGTGAATGTGGGAACTGTGGATGATTTCCTAAATCATATATTTATATCATTGGTTTAGTAAGCTTACCCTTGCCTTATGCTTTTGTTGTGGTTGTTCTAGTTGCTGTTGTTGTGTTGGTGTAACTGTGATGATCATGTCTTATAACATGGGAGCAGACAACGAGCCCTCAATGGATCTGGTTGCTCAAAGCTGAAGGTGGAGCTGCTAGCAAGAGTGCTTTTGGGATGTTTTGTTTTGATTCCATTCTTTTGATGGGGATGTATAGTGTGACCAGCTTAAGGAGTGCGTTTTGTATCCCTCTCCCCTTTTGATGTATATTTCATTTATGTTGCTTTGAAGTTATTTCCTTTGGTTCTTTTATTCTTTATATGTTGCAAAGACATGTGTGTTGGCTATAGGAGAGATGGATGGATCTCTCAAGACGTGTATATGTACCTTATATATGTATGTCTATATATTTATGTTTTCATGAGTTGGTAAAGCATGCTAGATGGTATAGTAGCGACAGCAAGGTCGTTACAGGAAGCACCTGCTTTTCTTTCTTTTATGGCTCCTATAGTGCTTTACCACTCCTAAGAGTCATGGCCTTCACCTCCTCCTTTGGGTTGGGCTTTGTCTAGATAGGCAAAGAGCTTAAGGCCCTTTAAGACATCAAGTAAGCCAAATGAGCTATGTAAGTCTCCAAGGCCTTTATCCTATCATTATTCTTGACCATATACTACATCATGGTGTCTTGGAGGCTAGGTTTTCTCTCCTCCTGTCTTGGGCCCTAATGTTGATTTTGCATGGGGTGGCTTATAAACACTTTGATTCCTCTCAGGCCCCCATTATACTCTACCCCAAGAGAGCTTGGGATGGTCCTTCTAGCCAACATTATAGGAAGAGACCCTTATTGGAGTTGCCTACAAAATTTTCCTCCTCTATTGGTGGGTCAAAAAAATTACTCATCTAGCAATCCTTGCTTCCATGACCCACCTAGCCACATTGCTAACAAGACAGAAGGGCTGCATGTGCTTAGGCCTTCAACAATGTCTCTAATTTCCTACTAATGGCATTCAACTTTCACTCCATAGACACACTTGCTTCCACCTGGTGTATTTAGACAGGTCTTTTAAGAATGTGCCCGTCTTTATAGAAGTAGTGATAGTTGTTGAACTCCATATCCTCAATGATGGCAAAGGCTTTATTTGGGGACTTTTTTTGAATTGTCCCTTCGTAGGCAACATCTAAGGAGATTATGTTCTAGGCTAAAATTCCATTGTAGAATAGCTGGATTAACTGCCTAAGTGGGTAGCCATGGTGTAGGAACTTCTTGAGTAGGTCTTGTAAGCACTCATATGCTTTAAAGAGTGACTCGTGCTCAAATTGAGCAAAATTCACTATATCATTCTTCAGTTGTTGGAGCTTGTCGAAAGGAAGTATTTTGTTAGCAACCTCTGGGTGCACTCATCCCTAGTAGTGATGGCTCCATCTGGCAGGGAGGACAACCAATCTAATGCGTTACCTATTAGGGATAATTGGAAGAGTCCTAGTCTGATAGCACTTGGGGTGAGACCATTGTATTTTACAGTGTCTGTAATCCTTAGGAACTTTTTTAGACGACCTAAAGGGTTTTTAGATGGCAATCCACCAAATTGATCGAAGTTCTACACCATAGCAATCAGTGTTGGCTTCAACTCAAAGTTGTTTGCGACTAAGGGTGGCGAATGTTGTCAATCACACCTAAAGTTGTCTTGCATGGTTCTCCTGGAGTTTTCCCTAGCCATTTGTCTTTTCTCTTTTTTGATCCTATGAGTAGCTCTTTCAAGTTTAGGAATATACTGCAGAATAGGCCTTTGAGAGCAAGTTAGCATAAACAACAAAAGCAACCAAGAGACCAATAGGGATTAGAGAAGAAGCAAATAAAGCAAAGGAAAAATTAATGTGGCAATATAATATTAAACTATAAAAGAAAAGAAAAAGAAATTAACTAAAACAAAAATAAAGCAAATTATCACAAGAAAAAAAATGCCTAAATCAATTAGAATTTCTTTTTTTATTTGATATTGCACAACTAGTCCCTAGCAATGGCGATAAAAACTTGATGTGTTTAGAACACATTCAAGGGAAAGCATACCCTATCATGGTAGTAACAAAGGACAGAGTCTAGATATTGAACCCAAAGGACTAGTTTGCGGTTACCAATCAATGGAAAATTCCAATTATTTAGGAACAAAGTATTGAAAGGAGTTTTTCTTTAGTGAAAACTAAAGAATAAGGAAAATTGTAAATAAAAACTGATAAGTAGGAAAACTTTAATGATTAACAGGCTAGGGTTGTGGTTGCAGGTATACTTTTACTTCCCTTATATTCAATTCCACTTAAATGTTGTGCCACCAGTCAATTGCCAACTATCCCTAAGAATCTGATTGATAATTATTGGTCATAAGTTACCAACGTCCTTTCTAGGTTAATTGCTTAATTGTTCATATCAGAAACTAAACCCTAATAGGCATGAAGAGCGATGATAGAGATTAATTGGTTAATTAATCTAATTGGAAACTAGAACTAAAGGTTGATCATGCAATAATTCTCGGTTCAATTACCCTATAAGTCTACCAATTAATTGCTTAAGGATTATGGGTCAATTAATTGATTTGCACATACAAAGGGTGATCACATCCAAGTAAGAATTAAAACAAAAGGGCAATTCAATTGACTGAATAAACAACCATTCAAGTGAAATTAACCATTTACGGATTCCAAGCACCCATTAAACCATAACCCTAACTATGAAATCAGCTACTCATGTTTAGAGACAATAAATAAAACATAGAGAGATACATAATAAGAAAGAGGAGAAATCCTTTGCAAGTAATAAATCTTCCTTACAGTTCCTTCTTTATCCAAAGAAAGTCCATGCCTCCTTTCAGAGCTCTATTCGCAAATATAATAAAAGATAATGTGTTCTTTGCCCTTTTTCCCTATTTATAAACTTTTAAAAATGGAAGGGCGTGAAGGTATGCATAGTCATGCTTATCCAAGCATGGCCATGTGTCAATAGTAACCAACGAGTGCATGGGTCGTGCTAAGGGCATGCTTAAATTTGAAGCGGAGAACTAATTCTTAAGCACGACTGTGCTGAACCATGCATGGTCTTGCTTCTTTCCAAAGTGAGAATTTGAGAATTCAAGCACGACCTTGCTTGTTGACAGCAAGGTCATGTTGATCTTCAATCATGCAGGGGTGGCCTTTATGGTGCATGCACGATCATGCTTCGTGTCCTAAAGCTTAAAAATCCCCCTTTTTGAATATATTTCCTCCATTTTCAACTTTCTATCAATCCTGCCACACGTAAGAATAATGGGCAAGTTCTAAGCATTTATATCAATAAGATGACCAAAAATTGATTCAAAATCCCACTCTTAAATATCAAAAAACAAGGTTTATCAGCTTGCAACCAAAAATTCTTCCAATTATAGAGAGAATAAAGTAATAAGTATATATAAATGTAACAACTAAAGAAAGATTCTAGGATAATTTGCAAGCTATTTGAATAACTAGAAATTAAGAAGCCCAATCACAAAAGCCAATTAGAAGTGAAAATGTCGAGCTTTTTCATACAAAAGAGGCTTACAACTTGAACTTGAGCAATCTTGATATTCTTCTCTACAGCATCAACACCACTATCACAATAGCTCCTAATTGAGCTAATATGGATGAAGAAAAAAATTGGTAAGTGTTAGTTCCATTATAATTATTGCCCAGGTTATAGCGCCAAAATGGCCAAGCCCCCAAGAAACTTGAGAAAGAAATCCCCATTATGTACCATGGAACAGTTTACCACATCCCTTATTTCTGCAGCCATTCATTGACCATCTTTTATTTATCAAAAGAGAAAGCATTTTCTTTATTTGAAACACGTATTGGCAACCAATAATCAAAGACTTTCCTATGTCACCGTGGTTAAGTTATCGAAACAGAATATTGGGAAGCCATTATTTTCGATTCAATACACAAAAGACAAAATAATAGGTGCTGAAGTTACATAATTCATTTCCTTTTCCCTTAACCGTCATAATATGGTTTTACAAACCTGTAACAATCTCCATCTGCTGAAGATGCCTACCCACTGACACCAACAAAAATTTGTCATGAAATTTCTCAAAGACAATGGGTCGATGCATGTCATCTAGCATGCACTGCAATTGAGCAAAATAACATAAAATTGTTTAAGGAAATTGTTCAATGTAATAAGTGAAGGAAACTCCTGACTAGTTAAGTTCCTTGTAGACCAAGGAGCAGATATTGATAACCAAGATGATAATAGATGGACTCCCAAGGCTTTGGTAGAACATCAAGGCCACAAAGAAATTGAAAATGTATTCTAGAACATTAGAGAGAGTAGAAAACAATTAAACAAATTACAGCACCTTAAAATACTTACAAGGTATAAAATAAGCCTTAACATTATTATATTAGGACTAACAGCCTAACACCAAGCCAAATAGTGAACTAAACATTAGTTTAGAAATTTAAGTGTAAGGAAAATTAGTGATCCTATTTACCTCCCATATTTGTGTAATTGAACCATTTGAAGGAATAATAGAGACTTTCTGCAACATATAATTTTCAAAAATTTCACTAAAGGAAGACAGAGTTTTTCAAGATCAAGTTTGATGAAAGCAAGTTAAAAATGCATCTAGTAATCCAATCTAACTTGGGCTTCCATCCTATTTCATCAAGGCAGTGGAATGTAGCCTCATTTACAGCTTGACACTCTATAGCAAATGTTGTTGCGCCATTATTAACCCCAAAATGTAGCAAAAAATACAAACAAGTGATTTATTTTCAACAAGTGACTTTTAACCCCCTAGAGCACCCCGCCCCCATGATTTCCTGACCTTATAGATTCTTCAACACTGCCACTTTTACCATGTCATTGCGCTCCCCCAAGTGCTCTCTCCCTCCTAATGAAGAAGCCACGCATAAGGACCAAACGACGTCGTTAGAGCCTAAGCGTGCTGTTAACCACTACTCTGGTGCCATTTTGGCGAGCTATTCTGCGCAAAGCACTAGTACTCCAACCATCACGACTGCTCTTAGACTCAAAAGACGCCGGAAAAGAAGCCATCTCGAGGGAAAACCTCGTCATCAATGTCACGAAGATCGTTAAAGTCTGCAACCCTAAATTGAAGAAGAATTTCACTGAGAAGAAGAAAAGAAAAACATCCACAAACTCACCATTGCTCTATCTCACCATGCTTGACAAGAAACAGAAAGGGAGGTACCTGACAGTGGTGGACAACATCAACAGCGGAGATAGCTTGGTCCAATGGTCATGATTGTGATGCCCTATGATGCTATGTGTGGTCAAGATGTAGAGGTAGCTCTGTGTTTTTTTTTTTTTTTTTTTATGTTATAGGGTGCGAAGGTATTAAGGAATGAATTTGTGCATTTTGTTTTTTGGTTAAAAAAGCATACTTGATGGGAAAGGGAAAAGACGAGGCACCAAAAAAAAACACAGAACCCGTTTTGTAGCATCATTCCTTAAACTTATGGCACTGATTGACTTTAGGGGCAGTTTTTTGTAACCGTCACTATTCCACCACCACTAGAACCCATTTTTGGTGTAGTGAAAGTTTTTGTAATAGATTCATGTTTTAATTTCAACTTGATCTCTAATTTTTTATATTTTTCCTATGTCCTAGCAATATAGGCATAATAATAGTAATGCCCCTAAGTTGTTACATAAGATATGGTCTCATATTTAATAAATCACAAATTTAACTTCACTTATTTATTTAGGATAAGATAAATGTAATCATTTATAATATTTTTAAATTAAGAGGTTTTTGCTTTGACTAAGATATTATTTTCTCACCCTAAAATAGGGTTGCACACATAAATTGGATTAACCTAATTAACCAACTCAATCTAATCCAAATAAAAAAAATCAAATTAGATATATTTAATAGGTTGCATTAGGTTGAATTATGTTAAATTAAGTTCAATTGAGTTACTTATATTGGTTTGCATATGTTTGGACCCAATCAAACTCATCTTGAACCTTTATTTTATTTTATTTTTTAAAATTTCAACCTAACTCGAGTTTAAGAGATGGTACCTCCACCTTTTACACCACCTTCTTGCTTTTCTCCTCTTTCTTTTCTTTAATACCACTTTCATCTTCTCTTGAACTTCAACCTCTTCTTCTCATTTCTATTATAATATAATTAATTTTAATGATATTTTTTTATGATCATGTCATGGTGCGAAGTATATACCAATTTTGTCAGTAACTATTTTAATGATATGGTGTTATATTGTTGTATTGATTAAAAAAATTACATTTTTTGGCACAAAATGGGGATCACATGACCCAAAAAGTTTTTATTTATAGGATAATTTATTGCTAATGTAAAAGTCATTATTATATCGGTGAATCAATTTTTTAATGGCTAAATTACATTTTTGGTCCCCTTATTTTTCTCAATTCATAATTTTGGTCCCTTTATCTTTTTTTAGAGACATTTAGTCCTTCTATTTTTAAAAATTCACAATTTTGGTCTCCTTACTTTTTTTTAGAGACATTTAATCTCCCTATTTTAAAAATCTACAATTTTTGTCCCTCCATCAAATTTCTTGTATTGATTGTTAGTAGTTTAATGTTGACTCTGATGTGTCAATATTGACTTTAATGTTAACTCTGACTTTAACATATTATTTAAGTATTGATACGTCATAATCAATGTTAAATTACTAACGATTAATGCAAGAGATTTGACGGAGGGACAAAAATTGTGAATTTTTAAAAATAGGAGACTAAATGTCTCTAAAAAAATATAGGGGGGGACCAAAATTACGGATTGAAAAAAATAGGGGGACCAAAAATGCAATTTAGCCTTTTTTGATAAAAAAAAATAACTATGATAATATACTAAATGGAACAAGATATAAAGTTTTATTTTAATCAACCTAATATCTAGAACCTGAATTACAATAAACATTATGTGTGAAAGTTTGGGTCGTGTAAATGATCAATCGAATAAAATTAATATTTAAAGTTATAATATGTTTAAAGAGTTTAATCGTCATGCACTGATAGTGTAAAGTAGTTTTACATTGCCATCCAATCACAAACCACCATTTATTATAAGTTTATTGACTTTTATAATTGAATGATAGTGTAAAACTACTTTAAAAGTCATATTAATGGTGATTTCTAATTGAATGATGGTGTAAAACTTTTTATACTGACAATGCATGACCATTAAACTCTATATTTAAATTAGGTTCGTTTAGTTAGACGAGACAAATTTAAAATAAATTTAACTTTTTAGAAAAATATAAAGCTTGAATTTAAATTTTAACTCATTTATAATTTAATTATCTTTCTTTTATTTATTAAATGTATTTTTGAAGTATTTATTTGATATTTTTATATTAATGAATGAGATAAAAATAAAGAGAACAGATAAATAAATATTTGAAAATAAAAATTATTTAATATTATTTTTTAAAACAAAATTTTAATTTATTGAACATATTTTTTTCTCTTTTACATTCTTATTATTCAATATTTTTATATTAAAATATGAGATTAAAATAAAGAGAAAAAATAAATATTTGAACATCAAAATTATGTAATTTAATTTTTAAAATAGAATACAATTTATTGAATATATTTATTTCTCTTCTATACTATTATTATTATTAGATATTTTCATATTAAAAGATGAGAGAAAAAAAAAATATTTAAACGTAAAAATATGTAATTTAATTTTTTCAAATAAAATTACAATTTATTGAATATCCTATTGAATAAATAATACATGTATTGATGGTGTAAAGGTATGTTATACTGTTATTTAAACACAAACTACCATGTGTGATAAGTTTGTCGATTTTTATAATAATTATTTTAAAAATAATTTCTAATTGGGTAATAATGTAAAAATCTTATCTACCAAAAAAAGTGTAAATACTAAAAATACATATCTATTAAATTTTATATTTTTCTCTTCTATATTATTATTTCTCTTCTATGTTGTTGTTATTATTATTATTATTATTATTATAGATAATGAGTTATTGAAGAAGTTTTAATATTAAGTTAATTAAATTTGAGTTCAACTTATTTATATAGTAATAACATTAATAATTAAATGTGAACTTTTTGTTTATTAAAGCAAGCAAATTTAACTTTTTTAATGCCTTGGAAAAACAAATTTAACTATTAGCCATAGTCAAACAATTGACGGATAATTTAATTCACTTTAGTTACCAGGGAAAGTATCATAAGCTTTTCGCGGCATATCTAATGGTGTGTTTGGTTGGAAGAAAAAAAATAAAGAAAAAAAATATGAATAATGAAGTATTTTTTTTTATTTGGTTAGAGAAAAAGTAAAAATAAAAAAAATTGACTTTTAAAATAAAAACTTAAACTTTTTCATTTTTTTACATTTTTTTCAATTTAAATTTTAAATTTGTCTCCTTTTTCATGTTTTTCTTCACCCAACCAAACAGCCGGTGAAAAAATTTAGTCTAGCAGGGAAAGTATCAGAAGCGTTGCGCGCCATATCTAAATGGACAAAGAAATTATTCTAGCATGAGATTGTCAGAAAACGTCATAATGGCTAAGGTGAGTCATTGACGATGATGAGGAAAGAAATTAGAGAACACAAAATTGAATGGTGTTAATATTTTGGGGGCGAAAATATCATTTCTGGTTATGCACAGATATCAAAGTATTGAAAATCATGTTATCAATATATATATATATATATATATATATATATTGAAAATCCTTATCAGTTTTCTGGGTTAGGGATGCTACTGGATAGGATATTATAGAATTCATTTTTATATTTGTGTTTGAAAAAATGTTTGTACATAGTTTCATATCTAAGCAGGTAGTGATTTTAAGGACAAAAATGTAATTTTATGTATTGCTAGTGCCATTTCTGATTCAAATTAAAGTTTTATATCAATAATCTGCATTGACATTTAATGAAATCCTTTATTATATAAATTATTGAGGTGAAATTCTAATTCTAATTAAAGAATAACACCAACAACATTTATAGAACTGTATCTAAATTTTGTCCTAACTTTAATTCTTATTTCCCTATTCACTAGGGTACCTGTGTACTCATACTTGTACTCACTACCCACACTTTTATAATTATATTTAAAATTTAATTTAATATAATTTATCAAATCTCATTTTATTTTTTTATAAACTACAAAATTATTGATTAAAGCTTTATAACTAATTTTTTTAACATTTCACTAAATATATATGTGTGTGTGTGTGTGCGCGCGCGCATACGTATGTATGTATGTATAAAGGCAAATTAATTCAATCCATTTTTCAACATAGTTAATATCAAATAAATTTGAATAATTTTAATTTTAAAAAAAATATTCACCAATAACAATAATTACAAGTATTTCAATAATATTTTAGAAGCATCGCAAGCATTTAAGAAAGAATACAATCTTTTGATGATTTAATATTTTTAATAGAGTATGAATTATTTTTGAAATTGAATTTATATATAATGTTAGTGCAAATTTTTTTATGCCAACATTTAATAAAATTTGATTATTTTATCATATCATACTATTTATTAATATGATGCCTTGGTATGGTAAATTCTTATTAGATATATAAGTAAAAATGTTTTATACTAACAATGCATATTAATCAAACTCTTATTTTTGCTTATATTTCTTATGATATCTTTATTTTAAAAATAAATCAAATATTATAAAAGTAAATAGAACTTATCTTTCAATTTATTTTATATGAAATATTGCATCTTGAATATTATAGTACCATACTCGCACTCATTCTCATTAAATTTTGTAGGTAAATCCTAGGTTGATCCGTATCATCTTGACTTGGTTTTGATTTCTCGATTTTTAAGAAAATCGAGTCGGGTTCTTCTCCTACCCGTATCGAATAGAACATGCTGAGCCAAATCTTCTCATGGAAAACCTGCTTATTTAGATCGGGAAAATCGTACGGTTTTATGAATCTGTGCTGCTATTGCTCGAATCCGTGGTCAATCCTATTTCCAATAGGAGCAGTTGACAATTGAATCCAATTTTCCCATAATTTTCGTATCCGTAATAGTGTGAAAAGAAAGCCCGACTCCAAGTTGTTTAAGAATAGTGGCGTTGAGTTTCTCGACCCTTTGCCTTAGGATTAGTCAGTTAGGCCCTAGGCCCATACCCATTGAGAAAGTATTTACCCTACATATTGTAGATATTTTTTGCATGTACCGATAGGGTTTATGTAAAATTGTCATTCCTAGTTTGGGTTAGAGACGGAAATTTTTTTTTTGTATCCACATATATCTAGATAAAATTTGTTACAGATTTAAAATTTGGGATGACATTCTACCCAAATCCTATGGATACCTACAAAAAATATCTGTAATGGATAGGGTATATACTCGTTCAATGGGATAGGTTTAGGGCCAAGATTTACCAATAAAATTTAATGAGAATTGGTGTTGGTATAGATATTATAATACCTACCTTGCTCCATACCTACACTTATATATATATATATATATATATATATATATATATATATATATATATATATATATATATATATTAAGGAGTTTAATTTATATGATTTGATAGTGTAAAATATTTTTACATATATATCCAATAGGAATTCACTGTACTGCCACATCATATTAATAATTAGGATGGTGTGATGAAATAATCAAATTTTATTAGACATATGTGTAAATAAGTTTTGCACTGACATTGTATGTAAATTAAATTTTGAAAATAATTTATACTCTACTAAAAATATTAAATTATATCAAAATATTATATTCTTTTTCAAATGAATACATTGATTCTAAAATTTTATTGAAATACTTGTAATTATTGTTGTTGAATGTAGTTTTTTTTTTAAATTAAAATTATTCAAATTTCATTTGATATTAATTATGTTAAAACAAAACTTGAATGAATTTGTCTTTATATATTGATAGTGAAATGGTAGAAAAACTTAAGTATAAAACTTTGCTTAATAATTTCATAGTTGATAAAAAATTAAGTGAGATTAGATAATTAAATTTTGAATATACATTTGCCTAAGCTCTCAAATTTTTTGTCACAGCTCTATACTTAAGTAAAATGTGGGTAGCAGGTATGAGTAGGTATATAAGTACCCAACGAGGTACAAGAATGAGAATTGAAGTTGTTACCTGTGTGGAAATGAGATTGGGTACGAGTACTTTTTTTTCAAATACAAGTGTGATGACTAGTACCATAGTATCCTCCTTAAACCATACTCATTGTCATATTTATTTAAAGTAGACAACTTAACGAGTATCTATGGATAAAATAGATAGATATTTTTTCTACTTGCAAGTAGTAAAGTATTCACAATTTAAAATTATTTAAATGTCGATAATATATAAATTAAGTTGTTCTAATTTATTATTACTATAAATATATATGTTAAAATTATTTATTTGTAATATAAATTCATGTTTTAAATTATTTATTTTTAGTATAAATATAAATATAAATTTTAAAATTATTTTTTATTTTTGTTTGAAATATTATATTTTAATAAATATTTCGCAGATACTCCTAAATATATATATATAATTCATAAATATATATTTAAGAAATACCCATATAAATATAAAATAAATTCTCATCCAATGAAACGAATGCGGAATTTACTACTAGTGCCTGGCTTCGCGCCGCCACGTTCCATTTGCCATCCTAATTGAGGTTCAACAAGTGTCCTTTCGATTTGCATTAGGATCTCCCCTCTGCTGCCGTTATAGCAGTCACAATCATGCAACCCCGTGCCGTATCCTCTCATTTTTATGCCAACTCATCTACTTCCGACATAATTTAATGAATCCATTTAAAGTGATTAGATCAGGTTTCTTCATTAATACTGATCACTTTTACTTCTGCAATTCCACTTGATAAGTTTTACATTAATTTAACTTTGATTTGTTGGCGAAAAGTTGCAAAAATCGATTTTCAAAATAAGTATGTGTTGGCGGAAATCATTAGCATTTAATTAGCATTGCAACATCAGTTTATCAAATCGAATAATTTTAGGAAATATTATTTGGGTTACCATCGGTTTGTCCATTAGCAAGTAAATTCAAATTTTGAATAATTTAAAAATTTTAGTTACCATTTAACTGCAATCAATTTGTCCATTATCATTTAATGGCAACCAACAAATTAACGAAATCAGCTACGAAATATAAAACGGATGTCTGAAGGATTCAATTAATTTTAAAATTAAACAATGTCTAACAATTCGTCCAATTGCATTTAATAAATTAAAAATCCGTTTGTAATTGTATATTAATGATTTTTGTCCACTACCATTAGTGGTGGAAACAGGCCAGGCCGCCTGTCAGGAGCCTATGACCTGGCTTAACTCGTTTATTAAAAAGGTCAAGTTTAGATTTGCAAAAAACCTATTTAGATAAAAAGGACAGGTCTTAGGCCTTAAAAAAAGCTTATTAAGTCTAACAAGGCGGCCTAAATATATATATATATATATATATAAATAAAATATTATTATATTATGTATTATATTATATTATATATCCATAATTATATATAATACATATATTGTATATAATAATATAAAAAATATATGTAATTTCTAACAGGCATTTTTAATTCAATAGGTTTTTTTAGACCAATAGACCTACTTAGGCTAATAGGTTTGTCAGCCTTTTTATAAGCCTTATAAGAAAATAGGCTTTTAAATAAGCTTACAAGCTAAGTTAGGCTTTTATGCAAGTCAGGCCCAAGCTTCAAAAAAGACCTATAATAAATAAATAGGCTAAGTTCAAGCGTTATATTTTTAATGAATGCCAGGCTCAGGCCTACTAAAGCTTGGCCTAGGCTACCCTATTTCCACTCCTAACTACCATCAATTTATTAATTAATTACATAATTTTGAATAATTCTACTATATATTGGTGAAAGTATAATAGATATTTATGGTCAAATATTTTAGATCATTCTCGCTAAATTTCCATTATTTTATATTTATTTTCCCATTATATATATTAATGGAAAATAATCATATATTTTTCTCGCTAACTTTCCATTATATAAGTTTCTAATATTTGTTTCTTTAATTACGGAACTAAATCAAGGAGAAAATATTCAATTATTTATTGTAATCAATTACTATGGTTATAAAAGGACCCTTTCCTAAAGAGTTGATGCGCTAATGTTGAGAAGACACACAAGGTGTTTGATAAGTTGTAATAGAATGAATATTCCCCAACATAATGAAGATGTTGTCAACAATAGGCTTGATAGGAGTTAGGGTAGAATGCTATCTCATGCGAATGTAAACAAAGGACAAACTTTGGTGGGTTCATTCTTGCTATTAATTATATCTTTATATTTAATTAATCTTTTTTTTTCATCATCCTTTGCCATCATCTTTTATACTAATCAACAGATACATTTTTTGACATTATTGTAGTTAATATGTAAATGTGGTAAAAAATTCATCTATCCAAGACAAAAGAAGATTCTTCTAGAAGATGAGTAAGGGATGATGTATGAATGCATGCTCAAGGGAGGTGAAAGAAGACGTAACGATATATTGCTGCTGATTGGTATGGGTTCGTAAGGAAGAAGAATCTTGCAGGTGAATGATGTTCTTCCTTATAAACTTATACCAACCAATAGCAATATATCACTCGTTACATCTTCTTTCACCTCCCTTGAGCATGCATTTATACATCATCCCTTGCTCATCTTCTATAAGAATCTTCTTTTGTTTCGAATAGATGGAATTTTTGACCACATTTGCAAGGATTAACTACAATAATGTCAAAAAAAAATTGTATCTATTGATTAGTATAAAATATTATGGCAAAGGATTATGAAAAAAAAAAGATTAATTCAATATAAAGATATAATTAACATCAAGAATGAACCCACCAAAGTTCTTTGTTTACATTTGCATGAGATAGTGTTCTATCCTAGCTCCTATGAAGCCCATTGTTGACAACATCTTCATTACATTGGGGAATTCATAGCATCTAATTAGCATTTATAGCATTTAATTATAACTAATTTAAAAGAATTCAAATTAAATTGTTTAAAATCAACATTAAGAATAATATATATTAGTCTTTAATAAATATAGAGTAAGATAATAAATTATTGAAAGTATAGCTTAAGTTTAAAACAAAAAATATATTTAATTTTAACACATACTATCGTCTAATTGCATCTAATTAGCATTTATAGAATTTAATTATAACTAATTTAAAAGAATTCAAATTAAACTTTTTAAAATCAGCATTAAGAATAATATATTTTGGTCTTTAATAAATATCTAGTAAGATAATAAATTATTGAAAGTACAGCTTAAGTTTAAAACAAAAATTATATTAAATTATTTTCAAAATATATAAAATAATTAATATATATTTTAGTTGCGTTCACCTAAAATATATAAAAAAAAAATATGATGTTTAAATATCATTATATATATATATATATATATATATATATATATATATATATATATAGAGAGAGAGAGAGAGAGAGAGAGAGAGAGAGAGAGAGAGATAAATATTTAAATTGTTTTCAAATTATATGATTATTTACGAATTATTACAAATTTTTAAGTAGGTTTTAAAATTAATTTTTTAATTGGGTATATAATCATATGTTTTTAATTCAGTCTCTAAGATGTTTAATCTATATTTAAATTGTAATGATTTTTGACAATTTGGAATTGTTAGAAACCTTTCAAAGAATTGCATACGAAATTACTACATTTAGTAGGAAACCTTCCACTGGATTTTTCTAAAGTAATTTAAAAAAGAAAAAGAAAACAAATTATCAACTCTAATATTTTAACTTTCAAAACTCGATTAAATATTTGGCAGAAATGGGTAATCCAACATAATATATATATATATATATATATATATATATATATATATATATATATATATAATTATTGAATATCTTATCAATGGATGTGCCATATTAATGGCAGAGTAAAGTGTAAAGTAATTTATTTAGAAAGGAAAAATAATTATCAACTTTATATGTTAAAAGATACATTAATAACAGAGTAAAGAATTCAAATCAACTCTAATATTTTAACTTTTAAAATTTGATTATTATGATTGATAGGGTAATCCAGCATATTACTTGCCAAAATCATGTAAAATAAATTAAGAGATATATTAATACATTAATAGTAGAGTAAAGAATTCAAATCAACTGTAATATTTTAACTTTCAAAATTTGATTATTATAATTGGCTGAATAAAGCGTAATCCAACATATTAATAATGAAAATCATGTATAATAAATTAAGATATAGATTAATATATTAATGGCAGAGTAAAGAATTCAAATCAACTCTAATATTTTAACTTTCAAAATTCGATTATTATGATTGGCAGAATAAAAGGTAGTTCAGTTATATTAATTATGGTCAATTATAAAAATATAATTAATTTAAAAGAGGGGATATTTATTTTATTAAAAATAGTGTTAAGAATAATATATATTGGTCTTTAATAAAAATAGATTAAGATGATAAATTATTCAAAGTATAGCTGAAGTTTAAAACAAACAATGTATTAAATTGTTTTCAAATTATATGATTATTTACAAATTATTTACCAATTTTTAAATAGGTTTTAAATTAATTTTTTTAATTGGATATTTAATCATTTTTTTTAATTTAGTCTAAGATTTTTAAAACTGTCATAAATTGTTTGAAGTCATCAATAACCTTTCAAAGAATTGCATTCAAAATTACTACATTTAGTAGGAAACCTTTCACAAAATTTTCTCTAAAGTAATTTAATAAAAAGGAAACAAATTATCAACTCTAATATTTTAACTTTCAAAATTCAATTATTATGATTAGCAGAATAAAGGATAATCCAACATAATATATATAAAATTATGTGAATATAAGACATGTAAATATCTTATCAATGGGTGTGCCATATTAATGACAGTGTAAAGTGTAAAGTAATTTAATTAGAAAAAAAATAATCATCAACTTTATATATTGAAATATACATTAATAGTAGAGTAAAGAATTAAAATCAACTTTAATATTTTAACTTTCGAAATTCGATTATTATCATTGGCAAAATAAAGGGTAATGCAACATATTAATTACAAAAACAATGTAAAATAAATTAAGAGATATACTAATATATTAATGGCAGAGTAAAGAATTGAAATCAACTTTAATATTTTAACTTTTAAAATTCAATTATTATAATTGGTAGAATAAAGGATAATTTAGCATATTAATTATGGCAGATTATAAAAATATACTTAATTTAAAAGAGGGGATATTTAATGTTTTTAAAAACAGCGTTAAGAATAATATATATTGTTATTTAATAAAAATAGATTAAGATAATCATGTTCATAAAGTTTAGATATATTTTAATATATTTTTTAATTTCAACTCTAAAATGATAGATATATATTTTAAGACATTTTTTAATTTTGTTCACTTAAAATATATAAAATTAATAAAAATATATAATGTTTAAATATCATTTATATATATATATATCAAGAAAATAAATTATTTAATGTATAGCTGAAGTTTAAAACAAAAAATATGTTCGGATGTTTTTAAAATATATAAAATAATAAATAAATATTTTAAATTTAAGATGTGGTGGAAAATAGAAAATATCCAAAAGCAAGGGATCTAATATATAGCCAATTTCTTTCAATGTTTGTTTGGAAGCAAAATGAGAATGAGTGGAAAAAAATAAGAAGGGTTCATAATTAGAAGGTTGCATTTTGTTCATCTAGGAAATAGTGAAGTCTATTACTTAAGGAATTTTCTTAATTATGTCAAAGGACCACAATCATTTCAAGATATAAGGATAATACACAATATTGTTCATCCAACATTTAAAGATGCTTGCTATGCAATGGGTTTGTTGGATGACGAAAATGAATGCATTGATGGAATAATAGAAGCAAGCCATTAGGGTACTACACATTATTTAAGGAAGCTTTTTGCAGCTTTATTGGTGGCAAATCAACTTGCTCAACCAAAATTGATTTGGAGTAAAACTTGGCAATATTTAAGTGATGACATATTGCAAAGGCAAATAACCTATCTTCTTATTGATGTTAATTTTAATACAAAATTATTTGCAAACTAATAAAATACAAATATATTGTTTTTGTTATATTGTATAACATGCGTTAATATTTGAATGACTTTATTTTAATGCGGATTTGATTTTGACTAATGAAGAGTTGAATTTTGCTTTGGTTGAGATAGAAAAATTATTACAAAGCAACAATAGAAGTTTGAGTGATTTTCCTACTATGCCTCTACTAGATATGTCATTCATATCTAATTCTCAAAAACAGACTAATTCATGATAAGCTTAATTATGATACCCAAGCCCTAGCTGAAGAACATGAAAAAAATGTTCTCCACAATGACTTTTGAACGAATGGAAATATAAAACAAAATAATGGTGCATGTTGTTGAAGATCGTGGTGGAATGTTCTTTGTTTATGGATATGGGGGTACAAGAGAAACTTATATTTAGAGATCCATCTCTACAACTATAAGATCAAAAGAAGATATTGTCCTCATAGTTGCATCAAGTGGAATAGGCAACATTGTTAATACCTAGAGGGAGAACAACATATTCAAGGTTTTCATCCCTTTAAATATTAATGAAGATTCTACTTGCAACATTAAGCAGGGTAGTCCTTTGGCTAAATTGATAATAAAGTCGAAGTTGATTATATGGGATAGACTATGATGCAAACTATTTCAAAGCTGTTAACGGGACTTTTAGAGATATTCTCTAGTTCTCTAATAATAATAGTCTAAATCTCCCTTTTGGAGGAAAGGTAGTCATTTTAGGAGGTGATTTTAGACAAATCCTTCCTATTATGCCAAAAGGAACAAGACAAGAAGTTGTTTATGCCAGCATTAATTCATCTTATCTATGGCATTTTTGTAAAGTTTTAACATTAACTAAGAACATGAGACTTTGAACTGGGTCTTTAGTATTTGATGTGAACCAAACGAAGCAATTTTTAGATTGGTTGTTGAGTATTGGAGAAGGAACTATTGGTGAGGATAATGATGAAGATAGGACAATTGAAATTCCAGATGATTTTCTAATAAGAAATTTAGGAGACCCACTTGCTTCAATAGTTAATGACACTTATTCAGGTTTTTTGGAGAATTTTACTAATCCTTTAATTTTTTTTAGAAGAAGGCTATTTTAATGCCAAAGAATGAAATTGTTGACATCATTAATGATTATATGTTGTCTTTGATTCCAGGAAAGGCAAAAAACTATTTGAGTTTTTATACACCATGCTCACAAAATGAAAATATTGATAGGCCAAACAACATTCATACCCCAGAAATGTTGAATACAATTACAGCTTTAGATCTACCGAATCATAAGATAACTCTAAAAATAGGTGTACTTGTTATATTGGTCAGAAATATAGATCAATCATTAGGACTATGCAATTACATAATTGATCATTACCCACAAGGGAAAATTATGTTATTGAAGTTAAGGTGATTTTGGGAAGCAATATTGGCCAAAAGGTTTTTATTTCGAGGCTATCATTGATTCCTTTTGATATTAGAATTCCTTTCAAATTTCAGCATAAACAATTTCCAATTGCTTTTTCTTTTGCGATGATAATAAATAAGAGTCAAGGACAATCTCTTGAACATGTTGGTATCTACCTTTCACAATCTGTTTTTAAGCATGGACAACTACATGTTGCAATTTCTAGAGTTTCCTCGTGTCATAGTTTAAAGATTCTTATTAGTGATAAGGAGGGTGACACCATTAATGAAACTTTAAATGTTGTATACAAGGAAGTATTTTTGAACTTAAAATAAGTAAGTTTCATCTTAGATGTTCCATTATGTATAACTTTTAATTTCATGAAATGAGTTCATCTATATTTATTAAGTTATTTTAAGCATTTAAGATAGCACAAAACCACATTACTGTTAAGTACCTTAATGTTAAATAGGTTTTCCAAAGTGTGCACTTTATTAAAGGTGGAAAATAAATAACAGCTAAGAGGATTATTGCAATTTTTGCTCATCCTGAGATTTATGTAATAAAACAAATTAGAGGATTATATTGTTAAAATTTGGAATGTTGCAATACAGTATTGTACTATTTATTGTGTTTTCTTTTATCTTGGCACAAATTATTTTATTTTATTTTTTTAAATAAAATTTTATTCTGTTTCTTCTTTTTGAAATTGTAGATCTTGAAGATATGGGTGTTGCAGGACTATCTATATTAGGTGTTGATGTCCCTTTTGGTGATGCCTTGTTGTTTTGACTATTGTTTCATCTTTTTTATTATGAGTTGGTATTAGTATAAGTGTTGGTAATACCCTATTGTTTTGACTATTGTTTCATCTTTATTTCATCTATTTCTCCAACAATGCATTCTTAATTTATTTGTATCCCATTATTTTCATAATTTGCTCTCTTTTTTGACTTTGAAGCATGTTTATACTTAACCATGGCAAGCTAAAACAAATTTTATTATCATGTTATATTAATCTTTATAACATGATATTCTTTTCAAAATTTAAATTTAAATCTTTTTAAAACAATATCAAATATTACTCCCCAATTCATAATTTGCCCTATGCATCGCACAGGTACATAGAGACACATAAAGATTATTAGCATAAGTTTTATTGTTACTCATAACAATTTATATATGATAAAAGTGTTGTAAATAGGGAATGTTAGTGTATGTAGATACTGGGCTAGTTACCCCAAGCCCATTTATGTAGATTTTATGTATTATCCTTGTAACCTTTTCTTAGTGTGAAATAATATCTATTTTTTATCCTTTTAACATGGTATCTAGAACCTAACCCTTCAAAGGTTCTTCTTCTTCTTTCTAGCGATGTTCCTCCTTTTTTTGATAGCATTTTTTTCTCTGGTGGACCCTTCTCTAGTGTGCATTAGCTCTCATAGCAGGTATCACCGTGATTAACCCATCATCATGAGCTAACCACCTAAATGGCGTCATCATCAAAGCTCCGACTCATTGCCCCAATTGTTGGATTCGTAACAGTGAGCGCATCTGATGATGATCAAGGAAGGCCTCCAAGAAGAGAAGAACAAGCTAAGAGGAAAGATCCCTCAATTAGGCCAAAAGGACCTAAGAAAGAAATAGCTAAAGGGGAAGAACCTATGATCAAGCTTGGTGCACTTATGCAAGAAAGAATAAAGAGACCTAAGGAACATTTATAGGTGATTTCCACATACAAGCTTAAGCCCAACGTAGAGAAGAACCCAAGTGACCATTTGATTCAAATGGAAGAAGACTTACCTTTGGGCTTCATTTAGGTGCCACCTTTAGGCCTTGTTCCTAATATGTTTTTAGCCATGTAATTAAGTGTTTTGGACCTTTAATTTGCAATAATTTGGGTTGGGTCATTACTATTTTGGAGTGTGAATTTTTAGCTTTCTATTTGACATATTAATTAAGGAAATTAGGAAAGATCCATAACATTAATTAGGATTATAATATTAGGGATATTAGGAAATTAGCATTATTTAAGAATATTTTCTTGTTTCCTTTTATTTAAGGCCTAGAGGATTCTACCTTTGGCTATATACAAGACAAACTTATGTACTCATTGGACAAGTTGAGTGAAAGATAGAATTTAGTAGTATTAAGAACTTTGCTTCTCTTTAGTGTAACACCGTGTTTTTCCTAATGTATGATTGAGTGGTTTAATAACTAAAAAGTAGAAATTAATATGTGATCATGGTGTTTAAAACAAATAAGTAAATTATTATTGTTGATCGTTGTTGTTGTGTGGTTTTAGTTTTATGTTATTGTCTTGGAATTCTTGTCTGAGTTTAGGGAACTGAGAAAAATGTGCTTGAGCCAAATTAAGAGTGTTGTTGACATTGGTTTGGGTTGTTGAGAGAAAAATAGTTGAGTTGGACCCATTGTGAATTTTGGAGAGTGAATAGACAGATCTTGAGCTTTAGTGGGCTCAAAGCCTTTGTGAGGCTTAGGGAGAGTTTTAAGACCTCTTCCCCTCTCATTTCTCTCATTCTCTTGTCTCCCTCTTTCTTTCACTCTCTTAGACTCTCATTCTCTTCCTCTCATCTCTCACGTCCCTTTCTCAAATTCTCCTAAACCCACTGAGTTAGGTACAAGATTCGTAGCCTCTTTCTATAACGACCCAATAGTCGCTACTAAACATACACCACACACACCTTATCAGGTGAATAAAAGCATGGCATATCAGTATATAAGTCATACACATCGATTGAGAGATCCATCTATCCCTCCTGTCATCATCATACACCACTATATAACATATCATATATATAGCATATCATGCATACACAACTATGGGATAACACCAGCCCATATCAAAGATATCAAAATATACAACATCAGGGAAACGGGATACAAAACTCACTCCCTATAACTGGTCAATCTATACAATCCCATCAAAAGAATAACTATACAAAACAACACTTCCAAAACAAAGGGGTTGCCGTGCAAGCAACTCCACCGTCATCTTTGAGCAACCGGGTCCACTAAAGCCTCGCCGTTTGCTCTCATGCCACAAGACGTGATCATCACAGGCACATTAGCACAAGCAGCAATAACAAGACAACCAATAACAATAAAACATGGCAAGGGTAAGCTTACTACAACAATGGCATAACATATAATCATGGAAATCATCAATAATTCACAACATTTAGTCATAAGTATATGACACACCATCATACATTTAGAGCTCTCAACGTCTTCGTACAAAATTATTCATACAGAAGAGTTCTCAACTCAGGACTCTATATTTCATCACAATCACCACAACTATGTCAATGCATAATGATACGACTCTCGAGAGATTTACAACATATCGGGCTATCAGCTAGGTCTCACCCCCTACTGTGGCCTATCTAAGCACCATTCAGGGATTGTCAAACTCTGATATGCGGATAGGCTTAGTGGTTTGTCAAGATGAGTGTATATGGGTGGTGCCTTATCGCGACACAAGGCTTGCATCGCCTTGGCCTCTTACAGAGTCACCCATCCATTCATCCCCAAAGGCCTATCGTCAGCTGCCCTACGTCTTATCCAGCACTAGGTTGGAGGCCTATCTGAGTACCAATTCTAGTCACCATCCAACTTACGTGCCTACTCGCACCACGGCATGAGGTCCATTGTCAGCTACCTCAGCCGCCAACTATGCATGAATGTATGTACTGCACACCATCAACTACTCAACCACAACCAATAAACATACGACATATATATGTATATCAATACAACTAGTGGCAAAGAGGTCCATCGTCAGCTACCTCACATTACCACTCAACATCCATCAACACCATATTGGCCCTAAATCAGCCTTAATCATAATCAATAGGTAAGGCTCTATCTAAGCAGCCTACCTCAAGAGGAACAATATCATACATCATAAGTGAAGGTCCTATCTAAGAAACCTTCCACTCAACTACCGCTTTCCAATAATTATCACACAACCCCACGACAATAATAAAGAAAACCAAGAATCCAGTTTAGAATTATAACAACATGTGGAGGTCCTATCTAAGTAACCTTCCATTTCAACAACATATCCAACAATCTAAAAGTGGTTGAAACAATCAACCTCACAAACCATTAACAACCTCACTCGTGGCCATTCATTATATAATGACACAAACATCCTCAACAATCAAGTATACAATATGAATTGACCTTTCTTGTGGAGTTTTAGCATTTTTTCCAAAGTTCCCAATTATCACGCCAAATATTAAACCAATAGCATTCCACCCTATCTTCAGTTTCTTAAAATTTCAACTTTAATGGTTTATGCATGGCACCACAGAATTGACACCAAGCATCTCAAAAATAGGGGAGAATTAGGGATTTTGTCACCCAGTGCCATTAGACTGTCGCCTGGCGCCAATATCACAGAGAAGGTCTGCAATTTTGCTGCCCGGCGCCACACTATTGTTGCCTGGCGTCAACACCACAGAGAGCATTAGCAAAATCGGAGAAAATGTCACCCGACGTCACTTTTAGTTGCCTGGCGACAAAAATCCATCGCTATAAGAAAAATTTTCGTCGCTAAACTAAAATTTCGTCAGTAATTGACAACATTTCAGACACATTTTGTCAGCTGTCGCCCGACGACATAAATTGACGCCCGGCGCCGAATCGCGATTTTCTGCAGTTGTAGGGAAGACAACCCATTGTTGTTCTTGACAAAATCAATCCGTCCCAAGCACTACAAAACAATTCTAGACACTTTAAATACATTCTTAACCGATTACATTTTGATTTCTCCCACCAATCATCCACAAATTTCGAAAACCCATTTTGTCAAAAACATACCCCAACTCATGCACAATAGATTTGGAACGAACCTAAGGTAAGATTCACACAAAATCATGCTCATACATCACAAATATACAAGTGTAAGCTTCCCTTACCTCTTGGAGCTTTCGAATCTGAGCTTGGGAAAAGGAAAAACGTGAGAAAAGCCAACTATTGAGCTAAACCTTCAGAGCAACCACCACTCCTCACCAAAAGGATAGAAAGGCTACGAATTTTGCCTCTACGTAGTGGGTTTGAGAGAATTTTGAGAAAGTAAGAGAAGAGAGACGAGAGAATAAGAGAAAAAGGGGGATGAGAGAAATGAGAAGGGGAAGGGGGTTTTATATTTTGAAACCCTCCCTAAGCCTTACAAGGCTTCAGGCCCACTAAAGCTCAAGGTCCGTCTATTCACTCTTCAAAACTCACAACGGTTCTCACTTAACTGTTTTTCTCTCAACAACCCAAACCAATATCAACAACACTCTCAATTTGGCTCAAGCACATTTATCTCAATTCCCTAAACTCAGATAGGAATTCCAAGTTAACAACATACAACTAACACCACATAACAACACTCAACAACAATTCTATTTATTTATTTGTTTTAAACACCATAATCACATATTACTTTTCACTTTTAGTTATTAAATTACTAAATCATGCATTAAGAAAACATGGTGTTACACATTCTATCCCTTTGGTGAGGAGTAGTGGTTGCTCTGAGGATTTGGCTTAAGGTTCTGCATCCCTCACGTTTTCTCTTCCCCAAATTTGAATTTTCGAAAGCTCCAAGAGGTAAGGGAAGCTTACACTTGCTAGAATTGTGATGTATGAACATGATTGTGTGTGAATATCACCTTGGGTTGGTCTAAATTCGAATTATATGTTGGTTGTGGTGAGATTTTGGATGAAAATGGGTTTTTAGAGAAAAATCTGAGATTTTGATGAGAAATCCATGAATTGTGTGATGAAATGTTGAATTGATTGTATGATCTATTGTGTATGAACTTGGTTAGGGTGGATTGATGATATTGGAACCCCATTGATTTGAAAATCTGAGTTTGGGTGGTGAAAGTTTGAGTTTTGTTGCAGAAAATCGTGGTTTTTCGCAGTCCTATCACAGATAATCGATTATAGGAACTTCATAATCGATTATCTAGAGCTCCAGGTGCTGTTTTCGTGATTTTGGCTCTGTAATAATCGATTATGGACTCTGATAATCGATTATCTGGGTTTCAGGAAAAATTCTTTTGATTTTGGTTTTGCAATAATCGATTGTGGAAACCCATAATCGATTATCCCTACCAAAAAATGAAATCTGGTGCATTTTTACTTAAATTGATATAATCTGTTACTACAATACTTAATCTGTTATTTCAAAACCGAATGTACTATTTCAGATTCTAAAGTTTTCATTTCAAAATGTGAAGTATTATGTATATACACATATAAAAATGGTATTATACATTTTCAAAAGTTCTATTTGAGAATGATGGAAAGTTGTCTAGCTTAAATATGGTTTCTTTAAATTAAAGAAAGTGAATTATTCCCAAGGTTTTTTTTTTTTGTGAATCTTAAGATTTACTGATCTTCTAAATGGTTTTCAAAGGGGTCTTGGTCTTACAACTGTAGTTGATTGTTAGACTATTTGCGAATTGGAAGTTGCTTGGATAGGACCTCTACTAGTTGTGAATGAGTTGTTGTGTAAGATTTCTCACGAGGTATAAGCTGCTTGGATAGGACCTTACTTGTTGACTATGCTTGAGGTTGGAATAGGCGGACATGGTGTTGCTAGTGATTGTGGACCACGTGTGGTGCTGGTCGGGCCCATATGGTGTTGTGATGCTATTTTTGTGTTGCTACATAAACATATGTTGTTTTGTGGTGGTTGAGTGGTTGTGGTATTGGGGTACATGCATCTTATGTATATGTTGTTGGCTGAGGTTGTGTGAGCCTCATGCCGTGTGCAAGTAGGCATCCACAATGGATGGTGACCAGAGTTAATACTCAGTTGGACCTCCAAATTGGATGGTGACCAAAGTTAATACTTATTTAGGCCTCCAAATCTAGTGCCTCCGAAATGTTGTGAAATCTCTCGAGAGTCGTGTCATTATACATTGACATAGTTATGGCAGGAATGTTTATGATATGGAGTTCTGGACTGAGAACTCTTTGCCATGTGAATGAATGCTATATATATGTACATATGTATGTAGATGTTGAGAACTCTGAATATATAATAGTGTGCCATATACTCATGATATTGTGAATTGTTGATGATCTCCATAATCATATGCTATGCCATTGTTTTAGTAAGCTTACACTTGTCCTTGTTTGGTTGTTGTTGGATTGTCTCGATGTTGTTTTGTGCTGGTGTGCCTGTGATGCTCACGTCTTATGGCGTGGGAGCAGATGGCGATGCTTCTGTTGATCTGGCATCTTAGAGCTGAGTATGGAGCCAAGAGCTAGAGGTGTTTGGCTTGTAAAGTCAAGTTCTTGGCTGTTTTGTTGTATTTTCATTTTCTTTCTTTTGATGGGATTGTATAGGATGACCAGCTATAGGGAGTGAGTTTTTGTATCCCTCTTCCCTGGTGATGTATATTTTGATATTATTGATCTGGGTTGGTGTTATCCCATCATTGTGTATATATGATGATGACAGTTGAACAGATATGCATGCATGGCACCAGGAGATAGGGATCTAGTGGTGTGTATGACTTATATATACATATGTTATGTATTTTTTTTATTCACCTGATATGTGGATGAGGTGGATGTTTAGTAGGGTTGTTTAGTAGCGACTAGTTGGGTCGTTACATTTAGGGTTCTTGGAGTGAACCACCTATCTTGGATCTTATAAGATTCCTCACACTTTTGTGGCAATTCCTCACGTGGCTTATCAATATTCTAGATTGTGGCGTCGTTCTCGATCATCTTCTTACCTCATTCATTTTCTTTGTTTTTCCTTTCCTTTTCCTTGTCTTGTGCATTTTAAAAAGAACCAACTCAAGGAATATTCGAATTTCCTATGATTCATTCTTTGGATCATATCATCATTTGACCCAATTGTCAACCTCCATCACTATTATCAGAACCATTGTCGAAGGTCAGAGCTATCACTAGCTGCTGTGAATTGCCACTGTTTGACTTGTTTTGGACTATCTTTAGGGATGGACAATTGATAGGGTCTAGGTAGGGTACTATAGTACCTGTCCCTATACCCTGCATTTTAAAAAAATACCTATACTCGTGCGGGTAAGCAACTTTAATCCCCATCCCCTTACCCGCTGGGTACCTATATACCCATATCCGTACCTGCTACCCACACTTGTATGAAAAATCAATAAATCAATAAAAATATGTTAATTAAAAAAATGCTACAACTAAATTGAAAATTCACTCTTATATCATTTAAACATAACCTTAAATCATTCAAATATAACATTAAAAACATTCAAACATAACATTAAATCATCCAAACCTAACATTAAAATTATCCAAACATAACATTAAATCATTCAAACATAAGTTATAACCTAACAAATTAGAAACATAATCATCTAACATAATCATTCTTAAATGTAACATTCTAATTATTTAACATAATTATTAAAAACTTGGACATCATGTATTGATACTCTCCAAGACCGGCCAAAAAATAGGACATTGACTCTAATTATCTTATAATTATATTGCTATATAATAAATAGTTACAAATTATGGACAATTAATATATAGACACCTAAAGTTGCGCATAAGCACACCTAAAGTCAAAACTTGTATATACCACAAATATAACAAATAATATAATGGTTTCAAACAATTTATTAAGCACAAATAATTAAATTATTAGCACATAATTAATTCATGTCTTCAATAATCAATATTATGTTTTAGTAATTAAATTAATAATTAATAAAGTGTATATATATATATATATATATATATATAAAAGATATTTTAATTAAATTATTATATATATAATAAGTGCAGGTATGGGGCAGAGTGGGTACTATAGTACCCATACCCGCACCCATCCCCATTAAAATTTGCGGGTAAATACCCACCCTCGGACCCATCCCCAACAAACGGGTATTTACCTTACCCATTTGCGAATATGTTTGCTAGGTGCCCACAGGGTCTGGGTACACTTTACCATCCATAACTGTCTTCATCTTTGGAGTTTGTTTCTGCTACCTTTTTCTCCTCATTCTATCTTGGAGATCAGTTTTTTCTAGTCATTTTAGGGGGGGTCAACACTTTCTCTTCCTTTTGGTTGACTTATGATTGGTTCACAACCCCCAAATGCTGACTCTTCAATTTGTACCAACTATGCCATTGTCCCTTTTTACATTGACAAACTGGATGGCAGCAACTATGATTCTTTGACTTCTGACATAAAACTTTGGTTTGCAGTTAGGATTATGAAGACCACCTTACCACGAAGCCTAATTCTGTGGTTGAAGCAGACCATTCCTAATGGAAAATGATTGATGCCTAGCTTTGTAGCATCCTTAAATCCACTATGTTGTCTGGTGTGTGGCATCAATTGTCTCGTGGCGGAGGCCCAAGTGGGTCAAATCACAGTCGACTCGTGACGCTTGGGTTGCTACGATTAAGTAGAAAGAGTTGCACCCTAACTATCAATTATAGTTTTTGGCCTAGTGGTAAGTGCTCGATCCAACAATTGGTATCAAGAGCAAGGTTCTTGAGAGTTACTTCAAGATTTCTTTTTAAATGGCTGGAAACCAAGTACATCATGGTGAAGGTGGTTCGGTTAATAGACCCCCTATTTTCAATGGTGAAAACTATACCTATTAGAAAGTTTGCATGAAAATCTTTATTGAATTGATTGATGTGGCTATATGGGATGCAATAGAAAATGGACCATATGTTCCTAAACGTGAGGAAAAAGGAGAACAAGTAATAAAGCATTGGAGTAAGTGGACTGAAGAAGAAAAGAGAAAAGCTCAATACAATTTAAAAGCAAAGAACATAATAACCTCTGCATTAACTCTTGATGAGTTCTTTAGAGTATCTTAATGTTCAACTGCAAAAGAAATGTGGGATGATTTGCAAGTTACTCATGAAGGAACTAA
This sequence comes from Spatholobus suberectus, assembly GCA_004329165.1. Classification (NCBI taxonomy): domain Eukaryota; kingdom Viridiplantae; phylum Streptophyta; class Magnoliopsida; order Fabales; family Fabaceae; genus Spatholobus; species Spatholobus suberectus. The sequence continues at coordinate 34,968,020 of CM014733.1, forward strand.
TGATGTTAAAAGAGCTAGAAAGCATACATTAGTTTAAGAGTATGAGATGTTCGTATGAATAATGGTGAATCTATCTCTGATTGTCAAAAAAGGTTTACACATATTGTTAATCACTTAATTGGTCTTGGTAAGCAATTTGACAGGGAGAGCTGAATGTAAAAGTACTCAAATGTCTCAACCGATCTTGGCAACCAAAGGTGACAAGCAATTGTAGAATCCAAAGATCTTACAACCATGACACTTGCTGCACTATTTAGAAAGCTTAGGGAGCATGAACTTGAGCTTCATCGCCTGGCTCAGGAAGAAGAAACTGACAAGAAGAAGAAAGACATAGCACTCAAGACTTCCACATCAAAAGAAAAAGATGACAAGTGCAATAGCTCAAGCTCAGATGATTCGGACAATGAGAATTTGACTCAACTAGGTAAAGAAATTCAGCAAATTCATGAAGAAGAAGAAGAGCAGAAATGGAAACTTTGTATTCAAGAAAGTCACTAAGAAGAATGAGGCAACTCCTTCAAATTATACTTGCTTTGAATGTGGAGGACAAGGACACATCAAAGCGGACTGTCCAACTTACTTAAAGAAACATCAAGGGGGAGAGAAAAAGCCTAAGAAACCAAGCAAAGCTAGAAGAGCCTACATTGCATGGGATGAAAATGACATGAGCTCTTCAAGTGAATCTGAAGCAGATGAAGAAGCAAATTTGTGTCTAATGGCAAGTTATGATGAGCAAAGCGCTGTAAGTGATTCTAATTTTGAAATCTCTTCTGACTATGATCAATTGCATGAAGCATTCTTAGAGATGCATGAAGAGGCTCAAAAGTTAGGAGTTTCAAATAATAGGCTCAAAAACAAAATTAAGCTATATGAATCACAGTTAGCTAAATTGCAAAAAGAGTTGGATGATCTCAAATTAGAGCATGAAACCATGGAAATGATCTACAAAACTCTGCATGTAATTGTACATCTTCATCCTCTCTTAAAGTCTTAGATTGTGAGAATTGCATTAGTCTTAAAACTGAAAATGAGTATCTCAAGGAGACTCTTGCAAAGTTCACAAAAGGAAAAGCAAACTTGGATATCTTGCTTGGTAGACAAAAGTGTGTCTTTGATAAAGCTGGAATTGGTTACAATTTTGAAACTCAACAAAAATCTTATAAGAACTTTTTCAACTTTAGAAAGACCACTAGCTATCCATTTATGACTTGCCTTTATTGTGGTAGGAAAAGCCATACAACATCTTCATGTTACATTAAAAGTGTTGGCATTCCTAATGGCAAGTACATGTGGATTCCTAAAGGAACTAAAACTCCTACTAACATTCAAGGACCCAATAAAAGTTGGGGACCAAAAATTCTATCTTAATCTTGTTTTGTAGGTGTGCTTGAAAGCCCGAAATTCAATGTGGTACTTAGATAGTGGCTATTCAAGACACATGAGTGGAGATGTCACTAAATTTTCAAGTCTTTCCTCAAGACAAGATGGATATGTGACTTAAGGTGATAACAACAAAGGAAAGATTCTTGGTGTTGGTAATATTGGAAACCCTTCAAACATCTTGATTGAAAATGTGTTGTATGTTGAAGGTCTAAAACACAACTTGCTTAGTATTAGTCAATTGTGTGATAAAGGTTTTACAGTAGTCTTTAATTCAGAATATTGTATGATAACTGCAAATACATCAAATGAAGTTAAATTGATATGAAATAGAATAGAAAACATTTATATGTTAAATTTGGATAGTGCATCAACATTACATACTGAGTGTCTTCTAGGAAAAGAAAATGATGTGGGGTTGTGGCATAGAAAGGGATTGTGTATTTGAATTTATTGATACAAATAGGCAACTTGCAGATTTATTCACTAAATCTCTTCCTAGAGAAAGATTCTTCTTAATAAGAAATGAACTAGGTATCCTAGATGAGTCTAGTGTTAGTTAGTCATTCTAATTTCATGTTTGAAACTTTTTATGTGTGCATTTGTGTGTTTTTAAATACAAGATTTATTTGAATATTTGTGAAAGTTTCTATTGTTTTAAGAAATTTATGTGTTGATTCTTAGATACATACATGCATAGTAGAAATTATTAGATAAGTTTCATACATAAATTGGTATTATACATAAATTAGTTAGAATGCATAAAACTTAGAACTAAGTTCATAAATTGTGTTCTTATGTGTGGATTCTTAATTTTTGAATGAGAAAGAAGCATGATTTCTTGAGTAAAATATTTTAAAGTTTGAAGTTAACAAGTAAGTAATTAGTTAAAGTGTGTTTTAATTGGTTGTTTTGTGCATTTTGATCCTTGACTAAGTGGTTTAGAGTAGATTTAATTAGTTACTTGAACTTGGAATTAGTTATTTTGTGATTAATACTCATATCAAGTTGTATGTAATTAGTTAAATGCATAAACAACTAGTTATATGCTGCAGATTTTTTTTAAAAAGTGCAGTATGCTGTCACAAATAACCAATTATAAAGCCTTTAACTAGTTATTTCTGAGCTGTCTCATTTACACAAATAAATGGCTCACTGCTTTAACCAATTAGAGCACCTAGTAATTAGTTATATGCTGTAGATTTTTTTTAAAAGTGTAGTATGCTGTCACAAATAACTTGTTACAGCACTTTGTAACCCATTATTTTCGAAATTCTAGCACCCATATTCGTGGACAGCTTGCTGGAATAACCTAGCTACAAGTTTATGTAACTAGTTATTTCCATCGTAGCTATCATTTTCGAATAGCAAGCTTGCTGGAATAACTTGTTACAAGTTTATGTAACTAGTTATTTCTTTTACAGCCCCCTATGCGTTTTCCCATAGCTCTCTGGAATAACTAATTACTGCTTTATGTAATTGGTTATTTTTTGTCCAGCCCTTTAAAATGCATAGCATGGCTTCGGTTTTAACAGGTACATAAATATGTAACCAGTTATTTCATGCAGCTTTTATGACTCAAAAGACACAAAATAAAAAGCTGTCACATATATCTAGTTACATATAGTTGTAACCAATTATGTTTTTGATCACTGCACATGGTTTGCTCACTGTTTTAACTGGTTAAATGCATTCTTAACTGATTATTTCAGCTGCTGTACCAAAAACGAAAATGGCACCTTTGTAATTGATTATTTTGATTCTTCTTTGTTTGTTTCTTCAATCAAGAGTCAAGGAATCACTCAAAGTTTTGCACAAAGATTCTTAATATCTTTGACTAACCTTCACACACAACCCACACCTAAAATCTCACGTGAATGTTGCTTCTCAAATCTGAATGCATTTTTGTTTGCTTGCTACTAGGTAGTTCTATAAACATGTTCATGCTTGAAACTTGAAAAATCACTAGAATTTTCATCTTTCTTTATCAAAATCCCATTTCACCACCATGTCTTCCTCTAGCAATTCCTCTAAACACCCAAGAAAAATGCTAACACTTAGGGGGAGTAAATATGCACAACTCCCATTTAATGCTAGAATGATTTGTTTAGCATTAGGATTGATTTATTTTAATTGTTGCTTATGTTATGTTTGTTTCTATGCTTATCCTATGCTTTTAATTGTAATGTGTCTTATTTTATGTTTGTTCTTATGCTTATCCTTGTTGTTTGCTTTTTCTTAATATGGTATCATGTTGTAATATGTTTCTATGATCTACTTTAATGAAGTTTACCCTTGTTTAATAATAGTGTTTGCTATAATTGCTGTCCTTCCTATTTCTTTTTGGCTTTCTATACTTTATTTTGGTTTTATATTTTTTATGATGGCCAAAGGGGGAGAAGGGTATGTTTTACAAAATTGCAGGAATTAAATCATGAAGACAACTTGAACACACCAAGACACAGAAGTTATCAAGTAGTTGTCATCATCAAAAAGGGGGAGATTGAAGAAGCAAGAAGAAGAGTACTCTTGCCCCAAGGAAAATTAATATAGTTTTGATGATTTAGCCTCTTGATGAGTGCAAAGTTGTAATGTGTGTTTATGCATGTGTGTGTTTGTGTGGTCTTGCATGATTTATCTCTATCCTTAATGGTTTGATGGTAATGAGTTCAAGATTTAAGAATTAAAGGTTAACAAAGTGAAAATATATTTTTTCTATAATTCTAAAATTGAATTTGAAGAGAAACAATTTGATAAAACTTGTTTTTAAATTGATAGGAAGTAAGAACTGCACACTAAAGCTTTAGAACTACTCAATGTTATATTAAAGAACCACTTAATCGGTTAAGTTAGCTTTGTAATCGATTAAAATCGTTTAATTTCATGTAAACAGTGAAAATATACACTGTTTTAACTAGTTAAATCAATATGTAATCAGTTACATGTTTTCTGTTTTAACTAGTTACAACATTATGTAATCAATTATTTCAGCAGTAACCAATTACATAATTCTGTAACTAGTTACATAATATAAAATTGTTTTGTCCTATATGAAAATAACTAGTTACAAAGTTATGTAACCAGTTATTCTAGTAAAGACAAATTCGAATGGCCCCTGTTTTAACTAGTTATAAATGAAAATAACTAGTTAAGCTCATTAAAACTTCATTTCCCATATTTTAAAGAACAAAATAACTTATTACAAGTCTAAATAACTAGTTATTCCAATAAACTCTCTATATAAAGTGAATATTTGTGAGTCTTTTATTAACTACTTCTACAACTTCACTTTTCTAAATTTGAGAGAGAGCTTTTCTAGAGAGAATTCATATTATTCTTCTACTCCACTACAAGTTTTAGATCAAAGATCAAAGAGCTCATCATGGATCAATCTTGAGGATAAAGAAAAGTCTTTACTTGGGTAAAGTTGATTAGTTCTTCATTGTTTCCCATCTATCACAAACCAAGGTGATATCTAACCTTCTTCTAAATTGATTTTCGTTCTTGAGAGCGTGTCTCTCTTATCTTCCTTGAGGTATGGTTCCACAAGAAAGGGATTCAAGTTTTTCTTAAAAGGGTTCAAGAAACTTGATTGTGTGATTTGTTTAATAGTAATTCTTGTGTTTGTGCATAGTGTTTGTAAACATTTGAATTACTTAGTGATAACACCAATCGGTTTGATTGGAAACTGGATGTAGATCACAGTGATAGTGATCGAACTAGTATAAATCTTGTTTCCTCTCTCTCTTTCCTCTACTCTCTTACTAGCATATTGTATCTTGATCACTTGCATTTAAAATCATAAAGATCTTTGCATAGAAAAATTCAAGATAAATTGATCCAATTCTATTTCATTTGTATAACCAAATCAATAAGATTCAAAGTTTTTGAAAAATCTAATTATTCATAATTGAAAAGAAATTGATGATTCTTGAAGATTTTGAACGATCCAATTCACCCCCCCCCTCTTGGATCCAGCCCTTTTGTTTAACAATTGGTATTAGAGCCAAGGTCATGAGTTTGATTCCTAGCGAGGCAATTGCTGAATGGGAGATTGTTGTCTGGTGTATGGCATCAATTGTCTCGTGGCGGAGGCCCAGGTGGGTCAAGTCACAGTTGACTCATTGCGCTTGGGTTGCTACGGTTAAGTAGAAAGAGTTGCGCCCTGACTATCAGCTATAGCTTTTGGCCTAGTGGTAAGCGCTCAATCCAACACACTATTAACCCATCTTTGAAGTAGATCTTTCTTCCTCATGACACTTGTGAGGCTGTGTGGGAGTAGACAAAGATTCTTTACACCGATGACACTCAATTACGAGGTTTACCAAAACTACTTCGTGATTGTCATTGCTCCTAGACGGCTTGATGGATCCAAGGCTAACTATTTAGGCAAAATTCATGGTCTTCTATATGATTTTAGTGAATTCTTGCCTTTAGCTTCCATCCTTGTTAAGGAACTTGACAACAACAAAACTTTTTCATGTTGTTAGCTTTGAATGGGTTGCCTACAAAGCATTCATTGGCTCGTAATTAGATTTTGGGCTCTCCGAATATCCCCACCTTGAATTCTACATGGTCTACCTTGTTGCATGTACCAGTAAAACCATTTGTTGATATGGCTATGCCTCCGACATCTATTAGCTCCTCTACCTTCGTTTTTCAAAGTAGCGAAGGTGGTTGACCCTACAAACCAAGCAAATCTCATCCCAAGTGTGCTCATTACCATAAGCTTGGCCACACTATTGATAGGTGTTTTGCCCTACATGGTTGACCACCTAAAATAGCCAATGTTGCCCAAATTGCTCAATTAGCTTGCTTTGAGCTCCCTATGACACTTATTGATCCATAAACACCTTCAGCCATGTTTGTTGACTTTTTCAAGTGGTATAAGGAGCTTCAAGCATCTGGTTTCATTGCTTTTATTGTGCACAAGGATAATTCTTTTCTTGGTATCTTTCATTCCATGTCTCTTGGTCCATGGTTCTTAGATTTTGTCTCCACCAATCACATCACCAGCAATAAGTCTTTTTCTCCACTATATCTACTTTTGGTTATTTACCCTTTGTCACCATGGCTAATAGGTCTTAAACACAGTCTCAGGGATTGGGTACTATTAATCCTTCCTCTTTTTCTCAGTTGATAACGTCCTTTATGTTCTTAGGTCTCCATTTAATTTATTATCCATCAATTGTTTGACTCATTCTCTTGACTGTATTGGTTTCTTCACCAAAGTCTCTATTTCCTAGTAGCACCAGAGTTTAGGTCAAACTATTGGTGCCGAATGTGAGTTGCATGGACTTTACAATCTTAACACCTCTACTCATGCAGGTTTGATGGTGGATTCTCTTCTTCTCACCGATGCTCAATTGGCTTATCTTAGCCTTAACAAGCTATAGCAAATGGTGCTGAGTTTTCCAAAATTGTCTACTTTGCCTTGTGAGTCGTGTCAATTTGGAAAACATATTGTAGTTCTTTTTTAGTTGTGTCTATTGTCGGGCTACATCCTTTTTTGGTTTGGTTCATCCTAATATTTGGGGTATGAGTCACATTATGTCTACTCTTAGGTCCAAATATTTGTAACATTCACTGATGCTTATTCTCAATGTACTTGGTTATTTTAAATGGAAAATAGAGTTGAGTTATTTGCTATCTTCAAGTTTTTTTTATTAAGAAATCAAAAAACAATTTGATGCTTTTATTCGTATTTTACAAAATGATAATGCTTATGAGTATTTATCTAATGAATTTCAAAACTTCATGGCTTCTAATGGCATTCTTCATCAAACATCTTATGCGCATACCCCTTAATAAAATGGGATCACTGATTGTACAAATAGACACCTTATTAAAATGATTTGGGCACTATTACTCCATGGAAATGTTCTTCACCTGTTTTTGGGGTGATGCTTGATCTTGCTACTTGTTACCTTATTAAATTGCATGTCCTCATCAGTACTTGATAACCAAATACCTTACTCTATTTTATTCCCTCATCAAACCTCCACCCCTTAACTCCTCAAGTCTTTGGATTTATATGTTTTGTTGATAATCTCAATTTGGGTCTTGATAATCTATCACCACGGTCTCACAAGTGTGTATTTCTAGGCTACCCTCAGTCTTAAAAAGGTTACAAATATTATTCTCCTACCCTTCGTACCTTCTTTGAGTCTATTCCTTTCTTTAGGTCGACACCACCTACTCTTAAGCCTATCTCTCCTCCATCCCTGCTTCCTGTACCCTTTATTCCATTTGAATTTCACCCTCTAGAGTTGTATCTTGCTCCTCTAGAACCATTTCCTCCTCATCTTCTACATGTGTATGAACTTCGAGCACATCCACCATTACCACCACTGACTAGTGATGGGATTGATTCTCCTCCCACTCTTATTGTTCTAACCCCTCCAACACTACATCTCAAGATTGGTCTTCTTATTGCATTTTGAAAGGTATCTGTTCAAGTAGAAATTCCTCTCCTCATTATGTTATTTTAAGTTATCATGATTTATCTCTTTTACACTATAGTTATCTATCTTCTTTGTCATTTGTGTCTATTCCAAAGAATGTAGTTGATGCCCTATCTCCTTTGTCAGTCTTCTTTATCATTTATGTCTATCTCCTTTACCCTAGATGGAGAGAAGCTATGGTTAATGAGATGTGTGCCCTTAAAAGCAATGGTACCTAGGACCTCATTCCCTTTCACCAGGCAAGACAGTCGTCAGTTGTCATTGGATTTTCACAGTTAAAATTGGCCCTAATGGTCAAGTTGATCGACTTAAGGTCCGTGTAGTTGCCAAATTTTCACACAAATATAGACTATGGTGACATTTTCTCTCCTGTGGTCAAAATGGCATCTATTAGGCTATTTTATCCATGGATGCTATTCATCAATAGCCTTTCTACCAGTTAGACATCAAAAATGCTTTTTGAAAGAGCAAGAATCGCACAAACAGGGGGGTTGAATTGTGCGTTAAAAAAAAAACCTTTTGCAACTTCAAAGCAAGTTCGTAAGTGTTTTAAACGAAGAATAGGGAAGAATAAGAACGCAGAGAATTTATACTGGTTCACTTAACCTTGAGCTACGTCCAGTCCCTTCACCCAAAAGGTATTTACTAACCAACCTTAGGTTACAAGTATTCTTCATAGCCTCTTCAGGCTTTACAACGTAATCACCCTAGATTGCTTTAACAACCCAAGTATTTTTTTTTTCACTAAGCCTCTCCAGGCTTTCACAACAAATACAGTTGATTACAGAGAAAACGACTCACAAAGTGAGGATGTAAAAGATTAAGCTCACTACAGAATTGTTTCTGAGAGTTTTCACTATCGTCCAGTGAACACAAGAAAGCAATGTGTTCTTTACAAAAGATTTACAAACTGTGTCTATTCTTTTGACTTGATCCGTTCTCGTTGTCTCTGCTTTTCGTGCTTCTTTCTTGGTAAATATATAGTCTTCAGCAAAAAAGAGTTGTTGAAGATGACTTAGCTTTAATCTTCAAGAAAGAGGCACACGTATCGAGCTTTCAAACAGGTCAGAAAAGGCAACTTTTGAACTTGCACCAAAATGGAAGGTGCAGGACTATGTTGACGGTCTGCTTTTCTAAACAATGTTTATTTGGTTTGGCAACTTGAAATGTTGACTTCCTTTTTCTAAACAGTTGGGCTTTTGCACTAGAATGTTTCTGTCTACCATTTAATGCTTGAAATATTTTGAATGTTAGATCTTAAAATGGTGAGGCATTAGTCTCGAAAATAATATGTAAAATGTATAGACTGGACGAGTATTTTTGAACTTTGTCGTTAAAGAGCTTACGTCTAGACGCGTCTAATATGAGTGTCTAATGTTTAAGACACATAGTACAAGAATGAGACTTGCTCTTAGACGGTCATCATATATGAGTCTATTGGACACTTGTTTAAGATTGGCGTGTTGGACGCCATAAGGCTGACGTTGTAAATTCAGTTAATTCACATGGAGACTTAAACTTTAATAAGTTTGTTATCTTCAAAACTTAGAGGGATTGGATGCTTCAATCGTCTTTGGTTTCAACACTTTTTTTCATAGTGATCTTGTCGAAGAAGTTTACATGGAGCAACCTCCTGGATTTGTTGTTTAGGGGGTGGTCTTTAAGACTAGTTTATTGTCTCCATAAATCGTTATATGGGTTCCAACGATCTCCAAGGACATGTCAGTAAATTTAGCATTGTAATTCAACAATTTGGTATGATTCATAGGCTTGTGTAAAATTACCAATTGGACTAAACTTGAACATAACCACACTAGCCCAAATCCTTTTTAAATCCGATTTAATGGATCAGTTGTTTATGCTAGCCGCTTTTAATGGATATGGACTTATAGAATCCGTTCTTCTCATTTGGATTTTATCCATTGACCAAATTTATTGTCTAAAATCCAGAGGAGTTAGCTTTCAGGGACCTCAGTGGAAGTGGAATCCGCCTTTTAGAGTTTTCTTTGTTTAGCTGTTGACAGCTGTAAATTTCTCGTCCAGAAGCGTATGCTGTTTTTTCATTCGAAGATAGTATTGTATTATTCTTTTGATTAATTGTGAATTATTCTTTTGGTTTAATCGTAATTTTGATTATTTAATATATATTGTACGTGATTTTGATTCTTTAATTATTTTAGTAAGTTAAATTTTTTTACTTTTAAAATTAAATAAATTTAATTTTATGATTTACATCAAACTCTTAGCTATTATTTTTATTTAATATTAAAAATTTATGATAAATTTAATTTATGTAATGTTTTTAAAAGTTTAAAAGTTAAAATTTTAATAATATTCAAAATAGTTTTTAGAAAGATTAGAATTTAAAAAAAAAATCTATTTTTTATTCATTATTTTTTAATTTTTTCAGTGCCTCCTAAAATTTATGCTTACATTTACTATGGAACCTTCCTCGATAATATATTCACCCTTTAAATAAGATTTCTATTGAATTTAAATGTATTTGACTGTGTCACAAAGAAATCCGATTTTGATCTTTTTTATGCCACGTTTCTTTCACACGTAACTCAATTTGTTATCTTTTTAACATTGTGTAGGTTATTGTCAAAAAAAAAAACATTGTGTAGGTCAGACTTGTGCTATTTCTTTATTATTTTTAATTTTTTTTAGTAGAACATCACATATGTTCATCTAATGGGTATTTTATACTTTGAGAATTAGCCGGAATCTTAAAATATGTCATTAGGTAAAAATCAATCAATATTAATGTTTAAATTTGATAAACCGGTTTGAAATTGGTTTCAAAATATTCAAACTGGTTATTTTAAAAAATCTGGATATGGATTTTAGATCCAATCATTTAATTGGATATATATTGGATTTTTAAAAATTTAATCCCTATCCACCCCTACTCGAGCGAGGGTGATCACTCAGTTTTCTATCATCATTCAGACTTAATTACTTCTTAAGGATAAAGGTAGGGATGGCAAAGCGGGTTGGGCTCGGTAGGCCAACGTACTTAACCCACAAAAAATGGCAGGGAGGGCTAGGTGGTTCAACCCACCAACCCGCCCCAGCCCAACCTACCAACCCGACGAGCCATTAGCAACCGACTTACCAAGCTATTTTTTTTAAATGTTAATGTCACTTGTTGGAAGGTCACTTGTTGAGGAGGAGAGGATGTTTAGTGTTAGGAAAAATCGTGGAGTCAATATGGTTGGTATCATTTTAGTTGTAAGTTTCAAAATTTTCAAAAACTACAACCAGTTTTTAGTAAAAAATAGTTTAGCTTTTCTTTCTAATTTTTAGTTTCAAAAATCACTTTGAAAGTTTTTTATCTTGTTAAACTTAGTTTAAGAGTATGTTTGTGTGGCAGCGATAATGATGGTGGTGACGACAATAATGATAGTGGTGGCGACGATGATGGTGGCAATGCTGATAGTGATGACAATGATAGTAATGATGTTGATGGTGGTATGGTGCCAGTAGGGGTGGTGGTAGTGGTGACGATGTTGGTGGTGATGGCAGTGCTAGAAGTGGTGGTGGTGACAGTGGCGGTGCTGGTGCTATTTGTGACACTCATTCACATTAAACACAACCCTTACTTATTTAATTACTTAATTAGTTATTAAGTTTGAGTTGATGCAAATGCAAGTAAGATTTTTTCGATTTTGATAATAGAAAAATTGTAAAATTAATAGAATTTAGAAATGAGAGTAAAAGATAAAAGTTATAAAGTCTATTAATATATACATCATGATTAGTCCATCATCAGAAACTAAGTATATATCTTTAATTGAAGCTGAAATACATCGAAAATAAAAAAGGATATAGAGAAATTAGAGATACATCAAAAGAGACACTAGTTACCCCATGAGTCCTAGTCAGAGCAGTGTATAATAACTATCCTATTCCGTGTACAAAATCAAAAAGAAAACAAGTTATCTAGTCCTCATCCGTCGGAGTAGTCTTTGAATAATCTACAGCAGTACAAGGGCATAATCATTGGGCCTCACCGTCATCTTCGTGTAACCATCCATAAATATCATACACAAAAAGAAAGATAGAGGAGTGAGGTGATTTTGTTCTTAAAATCACTTTCACATAGATGGCAGGGAATCCTACCGTCAAACACAAATAAAACACAGCTGACAATAATAAAAAGGGAAATCTAGAGTTTTATCTAAATTATCATAGACTATCATTGACTCTATATGGATCCATACTTCCCATTCATGAGTAATAGTTCTCAATAGAATTGAGAAGCGATTGGAAGTACATATACCTCTTATCATCATCACCTAGTACAGTCCTCATCACCATTGAAGAACAGAGCAACAGCTTAGGACAACATAGTCCACATAGAGATATACTCTCACACCAATCCTGGTGATGACTTAGCAGTTGTCAGGGTTATCAAGCTTACTCTCTGCAAAAATTTCGGCTCAAAGTCGCTCCCTTGGCCATTAGGACTTCACTACTTGATACTGCACCATTAAGACCCTCTAGGTCCCTATGTACATCCTGTAATGTACCAAACTATGGCTTCCCTAATAGGGTGTCATGCCACTACATGTCCTTCGCTTTACATTATTCACTAGTTAACATCTCATCATTCATTACTATTATCTTTAACTAGAGATTTTCCTTAGTCTCAACATACCTGAGCACCAGTATATCCTCTCTTAAATGTCTCTGCTTCATATTGCAAAGACTTAATCTTTATTCAACTTATAGTATAACAGATTAGAGTCTATATATAAAATATCTACACAATTATAATTGAGTAATTAAAAGGCTTGCTATTTAAATGACAAGAAACTTCTCAAGAGAATTTTATTAGAATTCAAGAAGGGGTTAGTGAATTATTTAACTAATTATCTTAAGCACCTAATTCAAAGGCTAAAATTTTACTAACACATTAATTAATCATTTTTAGAGAAATAATTTAGATAAAATTTAGAAACTAGTTTGAAACCAACAAAAAATGTAATAAAAGAGATTGAACACTTTGTTTAAAATAGCAACAAAGTTGTTTTCTTTTTCCTAAATTAAGTGGCTCAATTTGATCCTTAAGTTTAAACAGTTAAACGGTTTTTATAAAATGTGATCCATAACTTCTTGGAAAGGTAATTATGTCTATTTTTTAGAATATCCAGAATCACATTAAACAAAAATCTACAAAAAAAAAATACAAAAATAAAAAGCCAGTGAGGTTAGACAAAACTACTAAATGACTAGCAAACTGTTTTTAGCTTTTTCTCATTTGTCTTAGAACATTTAGCAGTAAAGTAATTTCTTTTTCTCAAAAGTACATTCAATAATATTTTCAAATTGATCAAGATCATTCAAAACAAAGCTTTATATGATTTATAGTGATTTTTGAAAAATGATAGTTTCGAAAAATGATTTTGGCCAAAATCAATACAAGAACAATAGTTTCCAAAAATTGTTAAAATAGTAAACAGCCATACAAATAAGCATATAATAAGAAATCTAGTTTTTATTTGTTCAAGTAGATTCACCAAATAATCAACCAGAAATTCCAAAATCACAAAAAAGCATACACAGTTAGTTTCATGTTTCTAGATAACAACCTTAACTTTCAACAGGCATATCTTTTTTGTTTCTTAACTTTTTCAAGTGATTCTTGAGTCCATTATCAAGAAAATTTTGTCTAGTTTCATGCAAAAAAAAAAAAAAACACTCAAAAATAATAACTACAACTCAAGTTGTAAGCAAAACAAAATTCAAGTATTAGATCTGGAACTTCATCCAGCAACACAATGACAATAACCACATAAGTATAAACTTCAAGATTAAAAGACTAATAGGTTTTATGGGAAAACCCACCCAACATTTATGTGAAAACAACAACATAATTACACACCTCACTCCTGCCATTACCTCAATGATAGTTGATGAAGAGGAGAAAGAAGAATGATGGTTTCCTTGGAAGCTCCTAGTTGGAGAAGGATGGTAGTGGTTTATGAAGGCTAAAAATTTTTATGGAGAGAATGGAGTTGGGAAAAGGTTTCAGCCAACTTTGGGTGATAAGAAATCTATATCCCAAGTGGCCTATTTATAAAGAAGAAAGGGGGTTATGTGTCCACAAATTACATCATCAAAATGATATAATAAATCCATTTTTATTTTATTTTTAATTATTTAGAGGACACATAAACAAAGTAGAGTAGTGAGTCACCTAGGTTGGGCTAGACGTGTGGCATGCTTAGGTGTCCTTAAATATCAATGTTTATTTTCTCTACAATTAAATTAACTAAAACCGATAAAATTGTCTAAACTTTAGTAAATTAGCTTTTAACATCACATTAATGAAATTTAATGTGAAACTTGATATAAACATTATTTTCTATCAAAAATTAATTTCTAATAATTTAATTTAATTTTTATTTTTAAAAATTTATTTATTTATTTTGTATTTCTGAGTTGAAAATTCATATTAAATCCATTTTAATTCAATAAATACCAAAATTTTTATGAAATTTTCAAAATTAAGTATTTTACCTAAAAATAAACTGAGATTATTATTTACACCATTTGTAAATGTCAAACAAATATTAGTTTGGCTTATTAGACATTTAGGTGCTTTTTGATCATTTTATACAAGAATTTCAAAAAATTCCTAGAAAATTTATAAAATTATATTTTAATATATATGGCATGATTCTGAGCTCAAATTAATATTTTATTATCAATTGAATCTTTTGCTCATGTCAGCCCTTAATGTTGGGAAATAAGGACAACATCGTCATTTTCACATTTCTCAAGACTTTGTCTCAGAAAAATGATTAAAAATCATGATTAGATGGTTTTCAAAATTTTGAATACAATAGTGGGAAACAAAATTTTGAGATTCTTTCTTGATTTTTTAGAATAAATAATCAAATATTAGGAAAACAATTAAAAAATTGAAGTAGGGGTGTTACACTATTGGTGGTGGTGGCAATGCCAATGGTGGTGGTAGTGGTGTATGTTGGCAATGACAGTAGTGGTGGCGATAACAAAAAGGGCCATTATCAAATGTAGTGAGACTGTGTTTTTTTAAAACTAAAAACCAAATCCACAAATCCTTTTTTCTTGGTTTTGAAAATGAATGTAAAATTGTTTTGTAATTGAGTTAAAATCCACTTCAGTTTCATTTTATTTTTGTTTTGAAAATTGCATTTAAAAATCAAAAACGCATTATCACGCTAAACTAGCCCTTAAGTTTTTAGTGTTCTTTAAAGTACACATTTGTTATTATAATTAGTTTATTTTATAAAATCAATTTCTCTAATAGGAAAATTTATATTCAAATTTAAGTTAAGTTATTAATACTTTAGGTCCTTTAACTAAAAATGTCAATTTAGGTTAATGTTGTGAAATAAGAAGCTTGATCTTTCTCTTTTTTTTCTTTTTCTTTTTTAATATTTTTGGCAGGCCAGCCCTTCAGCCCACCCTTAAACAAGGTAGGCCTTTCAACCTACCCGTAGCAAACAAGCTAGCCTGCCCCAGTTTGTTTTTAACGAGTTGGTGGCAAGGCGGGTTAGCCTGCTTTGCCACCCCAACATAGAGGTGGCATAGTCCAAGAATGGCACTGTGACTTCTTAAAGGAAGTACATAATGGATATTTTGGAGGAAATAGGGTTGATGAATGCTAAGCCTATAAACACTCTTATGGATTCCAATATTAAACTTTTGCCAAGTAAGGGAGAGCCTCTTTTAGACCCAAAAAGGTATAGAAGAATGGTTAGAAAATTGAATTATCTCACTATAACTCGTCCTGATATTCCTTTTGTAGTTAGTGTGGTGAGTCAATTTCTTAATTGAAAGAAAAAAAGGGAACACACAAGAAGGGGGGTTTAAATTGTGTGTACAAAAACTTTTTTGTGAAAAGATAAAACGGCGTTTATAGTTCAAATAAAGCACGAATAAGGATAAGGAAAGAAAAAGCACACAAAAGTTTTTATACTAGTTCACTCAATCTTGAGATACGCTTAGTATCTTCGTCCAGAAGGCTTTCCACTAACCAATCTCTTGGTTACAAGCAAGTATTTTTCTTTGCTTGTTCAAGCTTTACAAAGCAATCAACCTAGATCACTTAACCACTTAAGTATTCTTTACTTACCAAGCCTCTCCAGGGTCTCACAACATAAAACAGTTGTTACAATGTGAGGATATGAAAGTTTAAGATCAGTACAATAACTTTGCTACACAAAGAATAAGAATTAGATAATTTCTCAGAGTTGTCTAGGCAAAAGAAAGATGGTTTTCTTTTTAGATTCAGTTCGTCACTATTATCTCTGCTTTTACTTCTCTTCTGAACTTATATATATATATATATATATATATAGCCTTTGAGAAGATAGCCGTTGAGGTTTCAAGCTTTAGTCTTCAAGAAGGAGAATTTCGACGCTTTTTCTGCATGTATGCGCATATATCGAGTTTGCAGTAAAGACAGAAAAGTAACTTTTGTTTTGCACCAAATGGGAAGGTGCAGTTTTACATTTCAGAGCTATTTTTCTAAACATTCCTTATTCGGCTTGACAGCTTGACAAGTTAACTTTCTTTTTCTGCATAGTTGTGCTTATACTTAAAAATATTATGTCTTTCATTAAATGCTCAAACATTTGAATGTTAGATCATTTTAAGGAAGTAAAGCACTACTCTCAATGCATATGTGAATATGCAAAGTTAAAGCATTTCAATACTCAGTCGTTAAAAGAAAACTTATCATATGGACGAGTATCATACAAGAATTTACTGGACGTTTGTTATATACTGGCACGTTGGACACCAGATTTCATAAACGTGTTTGATGCTCGAAAGACTTTTTAATAGAAACACAAGAACACTTAAAATTTATTAAGTTATTGTTATCTTCAAAATTTGAGAGACTAGATGTTTCATACGTCTTTGGTTCCAACAATCTCCCTATTTTTTATGATGACAAACTTTATTAAATTTTTGAGTTTATGAATAGATATATATCAAGAACACATAAGATGAAATCAAGTAGACTTACATATTTGAAACTCAAAGGGTATAAATTAGTTTAAACACAAATATTCAGAGCATATCTACAAGTTTGCATGCATGAATGTTAGATGATAAGCATAAGTTTTAAAACAAGCTACTGTACAAAAACTAAAAAAAAAAAAAACTTTATCCTTCTAATCTCCCCCTTTTAACATCAACGAAAAAAGTAGGGAACTAGTCATCATAGTCACTCCAGGATAGATGAATGTGGAGGCGGAGGGGGTGAAGGGGATGGCTGAGGAGTTTTAAGAATTGTCTGCTGATTTTGGAGAATTTGTTGAAGAAGAGTGAGGATAGGTTGAAGTTGGGTGGGTACATAAGTTTGGACAGCGAGATCAGCATGAGGCAGTGTTGGAGGGGCAAGGAAGGTAGTAGGAAGGCTAGCGGAGGCTTGGGAACTAGGGGTTGGTGGAGGTGGGGTGTTGGGGAGGGAAGGTGAGGTGGAGTTTAGGGTGTGGCATCAGATAGAGGAGGTGGAGCATCCAAAAACTTAAGAGATGGAACATTGACTTAATGTGGACACGGATAACTATATCGGTGAAAAGCAAACTCCCAAGAATAGGGTGGCTTGATGTATTGTGGATTGGTTAAGGCAACCAAAATAGCATAGAGAATGGAGGTTTCACTACCAACCAATGGACGTGCATCAGCTAGATGCACAAAAGCAACAGAAGTGTCAGAAAAGTGAAAGACATGAGCTGGAAGTTGCCTACACTTATAATTATGCAAGGTTGGAGTTTCTGCCTTGTCGTTTGTAGACAGTCCACTACCGAATGCTTGTTGCTCACAAGTCCACATGTGTTGATGCTAGAAACGTTCAGCATCGTCTGCATCCATGTCTTGTACCAATCTTCGAGACATATACCATTCTAAGATAAACTAATTGTGCTATTGGAACTCAACCTTAGAAGGTAGTGGCAAAGAAGGTGGCTTGATCAATAGTTTGACTTTCTTTTTGTTAACGTCCACTGTGGGCAAACGCAGGCAAACCATGTCAAGCTAAAATCGGACAACAATGTTATGAGAAACATGTTGCGTGGGAGGAATAAACAACTGACATTTCAAATTCACAGAGCTTTTGATACTTGCACAGAACATTTGGTCATATGGTGTTGGAAAGAATCCAGCCTCGGTGGGGTTTAGTGGCCTGAACTTAAAGTTTGTAGGCCTAATATGAATAGTTTGTTCTGCTATTCCTTGTTGCTTTTTCTTTCGAGCAGTTTCAAGATCCTCCAATGGCAGGTACTCAATATTGAAGTACTCTAGGAGGGTATGCATCAATTCACTATGTGCCAAAAATCTTAGGATACCTTCTGCAGATGAAGCATTTCAGGGGTAGGCTTTCTATGGTTCTTGGAGGCAATGCTAAAAATTCTTTGAATGGTTGGAGTGTGCAAATGTCTCTAAATGAATCAAGTGGAATAGGGGAGTAGTTAACTAGTATTCTAGATTTGGACACAAAATGATGGCGTTGTTGTCCATAAGATTCTGCTTGTTCCTTTTTTCAAATAGAAGTCTCCATTTTTTCTTCCCTTGAGCCTAGTTTTCAGTGCATCCATCAAATGTAGAAAAGACATCTAGATTAATACCAGTCTTTGGACTCGCAATAGAAACCAGCATAGGCTTGGGCTCACACCATTTTTGGAAAGAAAGCTTCTCCTACTTGGATGGCTTAATAGAGAGGAATAGTTTTATTAAGCCAGGGGTAGGGATGGTGCACACGTAACCTTCATCACCAGGCAACAACATGTCTGGTTTAGGTGTAGTGTAGGTAGGTATGTACCATAATGGGTAATCTGGTGGTAGAGGTTTGTGGGTAATGGGCTTACCTGAACTATCCACAATTGGTTGCCGTCAGAGTCCAGAATAGGGGTACCTTGGACAATTATTTTGGATATAGGTGAGGAATGATTTGGGTTTGTGTTTGGTCAAACGGAGGATCAGTAAGTTCAATAATGATAGAATCAACAAAATCTTGTTCAAAGATAGTTTCAATATCAAGGTCTGGAGCACACAACATACTTCTTTTGCTCTTATTAGACGCTGTCTCGATTTGGGATGTCTTTTTGTGAGGAGCAACAACATTGACTGAGAGTGCTTCATCTTGAGATGCAGAAATTGCTACTATGGTAGTTCTTTATTTCTTTAGCAGGACTATAATAGACTTGCCATCCTCATCATTAGAGTCTTGTTGCATCTTGAGTTTTCTCTTGGCAGGTGGTGCAGGTGGAAGGGCAACAGCAGTAGGAGCAACCTTGGACACAGGTGTTTCCTGTGTCTTGGACCTCGTCACTCTAGACATTGAAGGTTGTCTGGATAATCTCCCTTTAGACGGTTGTTGTTTAGAGGTGACAGGTCTTGATACAGAAATAGAATGGATGAACAAAGCTTCATCGTCCACTTGTTCTTCTTGTGGTGTAACTTGTTCTTCTGTAGGTTGTTGTAGCTCTTCTACAGGTTCTTCCTTCACATCCTAAGACTCGGAAGCCTTTTCAATGGATTTCAAAATGAACCTGGCTTTCATTTGGTTTATATTGTTTCATCTGAACGGTAATTAGGTGAACCTGAGACCACCACCTAGCCTTCTAATTTCAGCTTCCTCAACATCGGACAGAATGAAGAACTCATTATACACATGTTATAGCCAGAAGATCCTATTTAACAAGGTGGAATACGTGATTTGATCAAATACATCCCTTCCTTTCATAGTTCTGAATATCCTACTCAGAATAAGATGAGGAAGATTGAACTGCTGTCCAGTCACCATGTGAAAAAGGGCAAAGCGGTGCAAAAAAGTTACACTATCCTTGGACCCCGCCTTATGAAGGATGCCTTTGTTTAGAATTTGCTGAAATACTTTGCCTTCCTTTGTCAGTTTGTTGTACTCTACACTATCCTCATCCTCTAGTCCTATCAAAGCAGCATCTACAGTCTCATGGCCGCCATAGTTGTTTTCCCACCCATTTTTGATACAGGAGCCAAAGCATTCACACCCAATAGCCTGTGCGATGCTCCCAAGGTCTATGGTGACCTTTACCCTTAGAATAGTGCCAACAACACTGTTGTTAATAAACTCAGCAGTCCTCCACAAGTGTCTGATGAGTGCTATGTAAATGATCTCATTTAGATGAGAGTAGTTCAGTATTCCACACCGAACGAGATTATCCTTCACCCTTACACACATCTCGTCAAGGACGTCAATATCAAATTTGTTTTCTATGAGCACGATTGCTTCATTTTGGCTTTCCACTCTTACGACTTCCTTTAAGTGTTGTCTGCCTTTTAGCTCACCATGGTTGATAGGAAGAAAGTTAGGGTTTGAGAGATTAGGGAAGCTGGGAGAGAGAAGAGAGAGATAGCGATATCCAAGTGAGAGTGAGAATGATAAGGTTCAAATATTTGTGCAAAACACATGTGTGTGTAGGAAGTAAATGAACAGTTTTTGTATTTTTGGCAGTAGTTGAAAATTTCGAAGAGGGAGAGAGAAAATGCACATTAAATGTTGGTTTAGGTGAAAGATGTGTGCGCATTTTTCGATGTTAGTTGCAGGCGTAGTTGTGACTCAGATAAGGAATAAAGCATTTATTTCAAATCTTTGTCAATAAAAACATAATGGTACACAGATGAAGATATTTATGCTTTAAATATGAATCGTTACAATATATGGACGTAACAATAATAGACACATGTACAAGGGACAATGATATGAGTATGGACGCTTCATGATATTGGACGATCAAGGCACATGAAAGAAATCCATTCCTTATAAATTTCATACCAAGACGATCTCGAACATGGACGAGTTTATCTTCAAGAAGTGGTTTTGTAAATATGTCTGCTAGTTGATTTTCAATGCTAACAAACTAAATATCAATAACCCCTTTTGAACATAATCTCTTATAAAATGATGGTTAATTTCAATATGCTTTGCTCTAGAATGCAATATAGGATTTTTAGAAAGATTTATGGCAGTAGTATTATCACAGAAAATAGGGATTTTACTTTTACAAATACTATAGTCTTCTAGTTGATGCTTGATCCATAGAAGCTGTGAGCAATAGAACATTGTTGATATGTATTTTGCTTCTGTTGTGGATAAGACAATTGTTCCTTGCCTTTTGCTCGCCTAGGAGACAAGACTGCCACCAATGAAGTGACATCCTTCATTGGTGCTTTTTCGTTGTATTTTATCTCCAGCATAGTCAGCATCATATAATCCAACTAACCTGTATTCTTTGCTCAACTTAAAGCATAAACCAAGGTTAATGGTTCCTTTCAAGTATCTAAATATTATTTTAACAGTAGTGAGATGAATTTCTCAAGGGTCAGATTGAAAGCGAGCACAGAGACATACATTAAACATAATATCTGGTCTAAACACCGTACGATAAAGTAAAGATCCGATCATACCTCTATATATGGTTTCGTCTACCTTTTTGGATGTATTCTCTAGTCCAAGTACTGAAGATGGATGCATGGTGTGCTCATTTCTTTAGCATTGTTCATCTTGTACTTCTTGAGCAGCTCTTTTGCATATTTGGTTTAATGTATCTATATGCCACTACTTGCTTGTTTTATTTGTAATCCCAAAATGAATTTTAATTCACCCATCATGCTCATCTCAAATTCTATCATCATAAGGTTAGAGAAATCTCTGCATAGAGCTTAATTAGTAGCGTCAAATATGATATTATCTATATATATTTGTGCAATGATAAAATTTGAGTTTGTGTTTTTACAAAACAAAGTAATGTCTACTTTTCCTCTTGTAAAATCATTTTCCAAAAGAATAGAACTTAGCTTCTGATACCAAGCTCTAGAAGTTTGTTTGAGTCTATATAAAGCCTTTTTGAGTTTAAAAACATGATCAAGAAGAGTATCACTCTCAAAACTAGGAGGTTGTTTCACATAAACTTCTTCATTATTATACCATTAAGAAATACACTTTTTACATCCATTTGATAGAGCTTCACATTACTATGAACAGCAAATGAAAGTAGAATGCGAATGACTTCTAATCTAGCTACAGGTGCAAAAGTTTTAGTAAAATCTATACCTTCTTGTTGTGAGTAACCTTAAGCTATAAGTCTAGCTTTGTTTCTTACTACTTAACCTGCCTCATCTAACTTATTTCTGAATTGCCATTTTGTTTCTATTACTGACTTGTCTTTGGGTAGAGGAACCAACTTCCATATGTCATTTTCTCAAATTAATTGAGCTCTTCTTACATATCATTAATCCATCCTTTGTCTAACAAAGCTTCATTTATCGTCTTTGGTTCCATTTGAGAAATCAGAGCAATATGAGTTTGTTCCCTGAAGGTTGATCTTATTCTGACAAGATCATGTACATCTCCCAAAATTTGATCTTTTAGATGATAGTTCTTCATCTGCCAGTTTCGTTAAGTTGGTTCTCTTGGTTCATCTTTTGATGAATTGTCCAGAGGTGTATTGGACACTAGTTCCTTGAGATCATCCAGTCTCATATCTACAAAAGATTTGTCTAACTCTGATAGTTCTCTATCAGGCTTGTTGTCATTAAATCTTACATGAATGGCTTCTTCAATTGTCAAGGTTCTAGAGTTGTAAACTCTATAGGTCTTGGACGTTTCAGAGTAGCCTAGCAATATTCCACTATCACACTTAGGATCAAACTTCCAAGATTGTCCTTAGTGTTCAAAATGAAACATTGACATCCAAATACATGAAAGTATGATATGTTGGGTTTTTGTCCTTTCCACAATTCATAAGGAGTCTTTTCAGAATAGGTCTAATATATATTTTGTTTTATAAGTAACATGCTGTGTTTTCAGCTTCAACCCAAAAGTGTTTATCATTCAACATGGTTCTAGCCATTTCTTACAATGACCTATTCTTTCTCTCCACCACACCATTTTGCTGAGGTGTGCAAGGTGCAGAGAAGTTGTGGAAAATTTCATTCTCCTCACAAAACCTTTGAAAAATTCGTTTTCAAACTCCCATCCATGGTCACTTCTTATTGAAGTTATGCAAACGCCTTTTTCATTTTGAACTCTTTTACACAATATAGAGAAGACTTTAAAAGACTCATCTTTGTGTCCTAAGAACATCACCCATGTCTATCTAGTATAGTCATCCATAATAACTAATCCATAGCATTTCCCTCTAAGTGAGGCTATTCTAGTGGATCCAAACAAATCAATATGTAATAGCTCAAGTGGTCTAGTAGTGGAAACAATGTTTTTTTGAATTAAAAGAGTTTTTGACTTGCTTCCTTTTCTAACAAGTATCACAGCGAACATTGGATTTAAATGTAAGATTTGGAAGGCCTCTCACGAGGTTATGCTTATTTAGCTTATTAGATTGTTTTGCCTTTTAGCGGAAAACAACAAGGATCTATCCTTGTTTTTGACTATACACCCATCTTTGTTAAAGGAAACATCGTGTATACTGTCACATAATTAACCTATGCTCAGTAGATTATGTCTAAGTCCTTCAACATAAATAACGTTATCAATAAAAGGGAAGGGATGCTTACCAATCTTACCTATCCCCACTATCTTGTCTTTCTGATTTCCTCCAAAAGTGACCCATCCATCATTCTTTTGTCCTATCATGTGTTGTGAGCAGCCACTGTCCAAGTACCAAGACTAGGTTTCTTTTCTATTGTCAAGCAAATCTACAATAGGAATAATCATAGATTTAGGTACCCAAATGGACTTGGGTCCTTTTTTGTTAGTTATAAAGGCATGGATGCCATCTCAACTGGACGATGAATGCACTTGAATGATTTATGCCCACTTTTACCACAATGCTTGCAGAATGTAGTTGTTTTGGTTTTTCTAAAGGCTTCTTTTTTATCAAAGCCAAATCCAGATTTGTCATGTGGACTCCATCTATAAGATAGAATTTTATTCAAGTTTTTCGTTCCATTAACAAATTTGGATAAACTTTCTTTTAAGTGATTTACTTCCTTTAGAAGTTCTAATGCTTCATCAGGAGGTTTCATTTCAGAAAGATCTTTTGGTTTTTCTACTTTTAATTTTCCATGCTCCCTTATAAGATTTTCATAATTCTTTTTTAGCAAATCAAGTTTTTTGATACTTTTGAAAACTGTCTTTTTAATCCTTTATAACCAGCAGAGAAAGTTGAAGAATTAGAAAGCAGTTCATTATATGCCTCTTAAAGAGAAGTTAAGTCATTGAAGTTTACCTCATCTTCTTTTTGCTCGTTTTTTGAGCTCTCTAGGCTTGTATCTGCCATAAGACACAGGTTAGCTTCTTTTCCTCCTTCTTCCTCTAAGGAGGATAGATCCATGTCTTCCCATGTTTCCACAAGCCCTTTCTTTTTCTTTTTGAAAAAGATATTCTTTTTCTCCTTTTGCATGCTTGGACAATCAGCTTTGAAGTGTCTAAGCTTTTTGCATTCGAAACAGACAGGTGGACTTTTTTCCTTAGCTTCCTTATTGAACTTCTTGCCAAGGTTTTAGGCTCTGGATCTTCCTTTTTTTTCACATTGCTTGTATTTTTTTGGATATGAAGAAGATCTTGTCCTCAGCAGAATCTTCTTCTTCAGACGCTTCCTTAAAAGATTCTTCCACTTTTAGAGCTTTAGACAATGACCCTTTTACTGGACATTGAGCGCTTAGGGCTAGAGACTTTCTTCTTCTCAGTTCTTCATCCTGCTTCAATTCCAACTCAAGCTCTTTGAGAGTTTCAAGTAGCTCTTCCATAGAAAGATTTGTTAAATCCTTGGATGCTCTCAACCTGTGGTCTCCACTGTCTAAGCAAACTTCCCAAAATTTTGTCAATATAATCATAATTATCGTAAGTTTTACCTAAAGATCTTAAGTTGTTTACAATGGTTTGAAAATTTCCAAACATAAGTTCAATAGTTTCATTTTCTTCCATTGTAAATAACTCATTATCGTATAAGCAAACTTAGCTTAGATCTTTTTACTTGTGAGGTACCCTCATAGGCAAAAGCTAAAGTGTCCCATATCTTTTTATCACTTTTTAAGCTATGTACTCATATTCAGATTCAGATAAAGCAAATATAATAGCACTTCAAGCTTTAGAGTTTAACAGATACCTCTGTTTATGTGCTTTTGTCCATTTACTTCTCGGCAGTTTTGCTCCATTCTCATGAATAGGTAGATAGTCACATATTTCTACAACATCCCATATATCTATATGACATGCATCGAAGAAGGCTACCATCCTTTGTTTCCAGCAGTCATAATTTTGACATTTGAAGAGAGGTGGTTTATTAACAGCTTGTCCTTCGTTATCCATGTGCGCTTAGGATCTTTTTACCCCTACACTGTTAGATGTTCAACCCTAAGAGGTTGAGCTTCGATACCAATTGAAAGAAAAAAAGGGTACACACAAGAAGGGGGTTGAATTGTATGTACAAAAACTTTTTTGTGAAAAGATAAAATGACATTTATAGTTCAAATAAAGCACGAATAAGGATAAGGAAAGAAAAGCACACAGAAGTTTTTATATTGGTTTACTCAATCTTGAGCTACTTTCAGTACCTTCGTCTAGAAGGCTTTCCACTAACCAATCTCTTGGTCATAGTAAGTATTTTTCTCTGCCTCCTCAAGCTTTACAAAACAATCAATCCATATCACTAAACCACCTAAGTATTCTTTAATCACCAAGCCTCTCTGGACTCTCACAACATAAAACAGTTGTTTAAATAAGATTAACTCACAATGTGAGGATATGAAAGTTTAAGAGCAGTACAATAACTTTGCTACACAAAGAATAAGAATTAGGTAATTTCTCAGAGTCATCCAAGCAATAGAAAGATGATTTTATTTTCAAATTCAGTTAATCTCTGTTATCTTTACTTTTACTTCTCTTCTAAACTAATATATATATATATATATATATATATATATATATATATCCTTTGAGAAGATAGCCATTGAGGTTTCAGGCTTCAGTCTTTAAGAAGGAGAATTCTAACACTTTTTCTGCATGTATGCACGTATATCAAGTTTGTAGTAGAGACAGAAGAGTAACTTTTGTTTTGCACCAAAATGGAAGGTGTAGTTCTACATTGTAGAGTTATTTTTCTGCACATTCTTTATTCGGTTTGACAACTTAACAAGTTAACTTCCTTTTTATGCATAGTTGTTTTTATACGTAAAAACATCTTGCCTTTCATTAAATGCTCAAATATTTG
Organism: Spatholobus suberectus; assembly: GCA_004329165.1. Classification (NCBI taxonomy): domain Eukaryota; kingdom Viridiplantae; phylum Streptophyta; class Magnoliopsida; order Fabales; family Fabaceae; genus Spatholobus; species Spatholobus suberectus. Next base: position 34,994,079 of record CM014733.1, read on the forward strand.
AACGTTAGATCATTTTAAGGAAGTAAAGCACTAGTCTCAATGTATATGTGAATACGTAGAGTTAAAGCATTTTAATACTTAGTCGTTAAATGAAAACTTATCATATAGACGAGAATCATACAAGAACTTATCAGACGTTTGTTTTATACTGGCGTGTTGGACACCAGATTTCATAAACATGTTGGACACTCAAAAGACTTTTTAACAGAAACACAAGAACACTTAAAATTTAATAAGTTATTGTTATCTTCAAAACTTGAGGGACTATACGCTTCATACGTCTTTGGTTCCAACATTAACCCCCCCCCCTCCCTCCCCATGAAGGACTTTGGGATGCTGTAATTCACATTTTGAAATGTATTAAAAGAGCACCAGGAATGGTCCCCTTTATGAAGACAAAGGTCATACATGAATTATGGGATATTCAGATGTAGAATAGGCAGGCTTTCCTACAAATAGGAGATATACTTTTGGGAATTGTGTCTTTGTTGGTCATAACTTGATCTCTTGGAAGAGCAAGAAACAAAATGTTGTGGCAAGATCAAGTGCTAAAGTGGAATATCGAGCCATGGCTTCAACCATTTGTGAACTTGTATGGCTCAAATAGTTGCTCAAAGAACTTAGGTTTATAGATGTTTCATAGATGAAGCTTATTTGTGATAATTAGGTTGCCTTGCATATTGCCCCAAATCCAATATTTCATGAGAGGACCAAACACGTCGAGATAGATTATCATTTCATTGGAGAGAAGATCTTATCAGGTGATATTATGACAAACTTTATAAATTCCAATAATCAATTGGTAGATGTATTCACTAAGTCACTGAAAGGTCCTCAGATTGATTATATATGAAATAAGCTTGGTGTATATAATTTATATGATCAAGGTTGAGGGGGAGTGTTAGAAATGTTGTAAATAGGATATGTTAGTGTATGTAAATATTGCGCCAATAAGCCTAAGCCTATTTATGTAAATTATATGTATTATCCTTGTAACCTTTCCCTAGTGTGAAATAATATCTACTTTTCACCCTCTCAACAATACACACACACACATATGTATATACATATAAACATACATATGTATATATCTTATCTTGGACTCCTTTTGGGCCTAGCCACATGGCCCGAGGCCCACTATAACCAACTAACCACCTTTCCTTCTACTTTGCTGCTATATAAGGCATTATATACCTCAGGTACATGTCTAAGCCTTATTATTCACCTCTTACAAACACTAACTTAGGCATCGGTGTATCTTTGCAAGTGACAACCAGGTGCCGCCCACAGCTCGGTAGAGCCGCCTCATTCGTCCGAAACATCCATTCCGTTCGAGTTATCGAAACACTCTTGAACATTGGCACTGTTTGTGGGAAAACAACACTCTTTTGTCTCTCTTCTCATAGTGGACGTTGAAAAGCATTCTGGCAACAAGGTAGCCACCACCACAGTGGAAGCACAATTAAGAAATGGAATCAAGAAGTGAATAGAAAAAAGTATCGAAATCTTCATTGTTGATTATTTAACTCTTCAATTAAGTCTTTACTTGTGATCTTCAAGATTGAAGGAAAAAGGAAGATAATTATGGATTATGGATCTAGAACTCGCTTTTGTGATTTCACTTTGCTAACAAGATTTGTTTAACCTTTTTATTATTTTTCTCAGGTTTAAGGTTCTTGCAGGTATAACTTCCCATCACAATGAATCGCGAATTCAATCCTCTAGTGGTGTTTTAAAGATAACAATTGCGTTCACACTCAAGTTTGAACCAAGTTTCAAAGGACCAAATTTGTCAAATTTGTCGATAGTTGATCTCAATCAACAATCTCTAATTTTGGATGTTCGTTCAAGAGATCGGATTTGGACTTACTTCTCATTCATTGAGGATGTGTGATTTCATTTGACATGTTCTATCTCGAAGCCAACTTTATCACTAACGTCAACTTCAACCTCTGTGACGTCTTCACCAGCCACTATTGACTGAAGCACAAACACACTAATTCGAGCTCCCTTACGAATTGTTATAAAGCCCGAGGTACGATTTTTCAACACATAGGTTGTCCATTATCACTTTTCGGCATGCAAAGAGCAATCCTGACATACATTGCAACCATGTGTATTCTAAGATCATTTCAGGTGTGTAACATCTAGTTGTCATCGCACTGACATACTTCAACCAACAACAATAATGTGAAGCCTGATCCGACGTATGAACCTACGTCACTTCTGAGGTACATGTTAGAGCAAGCACCAACATTCCAAGGTTGCAATCAACTAAGTCTCAACAGACTACCTGTCCACCTTGGGTCAACACTTACCCTTCAACGTTGGCATCAGACTCTTCATCAAGATATAAACACTTCCTCATTCGCAATCCCGGGCTCACTGAATATATGGTGGTACATCATCAGCTTATATGATGACTAAAGCCGACATCCTCACAACCAATATCGAGTACGAATTTGAGATAAGCATGAAGCCACACCCCAGGCACATTAATCCTACATACACGTGGAATATAGTATGGTAATGGTGGTACATCATTTGCTCATATTTCCCCTTCACAAAACTGATCTCGGAATGCATTACTAACCTTAGTTTTTAGGAACCTGTTAAGATGATCTTTTCAACTCTAATTCTAGAATAAACAAGCACTATGATGATGCGAGTTTCTACTTCGCCACCAACTTGCCAAAGAAATCATGATCTCACAAGATCAAAGCCAAGCACTATGATGTAGCTGCAAGCATCACACACAAGACTAACATTATGAAAGGAATGATATCGACTTACTTGATACTCGATCTTTGACATCTACAACCTGAATTGCATGTGAACTTGACCTAGGCGAAGCCGATTCTTACCTCAAGTACATTGCCCGCTGAAGTCGGGCAATCACCTTGTACATCCAAGATCGAAACAACTGATATGCCTTCCCTGCAAACATAAGCCCGGTGTCAGGTTCAGTGGGAACCTACCTCCTAGCTACGGCGTGATTTCTCGCTGCCATCAAGCTCAAACAAGTAGTGATATTGAGCGCTATTATGCTAACCTTCATCTTGGGCACCAAATCGCTACCTCATCTAGGTTTGAAGACCATTGAGATCACTCATCCGACATATGCATCTCGCACTCACAACACTCGCATCACCCCCCTATTTATAAGTAGTGCTTTCAAAAGTAATAGTTTTACTAGCCCAATAACCTATGATTGGTTCATCTTAAGATTATTCCATTACATACCACCAAGCCGTCATGTCGAAGGTTGTAATGACCCTCTGTCGCTATAGTACTACAAATACTACTTACATCGTCATCAATCTATTTAGATATTTAGTCATTTATATTAAATATTATCTCATCACCGTTCTATACGTAAATCATACATATATGATATAAAACAATGCAACATATAAGTCAGTTTATATACAGTACCATGGGAGATACATAACCAAAATTTCCTATAGCTGGTCAACTATATAACATATACATCAAATCCAAACAAAAAAAAAAAAAAAAACCAAAAGAGCTTCCAGAAAAGCTCTACCCAAAAAGGCCCTCCAAAAGTCTCCATATGAGACCTCCTCCATCAACTTTGAGAAGCTGGATCTGTGAATGCCTCTCCCTCTGCTCCCACACCAAACGTTGTGATCATCACAATCATAGTATCATACAACAACAATAGCAACCACAACAACCATACCAAAACAAAACAGCAAGGTAAGGGTAAGCTTACATAATGAAAACTAATGTATAGTATGATATCCAACATAATCAAAATCATTAATCACACCAACATAGAAACCAAATCTACCCAAAAATAGGTTTAAATATATTACAGTATAGCACACACAACATCACACACCATGCTGTCAGCCCCATATGTCAATGTATGAATGACACGACTCTCGAGAGATTTTCAACATTCCAGGTGATCAGCCAAGTCTTATCCTCTACCATGGCCATCTAGCAACATTCAGGGATTGCCAAAACTTTGATTCAGTTGGATAAGCTTATAGTTATCAGGATAAGTGTATGTGGGTGGTGGTATATCGCAACACAAGGCCTACACTGCCTTGGCCCCCTACGGGGTTTACTCGTCCACTTATCCCTTAGGTCCAGCTTTAAAACCCCATTTCTTATCCAGGCACTAGGTTGAAGGCCTGTCTGAGCTGCAGCTCCTGTCAACCATTCAACTTCCATGCCTACCCGCACATGGCATAAGGCCTACATAACCTTAGCCAACAACATATGCATGCAAATGCATGAGTCACCACAACAATCCTTATATCATATATATATATATATATATATATACATATATACATATACATATACATATATACATATATACATGTATATATATATACATATATCAACTCTTGTCAACCTTCCAACTTCTACGCCTACCCGCACATGGCATGAAGCCTACACAACCTTAGCCAACAACATATGCATGCAAATGCATGAGTCACCACAATAATCAACTCAACCACAACAATCATTATGTCATATATATATATACATATATATACATATGTATGTATCTACATATCAACACAATCATCAACTCAACCTAAACAGTCGTCATATCATATATATATGTATCACCATATCACCACATAGCCTACTCAGCACCACCTATGGTCCAACAATCACCATCAAGCCCATGCACGCCTAATTCGGCCTCTTGCATGGTCAACAGGTAAAACCTTACTCAATCAACACAGTCTCAAGAAATATCTTACACGTCTTAGGTGAGGTCCTATCTAAGCAACCAACACCCTCTGTAAGATATATTGCCATCACAACACACCATAACTAGTGGAGGTTCTACCTGAGCAACCTTCCACTCAACTACCAATTCCTCATAAATTTTCACACAACATACAACAATACATGCTCGCTCGGTAATCCATATGCTTACTCAACAAGTACCTTCTATACAAAGAGCACACTTCCCTTTCGAAGGTTCTCGCTCAGCAAGTATAAGTCTTACTCAACGAGCACAATTCTAGAGAGCAGTCAAGTCTCAGATAGAATTCTAACTTAGTGAACATATGTTTTGCTCAGTGAGACACTTATAACTTATCAATCAAGTCTCCAACAATAATAATAAAGAAAACCCAAAAACTAGTTTAAAAAACCATTTGAACATCCAATTAACTTAAAATATACATTTTACATTCATAGGATTCAATAAAGTCATCAACAACCAACAAAAATAATAAGAAAATAGAGAAATCTCTGTTTTTCTCTCGCTCAGCGAGCATTTCCGTCACTAAGTGAATAGTGGCCAAAAAGTTCGTCACTAAGCGACCGTCGCTGAGCAAGTAGACTTCCAGCGACCTCAAAATCAATCACTAGGCGAACATTTTCGTCACTGAGTGAGAGCTCAACTTCCAGCGACTGAAATATCCGTCACTAAGCGAGAATTTTCGTCACTGAGCGAGAGCTCAATTGCTGGGTGCGATTTTCAATCTTTTTCTTCGCAAATCCAACACCAACATCCATTTTTGACCAAATCAGTCAACAACAAGCATCTCAAAACAGTTTTAATCACTTCTAATACTTTTCCAACCGATTGTATAACAATTTAATCCACAAATCACAAAACCCTTCCAAACCCATTTTGTGTCAAAACTCACATACACAAGATTTTCACCGAAATCAATCGATTCCAAAGCATTTAATCAACAAATGAACAACCACAAACACAAAATCATGCATTAGTAAGCTTCCCTAACCTCTAAAAGTCTCCGAATTTGAATCTAGGTTCTTTGAGAATCTTCTGTCTTGAGCCAAACTTTTAGGAATAGTTCCTTTTCTTACCACAAGTGCTAAACTAAGCTCACAACTCCTTTTACAACCTCACAAACTCAAAAATTTTAGAGAGATGTAGAGAGAGAATGAAGAGATGAGAGAGAAAGAGAATGAGAGAAATGAGAAAGAAAAGCCCTTCGTCCTCTCTTATATACTCAACCTCTCGAAGCTCTCACATGGACCCTTGGCCAACTAAGGCCCATGACTCCCCAAACTATTTCTCTTATCTCAAAACTAATTTAACTCAACTGTTTTTCTCTCAAAATCCAAAATCACACTCACAACACACCCATATTGGCTCAAGCACACATCTCAAGTTTTCTAAATTCAAATCTGAATTTCAAACATACAACACACAACCATCATCACATACAACAAGCCATATACCAACAATTCATTTATTTCTTTTAATCAGCTAGATTACATATTTAGTTTCCACTTTTTAATTATCACACACTTAACCATGCATTGGGAAAAACAAGACGTTACAGAGGTCGGTGTTGCCAAGACCGTTTTAGGTCCATCATCTGACTTCGTAACAGGTACAAACGCGTACAGTTTTACTTCGGGGTGATAAATGCAGCCAATGGGGTGTGATAATCGATGAAGGTACAGGGGCTTTCTTGTTCGACACTCGTCATGCCTCCTTACCTATGCGTCATGTGCTTAGGAGACGTGTCCAAGATGTAATAGTGAGGATGAAACAGTGTTTCATTGCCTTTTGTGGTGTGAATGAGATCTGGTAGAGTGTCGGTCTTATTCCTCCTATATTTGCTAGTGGTGTGCATATGTCCAAGTGGTTGCGTCATCTGTTTACTATTGCGGGCCCATTGGCAATGATTACTCTTTGGTGTATTTGGTGTTCAAGGAATCGCCTTATTTTTGATAATTTGGACGAGCATGTCTTCTCTCTAAAGGCTCAAACCATGTTTATATAACTAACTATTCCTAAAGTGGGTTTCTTCTAGTACGACATGTCAGCAAGCAAGCGGGGGTGGTCAACACATCTTTGACTTGCCACTTACGTTCCTCTTTGGGTGAAGCACTATGTCGGTACAAACATCCTTTGTGGTTTTATAGAGGTGCTAGTGTAAAAGGTATGAACCTTAATAATACACATATTTGCAAATATAATATTGTAGTGCTTGAAATAACAAGACCATGCCATTATCATTTGTCTTCATACATTATCATAATATAATTGAAACTCATATATGTAATATGCAAACTTTGGATTATGCACCCTATGATGGGTCTTTAGTGTCTTACACAAGGATTTTACACACTAGACATTATTTTGTTACAATGTAATAATATAATAATATGATATGAAAAGCTAACAAAGCTTAAGATATTTATGTTAAGGGTTAAAATAGCTTTTAGTAGTGCTGACGTTACCTATATAATAGTGCTCACATGTGTGATGTAACACCCCCACTTTAACTTACCCGTTTGTTTTTCTAAATATTCTATGATTAACTGTGAAAAATCAAATAGGAATCTCAAGGGTATAATTCTCACAATTATATTCATCTTAGTAAGTTCTATCTAGTTTATATTTTTAATATTTTATTTGGATTAGGGCCCAGGAGCGATAAAACAACTGACAACTTGCTTAATAAGATAAAATAATAAAAATTATCTAGAGAGATTTAAAAAATTATTTTAAATCATATTTATATTCAAAATATTTAATAATAATTTTAGAAATTTTTTTCGGATTTTTAGAGATAGTTTTTGTAAAATGACCAGTATATCCTTAGCCGACTGTGAGAGTTAGCAGAAAACTTTTTGACCTCAAAATATTTTGAAAATTTTATATTGAGTATATTTTAATTATACCAATATTATTTTAATGGAAAAATGGTGAAAAAACAAAAAATATAATTATTTGATAAAAACTTGATTTATTAGCTTAATAAATATCCTTTTTAGTGAAAAATTTATTATAAATAATATATATATGAGAAAATTCCGAATATTTTTTCTTAGACTCATAAAAATATATGTGAATGCATGGTGTGGTTAGAATTAATTAAAACTGACCCAATAATTTAATCTAATTATTTATCATAAACTAATATTTTGTCATTTTTACCATAACTAACACATGTACAATTGCAAGTCAACAATGGCTGCCCCTTATTTACTCCATTCTCACGCTGGATTCAGCCCCTTCTCTACTTCCTTTTCACGTCAACTGCAGCTGGTTGGGAGAAGGGGGTACATTGATATTTGTTTCTTTATAATTTGGTATAAAAAAAAATTAAACAAAACTATTTTGTTAGATGTTACCATAGTCAAAATTTGCTGCCCCTTAATTACTCATCTGCATGTTAGTTCCAGTTTATGTGGGAAGGGAGTGTAGTTTTAAATTTTTTAAAGAAAATTAAATCAAAATTTCACAATTTTTCTTCTATAAAAACCCACCCAACAAACTTTCCTATTAGTCATTCCCACTTCAAAAATCTGGCCCCTCTTTCTATTGGTTTTGCTGGACGGATATCCCCCTCCACCATCAAGCCTTAACATTTTTTTTCTTCACCTTCAAACACTACCCATTTAGCCAAACCATATTAGTTTAAGTCTTAAACCTTCTCTCCTCTTTCATATTTTACCAACAAGCTACTTATTAGAGATAAGGGGGAGTGAGGTGTGAGGTTTAAGTCTCTAATTTTTGTTTTCTTAATATGTGTGTGTGTTGGGTTATCCCTTAAACCCATATTATTATATTAATCCTACTACTATCTATCTATCTATATATATATATATATATATATATATATATATATATATATATAAGTAATTATTTACTTTCTTGTTCATTTTAAATTCTTGCTTTACTTTAATGATACTTAATTTGATATTATTTATCTTCTTTCTCTTGTTATTATTTTTATTTATATAGATGGTTTTGGAGTGGTTTTCCCCCAAAACCCTTAGCTTTTACATTTCTTGTCATTTATATTTATGCCATTTACCTTATGTCATTTACCTTATTGTTAATTTTTGCTATTTAAATTCTTGCCGTTTAATTTCTTGCTTTATTTATCGCAATTTATATTTTGCCCATTTAAATTTTTGTCATTTACCCTGTTTAAAATTGTTATGCCTATTCTATTGTTATTTACTTAAACTTTATTTTATTGTCATCATAATTATTGTTATTTATTTTATGTTAATTTTATTTTTATTGTTGGTATCATATGATAACTTAATATCCTATTATAAATAACCATCAATGAGCCTATTTTTATGCAAGCTAGCTATTTTCTTAAAAACCAATTTAAAGCCTTAATTAAGATCACTTGGAGTAATAAATTTTTGGAACCCATTTTTCTCTTAGGCGCTCTCGGCCATTTCATAAAGAAAAGAATAAGGAATATTTCTTTTATGTCAATTAACTTATTAGAATGAGTAAGATGGTTGAGAAATAATAATAACATAAAAAAAATCAAATTTTGGACCACATAGAGAATGGATTCAATTTCTAGAAAAACAAATAAATTGGGCTTTTTCTAAAAAGGGCATTCGGCCCATTAAAGGTGAAAAAATATATATATATAATAAATTAAAACTTTGATTTTTATAATATACTAGAAATCTAAGTGACAAGGTAAAACTTTTATACAAAATAGACTCATGACCTTTTAGAAAAAGTAAGGAAGAAAATGAGTTTCTTTTATTAAAATTAAGCATTTTCGATAATTACTTGAATTGGTTCAAATTGGTAAAAATGAATCTTAGGAAAAGTTGAAGAAAAGGTTTTCTTGAAAAAGAAAGTTCTATTAAATTTTTGTAGATTAATTTAAGAAATAAATTTGTCAAAATTAACTAAATGGACTTTAGGCCCAAACTAGGAAGAGTTTTTAAAAATAAAGGTCTTATTGGATAAATTTTAAAATTGTTACCATTCAACTATTGTTTTAAACAAATTATGGCTAGCATGGAAATAACTATCTTGTTCAAATAAAATTTACAAATGTTTTGGTAAAATGCATGCAACCACATGATTTCTTCAAGAAATTAGAAGTCTTGGTTTTGTAAGATGAACATCCCAAACTTTAGTAAAAGGAAACAACCAAAGAAAAACTCTAAGTATGCTCTGTGGTTGCAGCACAGCCTGATCTTCCACATCAGAAAAGGACTTCTCTCAAATTTATTTACCATGTCCTAATTATAATGGTAGATTGAAAATTTTTCCTTTAAAATAGTCTAATTTAAAAAAATTAGAAAAGGATAAGAACAAATCAAAGAAATTAAATTGAAAACTTATTTTAAAAGTATGTATGTGTGAAAATGGAATTTTGTATGCAACTTTAAGTGATGACATTTTTCTTGCTATATTTCTTAGTTGAATTGTTTCTAAGTTATTATGAATGATGGATGAATATCTCTGTGAAAAGTGGTTTTGAAACTCTGCTGGATTACCTAGAGAGTATGCCTAGAAACTTAGAAACAAAGTCATAAGAAACCCCTGGTTAAGATGGGACCATGTTGAGAAGCATGAGTTTCGGTGTCTGGGAAGTAACAGTTGGTACATTGCGGGATGAAAGACAGGGACCATTGTTGGGGTCTTAAGGGTAAAGGTACCGAGTTGTAAACGTCCCAATGGTCAGGATAGCACCCTAAGCCGGGATAAATCACGTAAACCAACTTGGTAACCCTGACGCCTACTCAGCATCACCATGATTGGTGTAGTGTATATCTCTATTGGGCGTGTGGCCCTTTCCTCGAGGATGATGATTACGACATGGATGTTTGTACCTTGTGAGGAATTATACAAACTCCCACTCGCTTCCCAGTGATTCCTGATGATTAAAGTAAATCCTTAGAGATGGGTATGGATCTATACGCTGGTAAAGGTTGAGATTGAGTTGTAATAACATAGGTCAGACCTTAGGAATTCCCCAATTGGTTGTTTAATCTATTGTTTGCAGCCTATTAAGAAAACGAATGAGGCTTTTATAAAAACCTCACTCCTTTCTTGTTTGTTTCTTTTCATATACGATCGTGGTACAAGTAGATGGACTTTGAGGACTAGCAGTGACGACTACTCTACATATGACTTTTGTAGATTTTATAGGATGGGATAGCCTAGTATAGACCTATACTGCTCTGACATTGGTCATTTTGTTGTACAACTACGAGCGAGTAGTTAGTATGAACTTTTGTTGTAATTACTTATGTATTTCTTTATATATGTACTTTGATTTTGTACGAAGACTTGACGTCTATTTCATAATCATGGTTCTTTATATAATGTCTCTTGGAATTGTTAAATGTTTGCGAAAAATAAGTACGTATTAGTTTTAAATCAAGTCGACGTTTTAACAAACGGATTAAGAAATAATAAAATAAAATGAATGTATGTCTTATTATAGCAGGTGTAACATGTGAAAGTGTTGAGGATGTTAGAACTGACTTTCACCAATGTCACCATTGTTCAGAATGGTGTGGTCGAGTTGAGGTTGAGGTACTATGATATCTCGCAAGCCCACCAAACATACTCAAGTCAAAATATGCATATGGTGGAGTTAACCATCTTATAATTTGATGATTTCGTTATATAACATGTTGTTCTTATGTTAATCCCAAGATGTAATCTCCAAATACGAAGATAAGTTAATAAACAGTATAGCCTCAATTTTATTTAATTTTACTAACATTATATATGCCATCACGCAAGCTTGCTTTGTGTCTATTTGAAAGAAATTTGCCTTTCAAGGTAGATTTATGACTGACTTAGGGGCAGGCATGGATAAAATGGTCAAAATCATTTACAACTATTTTGCAAGTCAAAAACGAACATTCAAAAGGTAAAATAAAGAAAAGACGACCAAATGCAAGAAGACCATCACCCCGTGTATGTGGATTTAATCTACCCGGGGTTTGACATGAATAAGCAAAAGTTCATAGAGGTAGCAAAAATGAGACAGGAAGGCTATCACCCCATGTACATGGATTTAATCTAGGCGGGGTCTGAGATGAACAAGCAAAAGTTCATTGAGATAGCAAAAATAATGTAGGAAGGTCATCACCTCATATATATGGATTTAATTCGATCAAGGTTTGAGGTGAACAAGCAAAAGTTCAACGAGATGACAGAAGCAATAAAGCAAAGGCCACCGAGACAAGCAAAAGCAAGAAAGCAAATAAAGCTTAGAAATGTACAAAGCTCATCAAGTACAAAAAAAAGGAAAAAATTTTATACAATAAAAATATATATTGAAATCCATTTCAAGTATAAAAGCAAAGCGAAAAGCAGCACCTTAACCGAGAAGCGATAGATGCGATTCACATCTCTTTAGCTCGCCCTTGTTGGGTAACATCGAAACTTATTTTTTACTTTAAACTAACATTTTGCAAGAGGAGAGCAAATGTGGCAATGAAAGCCTACGCCACATGACTCAAAGAATAAGCCGGTGCTCGTATCCACACAAGCCACTAATTTCAGATAACCACGTGGCCCGAGGCCTACTGTAACTGACTAACCACCTTTCCCGCTACTTTGCTACTATATAAGGCATTATATGCCTTCAGGTACATGTCTAAGCCTCATTATTCACCTCTTACAAATACTGACTTAGGCATTGGAATGTCTTAGCAAGTGACAACCAGGTGCTGCCACTCGCCGGAGCTGCCTCTGTCATCCGAAACATCCACTCCGCTTGAGGTATCGAAACATTCTCGAACATATATATATACACTAGATCATGGACCAAGTGCAATACACGGGTGAATTAGGAGGAGTGTAACTTTATTGTATACATATGAAAATATATTGGCAACTTCCATAATTTATTTTATTGTTAAAAATAATGTCAAATCAGTTAAAAATTGTACAATAAGTATAATCAATTGACACTTATCCCTTTGGTAAAATAAATATTTCACTTTTGAGCCAAAACCTACTAAATTGTTTTTCAAACATGGCATGCAAGTTATTGAATAAATTTTATGAGCTATGTAAAAAACCATAGTTGAAGAACATGCACAAAGCTTAGATATGATGGATAAGACATATCACAATAATAAAATTCTCACTAATGTCAAAACTATAGACATCTCATCTCCAGCTGTAAAGCTTATCATGATGCCAAGATACTATTTCTTTTAAATTAGCAAAATCATCTAGTACATCACTCTATGTAATCAATTCCTACAGCAAGTAATATAATCAAATATGAGGCTCATATAACAATAATTTTTGTGAAAATAAATTAAAACAAAATTTATATTGGAAATTTCAAATTTCAACCAATCATCAAATTATTAGTAAATTATGATGATTTGAATATAAATGATTCCAATTTCAAATCAGCCAATAGATTGTTCGATTTTAAATAAATGATTCTAATCAACCAATCTTTATTATATATAACGTAAATTATGATGTCGTGGTCTTTTCTATTTTCATAATATAAATTATTAAAAAATACATTTCATTAGAATCATCCAATCTTTATAATTTCTCTTAACATAATATAAATTATTTAAAAATCCATTAATTAATTAATTTTTATTCCATTACAATATAAATGATTAGAATCAGCCAATTATTAATATATTAATCTATAATATATTAATGTAAATATAAAAAATTTATTTGTTCAATCTGTTTAAATAATTTGAATATAAATAATTAGAATCAGCCAATTATTAGTATATTATATTATATCATTCAATATTTTCAAGTCATTATAACTAATTATTATATTTGTTTAAATTTATATATTCTACTTAGGGTTTATTGATTAGAATCAGCCTATAATTTGATTTCAAATTATAATTTGAAATTTCAAATAATTATTAGTAATAGATTGTTCGAAATATTTGATTTCAAATTTTTATAATTTCAAATTTCAAATCATTACTTATGCTTGATATAAATCTTTATTTGAATATAATTTCAAATGTCAAAATTCAGCCAATCATTTATATTCAAATTATTAGTAAATTATGATTATTTGAATATAAATTATTCAAATTTCAAATCAGCCAATAGATTGTTCGGTTATAAATTATTAGAATCAACAAATTATTTGACTTCAAATTATAATTTCAAATTTCAAATGATTATTAGTAATAGATTGTTCGGATTATTTGATTTGAAATTATTATAATTTCAAATTTCAAATCTTTACTTGTACTTGATATAAATCTTGATTTGAATATAAATGATTCAAATTTCAAATCAGCCAATACGAATTCATAAGCCATTAAATAATTTATTTTTGTTAGTAAATTATTAGTAAATTAATGTAAATTACATAATCAGCCAATACAAATTCAAATTATTAATAAATTACATAATTTAAATTATTAAAAAATCCATTAAATAATTTATTTCTATTAAAATCAGCCAATCTTTATATATAAATAAGTATAAGTTTTTTCTGTATATATTCAATTGCTTCTGTTGATTTAATATATAATATATTAATGTAAATATAAATGATTAGTATATTTATTAATGTAAATATTAATCTATAATATTAATGCATTTATAATATATCTTCCTTTAACGATTTAATTGTCGCAAGTGACCTTATATCACTACATTGTGCTTTTAAAAAATTAAATAAAAAAGATTATTAATACCAAATGTATTAAACATGTAAAGCAAGAATTTACTTATTTATAACTTATATAATTTATTATTTGAGTCATCAAATAAATGGTCATATAAAATAAAAACAGTGCTACATATCAAACTGCACTTTCAAAATAGTCTTGATTAAAAATTCACACATATAAATGATCCCTAACCAATGTTGCAAAGGCTTCAAGCATTTGGTTCTTTTTTAATTTTTACACTTCTTGCCCTCTTTGTACTTGATGTCTGGCTTCCACCGTCATCACATACCAAATTAATTTCCAAATTGACAAATGTCCTCTTCTCAAAAAACTTGCTCAAAGGAGTTTGATCAACATTTTCAGAGTTCAAGTCCTAAAAAAAGATGAAAATATAGTTAATTTTATTTTGACTTTTCATATATTACACTATTATTTTTTTAAAAGCTTATTCATATTATTTAAGCATCTTTTCATAAACAGTAAAAAATTCATACAATCCATATTTTTTCAGTAATAATTTTGTACAAAATATATTTGTTCAAAGTAAATAAATGTAATAATTTACCATATAACTCTCAAACAGTTGTTAAGACTATTCCACTTGACTGTTGGATGCTATTTGTTCCAAATATGTGTCCTAAAAGAACCAAGTCCACATCAAAATTAATACCTATAAATCAACACTAAAAGTCACTAAAAAGTTAAATGATTAATACATTAACCTTAATATTATCAACAACTTGATCAGAGACAACCTTGCCAAATTCTGAGTCATCACCATCTTCATATTCCTGGTTAATAAATTAACCTTCAAGTTAATACAGTTAATTATAATAACAAAATGTTAATTTTAATAAATTTAGCGTTAAGCGTAGGAATAATGTAAATAAAAGTAACCTTAATAGAATGCATTTCTTTGAACTGATGAATAAGTTCTTTGTCGTCCGAAAAACTTTTAACAAAAAAGATTTTCCAACCACAAACAATGTTGACTTCCTTGATCTCAACCTTGAATAAGAATTCTTTGTTTATTAAGGCATTAACTTCTGGTGGATAATTGTCAGTCATGTTGCTCTATATATGAACCAGTATTGCTATCAATATTTTTTTTCAATATATTGTTCTAATTTATTTTTTTGTAAAAAAGCATACCTCTTTTGTTTGTGCAATCAAATTTGAAGCTGATTTTCCTAGATACTTTGCAACAACATGGTCAAACATTATCAAAGTTGTAGATCCAATTTCATCAATTACCTTGACTTGTAATTTAAACCTAAGCAGTACACATTTTTTTAAAACTTAAAGAACATAATTTGGCAATAAAATATATATGTTATACACAAATAAATAAATATATATATATATATAAATAAAAATAATGAAATTAAATAAATATTGTATATACCTAGGAACTACAATTACTAAGTTTTGACACTTTATTTTCGCAATAAAATTTGGTTTCAACTTCTTAAACTTTTGAGAAACATTTAGTACAACCATGATACCACCACCCCTTATCTGTATCAATCTCTATTATTTTAGCTATCAGAAAACTAACAAATACCTGATAAAAATAGAAACAACAATTATATGTATATCAAATAAAACTTATTCAAGACTACAATTAAATTTCTATCTAACAACAAAATATTTGTGCATACTTTAGGACATTCTATGATGTCAGAAATTCTCGTCCTAGTTGTTTAGAGTAAATCATCAAACATGGAATAAGATCTTTATGTTGACATTTGACTGACTACTTGTGACAAAAAAAGATTAGTATTCTGAAGTTTGTAGGAAGAATGAAAAAAATATAAGCATTGTAAATGTATTAAAATTAATAAAGAAACATATGAATTAAAAGGCAAATTCATTATCAAATAAGGGATCAAAAATGAGAACTTATCATCATACTTTTCTTTATAATCAATATCTTCCTTGAGATTAAGGTTGATGATCATCTTAGTACCATTGTATGCATTTGAAATTCCAACTTTTCCTATAAACGAAGTTTTGAAGCATATAAATAAAACAAAGTATTTAAATTGATAAATATGCTTAAAAACTGTTTAAGCATTAACACAAACAATTAAAGGATTTTATGTTACACACCTGTAAAATAAGAATAATCGGAGAATCTATATTAGCTGTACTAAGATACTCATTCATTTCATCAACAAAAGATTGGTTCAGGCTGCCCAACCAAAAGATTTTCAAAAATATAAGCTAATCCTTCCTAAACAGATTTACAAAAACTAATCCACTTTATTTCTCTTGATGGAAGCATGTATCCTACCACCCTACAAATAATTTGAGTGTTAAACATTTCAATACTATTAATTTGGTGTTGTTTGTTGAAATCAAGAATTGTCCATAATTGAATTACACAAACCTTTAATTTCCAATCTATTTTGCCAGGGACAATGTCATTGATTGATGATAACATGTGATCTATTTAAGTCAAATATCAAACCTAAATTTAAAACACCAATTAGAAGACACAAAGATGTATTTTGTTAATGCTGATGTTCGACAATTTCTGCCTTTCACTCTTCTATTTAGATTCAAATTATTTTTCTGAAATCCAACATTAAATTTCTGCCTTTAGCTCTTCTACTTATTATAATTTCAAATTTCAAATCTTTACTTGTGCCTGATATAAATCTTGATTTGAATATAATGTCAAATTTCAGCCAATCATTTATATTCAAATTATTAGTAAATTATGATGATTTGAATATAAATTATTCAAATTCCAAATCAGTCAATTGATTGTTCAGTTTTAAATAAATGATTTTAATCAGCCAATGTTTATTATATATAAATTAAATTATGATGTCGTGGTCTTTTCTCTTTAGATGATATAAATTATTTAAAAATCCATTAATAAATTTATTTCTATTCCATTATAATATAAATGATTAGAATCAACTAATTATTAGTATATTAATCTATAATATATTAATGTAAATATAAAATTTTATTTGTGTAATTTGTTTAAATAATTTGAATATAGATGATTAGAATAAGCCAATTATTAGCTGATTCTAATCTTTTTTTATGCCTGATATAAATCTTGATTTGAATGTAATTTCAAATTTCAGGCAATCATTTATATTAAAATTATTAGTAAATTATGATGATTTGAATATAAATGATTCAAATTTCAAATCTGCGAATTGATTGTTCAATTTTTAATAAATGATTTTAACCAGTCAATCTTTACATAATATATAAAGATTTAAAGATCCATTAATCAATTTATTTATATTCCATTATAATATAAATGATTAGAAACAGCTAATTATTAGTATATTAATCTATAATATAGTAATGTAAATATAAAAAATTTATTGGTTTAATCTGTTTAAATATTTGAAAATAAATTATTAGAATAAGCCAATTATTAGTATATTATATTATATTATAAATGATTCAAATTTCAAATCAGCCATATAATCAGCTAATTATTAGTATATTAATCTATAATATATTAATGTAAATATTAAAAAAAACTATTTAATCTATTTAAATAATTTGAATTAAATGATTAGAATCAACCAATTATTAATATATTATATTATATTATAAATGATTCAAATTTCAAATCAACCAATTGATTTTTTAGTTTTATATTCAAATTATTAGTAAATGATGATGATTTGAATATAAATGATTCAAATTTCAAATTAGTCAATAGATTGTTCGATTTTAAATAAATGATTCTAATCAGCCAATCTTTATTATAAATGATTGAAATTTCAAATTAGCCAACTGATTATTCAATTTTATATTCAAATTATTAGTAAATTATTTGAATATAAATGATTCAAAATTTAAATTAGCTAATTGATTGTTTAGTTTTAAATAAATGATTTTAATCAGCCAATCTTTATTATATATAAATTAAATTATGATGTCGTGGTCTTTTCTCTTTACATAATATAAATTATTTAAAAATCCACTAATCAATTTATTTATATTTCATTATAATATAAATGATTAGAATTAGCTAATTATTAGTATATTAATCTAGCATAATATTAATGTAAAAATAAAAAGTTTATTTGTTTAATCTGTTTAAATATTTTGAATATAAATGATCAAAATTAGCCAATTATTAGTATATTATATTATATTATATCATTCAATATTTTCAAATCATTATAACTAATTATTATATTCATTTAAATTAGTATATTCTATTTAGGGTTTATTGATTAGAATCAACATATTATTTGATTTCAAATAATAATTTCAAATTTCAATATGAAATTGAATATATACATTTTAGTACAAATTTAATACAAAACCCTAATGTTGACAATTAATGTCTAAGAAACCCCACTATCACCAATTAATGCACCAAAACCCTAAAAAACCCTAATGTCGTTCATAAATGCTACTAAAACCCTAAAAACCTTACTTTTATATATATCAAGATATATATATATATAGGGACAGGATCCGTTGACACCAGGTGTAAGAGTCAGTCAAATTACATATTCAATAACTTTTTATATAATACAAATTTAACTAATCCAACCATTAAATTACGTGATATTATCTTCATGATCATGTATGTCAAATTTCACATCATTTGGACTTTTCTAGATGTGTCATCTAACACTGAATATTTACATATATTTTAATTTTTTATTGTACATTAAAATAAAGTGATCCGATGAACTATTATATAATTTTGGAATTGTGTGAAATTTTATATACTTAATCTAATTAATAAGAACATCAAATTCAACGGTTTGATTGATTAAATTTTCATTCTACAAAAAGTTATTGAAGGTGTAATTTGACTAACTTTGATACCTGATGTCAACAGATCCTGACTCATATATATATATATATATATATATATATATATATATATATATATGTATGTATGTATGTATGTATGTATGTATGTATGGATTTGCTAACCCCTTTGTTTTTAGTTGGAGTACTTTAGCACACTACAACATTGGTGTATTTTAAATAATCCTAGTTATAACTTGCTAACAGGCTCTAACTAAAAAATAAGTAAATGTACGTTAGCAAACCCCACAAGCATTTGCTAACGTACACTCAATTATTTTTTAGCTAGAGTATGTTAGCAAGCTACACCGTGGGTGTATTTCAAGATAATTTTTAGTTATGACTTGCTAATATATGCCAGTATCTTAATATATATAGTAACTTTAACATATTTGTAACAATCAATTAGTTAACTTTAACCAACTAATTAAATCATTTGATTTGATTTAAATGGTTATTTGATTCATTTAACTTTCTAGTTTAATTATTTATAAAAGTTATTAACAAGTTAATTTTTTATAGTATTTTTCATCATAAAAATTACGTTGATTTTAACATGTTTATTGTAATCAATTAAGTAATTTTTAACTTTAATTAATTAATTAAACCATTTGTGTAACACCCTGTTTTTCTAATACATGATTCAATGTGTTGATAATTAAAAATTGGAAATTAGATATGTAATCTAGGTAATTAAAAGAAATAAATGAATTGTTGTTATGTATGATTTGTTGTATGTGGTGATGGTTGTGTGTTGGTTGTTTGAAATACCGGTTTGAATTTAGAAAGTTTGAGATATGTGCTTGAGCCAAATGGGGTATGTTGTGAGTGTGATTTTAGGCTTTTGAGGAAAAATAATTGAGTTAGACCAGTTATGGGTTATGGAGAGTGATTTGATGAGTTATGGGCCTCAATTGGCCAAAAGTCTGTGTGAGAACTTTGAAAGGTCGAGGAATAAAAGGAGAGGGGGAGGGGAGTTCTTTCATTTTTTCTATTTTCTTTCTCTCTCTTCATTTCTCTTTTAATATCTCTCTAAAAACTCTCAAGTCCTAAAGGTGTTAAGAGGATTCCCAAGCCCAATTCAGTATTGTGGTGAGAGGAAGATCAATCTGTGAGAAGTTTTGGCTCAAGACACTGGATTCTCAAAGAACCTAAATTCAAATTCAGGAACTTTTAGAGGTAAGGGAAGCTTACCTTGATTGTAAGTTGGTTGGTTGGTTGTTGTTAAGTGTGATTCTTATATTGATTTGGATTGAAAACTAGTTGAATTGGTTTTATGTGGAATTTTGTGTTAAAAATGGGTTTTGCTTGGGTTTGAAGGATTTGTTGGTGTATGTTGTTTTATTTGCAAGTTTTTGCTAAATATATTGCTTTTGAATGTTGTGTGGATCTGTTGAACCTTGTTTGAACTGAATTAGACTAAGGATGAAAGAAAAGATCAAATTTTGGGTTTTTGTTCGAAGAGAGTCATTGAGCAACTTAAGGCCTCGCTAAGCGAGAGTGCCCTAGAGCTGGAAAAAATTGTCGGATTGAAGATTCGCTGAGCAACCACCATTGTCGTTGAGCGAGTGTTCTTGAGGTAGGATGAATGAGTGAAGAAAATGGGAGATTCGTTGAGCGAGTCTAATACTCGCTAGGCGAAGGATGAATGTTACAGAATGAGCTGAAATGGTTCGTTGAGCGAGACCTATCCTCGCTAAGCAAATTAGAGCCCTAGAGATTTGTGGCTCTCTGTTATGAGTATCTTGCTGAGCGAAAAATATGTTCGCTGAGCGAGAATAATGCCTGAGAATTGGCTGCTCTCTAGAGTGGCTACTCATTGAACAAAGGGTAAGGGGAATGCTTGAATTCGCTAAGCGACCCTTGTTGTCGCTGAACGAGAACTCTAGTATAAAGAAGAAGGTTATCTCTAGAGTTGAGTTCGCTAAGCGGAACTTATACTCGCTAAGCGTGAGCCTTTGAGAGGGAAGTGTGCTCTCTATATAGAAGGTACTCGCTGAGCGAGCGTATAGGTTGTTGAGCAAGCATGTGTTTCTGTGTGTTGTGTAAGAAATTGGTAGTTGAGTGGAAGGTTGGTCAGGTAGAACCTCCACTAGTTGTGGTATGTTGTGATGGTGAGATATCTTACAAAGGGTGTTGGTTGCTTAAATAGGACCTCACTTAAGACGTGTAAGATGTTTCTCGAGGTATGTGCAGCTTGGATGGAGCCTTACCTGTTAACCATGCAATAGGCTGGATTGGGCCTGTATGAGGTTGATAGTGATTGTTGGACCACAGGTGGCACTGAGTAGGCCACGTGGTGTCATGATGATGATGATATATATATATATATATATATATATATATATATATATATATATTGATGAATGATTATGTTTGAGTTGATTGTTGTGGTGACTCATGCATTTGCATGCATATGTTGTTGGCTAAGGTTGTGTGGGCCTCATGTTGTGTATAGGTAGGCATAGAAGCTGGATGGTTAGCAGGAGCTACAGCTTATATGGGTCTCCAACCTAGTGCCTAGATAAGACGTGGGGTCGGAAAGATGGGCCTTGGGGATGAGTGGATGGGTAATTCCACAAGGGGCCAAGGCGATGCAGGCCTTGTGTGGCGGTAAGCCATCACCCACATTCACTTATCCTGATAAAAACCACTAAGCTTATCCCTGGATCAGAGTTTTGGCAATCCCTGAATGGTGCTTAAAAGGCCATAGTAGAGGGTAAGACCTGGCTGATAGCCCGGAATGTAGAAATCTCTCAAGAGTCGTGTCATTATGCATTGACATGAAAGCATGGTATATGTTGTTGTGATGTACATAAACCCATTTCATTGATGATTTGGATTCCACATTGACATGTTGATGATTGATGGTATGAATTGTATATTGTATGTTGGTTTTTGTTTCGTAAGCTTATCCTTACCTTGCTATTTTGTTTTGTTATGTTGCTATTGTTGTTGGTTGTGGTTACATGATGTTGTGACTGTGATGATCACGTCGTTTGGTGTGGGAGCAGAAGGCGAGGCGTTTGCGAATCTAACTTCTCGGAATGGATGAGGAAGGTCTTAGATGGAGACTTTTGGAGACCCTTTTTGGGTGGAGCTCTTTTGGAAGCTCTTTCCTTTTGATTTATAGTTGATGTATACATTGTATAGTTGACCAGCTGTAGGGAGTTTTGATTTTGTATCTCTCCCTTAGTTATGTAAATGGGTCTGTATATTATATTATATTAATTTGTATCCTATACATATATTTGTTATAGTATGTTGATTATTTATTATTGAATATCTAAGTATGATTTTGGGGTTGTATGTAGTACTATGGCGACAGAGGGTTGTTACAATTTAAGTTAATTGATTGATTGATTAATTTTTTTTTGCAAAAATTATTAACAAATTAATTTGTAATAATTATTTATTATTTACATAAAATTTAGTAATAATTATGTACTATTGAAAGAAAATGTAAAAAAAAAAAAACAAATCAATCTGTAAATAATTGATGCAAAGAGTTCACATCAATCTAAAAAAAGATTAACTCAAATAATTTAACTAGTTGATTAAAATTACAAAATTAGCTAATTGATTAGTATAAATATGCCACAATTAGAGTAATTATATATATATATATATATATATATATATATATATATATAGGGTGTATACTATGAGAATGGCTCTCTTATGTGAGAATGAGGATGGTTAATCTCAATCGTTAAATTAAAATGAAAGGCCTACATTAAAATACTTAAGAATTCAAATTTAAACCTTATGTAACCATCAAATCTCTAAAAGATTCACCAAACAAAAATCAAATCTCTAAAAGATCTCAATTATCACGTCGCTCTTCTTCAAGATTGTCATAACCCATCACCACCATCACCGCTACCACCACCATCGTTATGACTGTCGTTGCCACCGCCACCGTCGTCGCTGCTGGCGGCGGTGGCAGCACGACGGTGGCAGCAGTGACAGCGACGACGATGGCGACAATGGTCATAATGATGGTGGTGGCGATGATGGCAGTAGTCGTGGTGGTGGCGATGTGTTAATACCATGATTGTTGCCATTATTGTCGTCATTGTCGTCGATCATGGTGGCGGTGGCAAAGACGGTGATGGCGATGATGATCATAGTAGTGGTGGTGGCAGCAGTGGCAATAGATACGACACGGTCATGACAGTGGTGGTGGCGACGATCATGACGATGGCGATGGCGGCGATCATGGTGATGGGTTAACGACAATCTTGAAGAAGAATCACGTGATAATTGAGATATTTTAGGACATGATAATCGATATCTTTTAGAGATTTTATTTCTATTTGGTGAATCTTTTAGAGCTTTGATAGTTGCATAAGATTTTAATTTGAATTCTTAAATATTATAATCTAGGCTTTCTATTTTAATTTAACGATTGAGATTAGTCATTTTCATTCTTACCTAAGAAGACCATTCGCATATGATACGCTCCTTATATATATATATATATATATGAAAAGATTTGTAAAAAAAAAAAAAACAATCTATCAATAATTTATGTATATAATTTTTGCAAAAGACCATAATCAATCAAATATTAATCAATTCAAATGATATAATTAACTAATTACAGTTAAGAAATTAATTAATTCATTACGATAAAATATTTTAAAATTAATATTATTGTTTATTTTATTATTTATTGATGGAAAATTTGTAAAATAAATTAATTTGTTAATAATTTCCATGAATAATTCATGCAGAAAGTTAAATAAATGAAACAATCAATTAAATCAAATCAAATTTAAAGCAAAAAGTTAAATCAATCAAAGAATTAATTAAATCAAATCAAATAATTTAATTGATTGATTAAAATTAATTAATTGATTGTTACAAAATATGTTAAAGTTACTATATATATTAAGATATTATAAATTGTAAGATCATTATATCTTAATGATTTATATTTGGTGTAACTCTTTTAGAGTTACACCGATATCATTTGACCCCTTTCTATATAAAAGAGAAATCAAATTATACTAGTGTAACCCTTACTAACTATTATATTTATAAGATTTGAACTCTAATCATTATATTTAAGAAACTAGATATTTATCAATTATATCATATTTGTATTTTATTAGTCAAATAAATTTTTTAAAGATTTAATTTGTCATTAAATTAATTCTTCTAAACATTATGTTTGCATGATTGGATCCGCTTTACCAAAAGAATTTTATTTGCACGGAATTCAATTTAAAAATAGTCAAAACTAAAGTGTACTTCATATTGACTTGTTTGCAGGCTAGATTAAATTGATTTATAAGTAAAAATTTGTTCAATCTAAATTTTTTTTAGGAAATTATACTTAGATCCCTTGTGTTTTTATGAAATTATACTCGATACCCCTACAATTTTTGCACCTATACAAAACCCCTTAATTATTAACGTTAATCAACACCGTGTACCCTTCCCCTCCAAATGTCATTTAAATTGTTGACAAAATAAGTCATGTGAGTTGCACATGACCTTTTAATGAATTTTTTTTTCCTCATTTTGCCCCCATCCCTTTCCTTTAACCTTGAGCTATTTATGCTAGTACAAGGGTGAAGCTAGGGTGTTCGTTCTACAATAAGGGGTTTGGCAAAAAAATTGCAGTGCTCTTTTTTGGATTGTAGAAAGCAACACAGTAGATGATTTAGATTAGTTTTTTCAATTTCAGAACAATGGTTTGAAACTTGCTACAAGTTCAATTTGAGAACCTGGTTCAATTTGAAACCAATGACAATCATTGTTTGTGCAAAATGCCACCATAGACTCGTGCTGCATGTTCCTCCACAAGTACTTCATCCTCGTATTCAAATACACCAAAAACTTGGATCCAATTATATTCAATAAAAACCATTTCCATTCTTCAACTAAACAAAAAGAGGGGAAATAAACGAAAATCAACAGCATTGAAACAACACATTCACCAACTTAGTTAATTAGCTCAAAGGGAACTGACTATAGAAGCCTCTCGAAGGAGAGATCCAAGGAGAGACAACGGAGGTCAAAGAAGGAGAGAAACACGTCCAAGTGATGCTCCACCTCGTTCAAGTTATGCATTCTAGGGTTTTGCGACGAGCGGGGATGCTTCGTCATTAAGGTTGTTTATGACATGTTATGGAGGACAAGGGAATCCTTAGCGTAGTAGTAGCACTAGCAAGGAATGGTTGGTCTCTTCACTTTCACACAACCCTCACCCTCTCTAATTTTGTGCCTCTGTTATGTACCATAGATAGATCTTATGCGTTTTAGTGTTGTTGCTAAGTGACGAGGTTATTATCATCTTTTCAAGTAAAACACTAATGATAACTTTAAGCTGTTTAATTAAAGGTGGACAAAGTAATGTCATAAAATGGAGGGGTATCGAGTGCAATTTCATGAAAACATTGGAGATTGAATGTAATTTACTCATTTTTTTATTTTTGTATCTAATGAATTGGTTTTAAATTTAAATTCACTTTGATTTAACTCAATTTATTCTAAAGTAGTTTGAATTAGATATTTTTCTACTTGTGTTTTAGTTTTTAAATATTTAATAAATAAATCTTGAAATTCATAATAATATAATAAAAATTCGTTCAAAATATCAATTATCACATCTTACAATTAAGTGAATTGCTACACATTTGAAATTAATATATCTCATTTCAAATTCTAAGTACAATATCTATAATCTATAGAAGCAAAAATAATCTGAAAAGGAAAGTTTCACATGTCAACCTTTGGAGTAATTTCACACGGAATCTCATCCCATTTGGCAACATTAGAGTGTTTCCCTCCTTTTTTTACTTATGTGTCAACCTCATATTCATTTATGTACAAATTAATTTATGGATAATTACGACATGTAATTTATGAACAATTAAGACACGAAAAAATAGAAAATCATAATAAATGTTATTTATAGTAAAAAAAACAATTCAAAATAAACATGATAACTAACTACCCTTAAATTTACATATTAATGAAGGATATGTTTACATTACAAATATTTTATATTGTATATCAATCAGAATAATAATCAAATGCTAATTTTCCCGTGCATCACACCAGTCCACAATCTAATTTAATACAAGAGATATCATGTGGTTATAATATAAAAATGTTTGTATTTCAAAATTAAATATAAGATTTATAATATAAAAATAGATGGGATTAACTAAATTCAGGGAATAATGTTTTGAAAAATAAAAATATAAATCAAAGTGAGATATTTAATACAAAAAATTGTAAACTCTAAAATATTTTATAATATAAAATTGGATATTCAATAACATAGATGAACAAAGACTAGTCCTGATAATTGTTAAATAATATAAAAAAGGAAAGCTTCACGTGTGGTGTAATTTCACACAGAATCTCATCTCATTTGATACATAATTTATGGACAATTTAGACACAAAAAATTAAGGAATCAAAATAAATGTTATATATAGTAAAAAACATATGATATTATGTTATTTATTCTTATTGAATTTAGTCCTTTATAGTAGCTAATTATTTTAATTTCCTGAATATTTGTTAATTATTTTATTATGTTGCTTTTTTAGACTTTTAATTTTTATATATTTTGCTTTTGTTTATTAGGAATCTATAATACACACACACACACACACAAAACAATCCTTACCTAGAGTCCTCATTTGTCATATGTCAACATATTAGCACGTTTCAGCCTAAAAATTCACACCTAGAGTCCTCATCTACCACATGCCAACCTATTAGCATATTCCAGCCTAAAAATCTTAATGTGTCATCTTCTCCATATTATTTGCATCTCCATTAAATTATTGATTAACATCAGTCTGAGATTTAGGGGGCAATTATTTGTCCACATTTAGTTAACTAACCGTGATTTACGAACGTATTCTAATTTTATAGAGTATATAATGTAAATTGTTATAACATAATTGCTTTTGCACAAGTTACGTAATGTACACAATTTCCTCTCTTTTTTTTCTATCAAATTTCAATTTCAAAATGTAATAATTATTATTATAGAGATAATTTTGAAATGGTGGTTTTTGACTTAATTTCCCTTTTTATGAGATTTCAATTTCAAATAATAATAATAATAATAATAATAATAATTATTATTATTATTATTATTATTATTATTATTATTATATCCTTATAAAGGTAATCTTGAATGAATAAATAAAAGCACCAAATATATATGTTTCCAAAGTGGCAATAATTGTAAATTGACAATTCCAATAGGTTGACTATTTAATGCAACATTTCATAGCCCTCTTAACACGCTTTTTTTTTCCAGCACCTACACTTTCATTAACAGATGCAACATTATGGGTATTTTTTTTCCCATCAATCTTCATTCTACACTCTCTGTCTTAAAGAAAGAGAAGCAAAGATTAAAAGATAGAGTGTGTGGTTTGAGAATCCCCTCCTTATAGGTAAGCATACTATTTGAGAAGGATGGTCAGCATTTGTTCTACATTTTATTAATATTTGTGTTTTATATTTTTATGATTCTTAATTTTTAATTTTCTCCCATTTTGCAAACATTATTTCTCCTAATAATAAATTAAGGAAGGTTGATATTTGATTATTAGAGAACAACAATTTCATGATGAGCGAAATGATAAGTCTACCCTTCTGATTTTCTACTAATTTACTTTCCATTTTGTACATATATCATTTGTTATTGTATTGTATCTGACAAAATTGTTTTTTATAACCTATCATTGCAAATTTCAGGTAAGTCGAAATGGAAGTTGTAACTCAAAATATCATGAAACTATTACATGAAGTTAGAGTCTCGACTAGGAACTTCATGAAATAGAAGCAAATAGATGAATTTTATAGATGCATCTATGATGAAAAAACAAGAGATGTATGTTTTCTATAAATTCTTCCTCAATATTTATTACATGGGGATATAATCTATAAAAAGATATGTTATAAAAATTATAATTTTTGTACCTTTCTCTAATTTATTATTGTATTAATTTCAATGTGAATATATTTTTCCAATATAATGTCTTCTTACCAAAAATCGTTGCAGGTTTTTTTTATCTAAGCAAAATTGATTTTTTTTACCTAATTAATTTATATTCAATTACATGATAACATATTAAAATTAATTCATATGTTTGTTTATATCCTTTAATGTAAATTAACTTTAGACTCCAAATTGTTTTAATGTTTTTAATAGTTTTTTAATCCATTGTTATAATTATTAAATATAAATTTTTATATTTACATTTTCAATTTAAATCCGTTAATAATTTGATTTGGATATTAGTTGTATTGTAATTATTTTTTTAAAAATGGATAGTTTTATCCGCTTAGTACTTGAAAAAATAAAAGTCAATTAAAGATGAATGATAATAAACATACAAGAAATAATATTACATATTATTAAATTAATGTAAAATACATTGAAGAATTAATAGAATGAAATATAAATTGTCTATTAAAGATTAATATATTATATTTAATAATTTTAACATCAAAAAGTTATAATTATTCATTTGTTCATATCGGATGAGTTATTCATTCACAACATCACATTCATTCTCCTTTCAAAAAAAAATCACATTCATTCTTTTTTTCCAATGAAATGTTATTTTTTTAATTCATATATAAAAACTCATAATTATTTTAATTAAGATAATTATGACTTGTATATATTTTAATTTGAATTAATATAGGTAATTAATGTAATTATCATCTACACATAATTAAGGTAATCACCTGTAATTATATATATTTAAATTGCATAATATATTAATAAAGGTAATTACAAACAATATATATTATGAACTTAATTAATTAAAGTAATTATGACAAATATATATTTTATTAATATATTAAAGATTATTTTAAATTAGGGTGTATATATATATATATATATATATATATGTATATATATATGTATATATATTGTAATTATTATTTAAAATTTAATTTAGTAGCAACTATTTTTTTAATAAGTGTAATTAAAATGATAAATGTATCATACAAATTGCATGTGCAAGATGTTATCTCTCAACATGTCAATGAGAAATATAAAGTTCAAGTCAACAACATCACATTGATAATTTTTTATCATGCAACAACTTCACTTTTTTTTTTTGCCAAAATGCAGCTGATTTTTTTATTTTTTAATTTATAAAAAATTATAATTATATTAAAGTAATTATGATCAATATATATTCTAATTTAAATCAATTATGGTAATTAATGCAATTATCATTATCAATTGTATATAATTAAGGTAATTATCTATAACAATTATATATATATATATATATATATATATATATATATTTAAATTGCATAATTATATTAATTAAGGTAATTGCCTAAATTGCATAAGTTGGTCTAGGACTACTGTTTAAATTTAGGAAATAATTTCCATTGACTCTATATTTTGCAATGACAATTAATAAAAACTAATGACAATCACTTTCTCATGTTGGGCTTGACTTTATCTTTCAAAGCCTGCAATTTTCACCCACAATCAGTTGTGTGTTACATTATTTAGAGTTAAGTTAAGGAAGAGTATCAAAATTTCAATATTTGATGATGAACAAAGAGTATGTACATCAACAAAAAACATTGTGTATCGACAACTATTTGATAATGTTTAAGGTGATCAAAAGCATCAACATGAGTTTTATTCCAATTTACCTTATATTTTTCAATTGGAATATTGTGTTTACTTTTTAATATCTTGGATTTTTTCATCTTTTTTTTTTTTTATAATTGTCATTTATCTTTCATACAAACACTCAATAGCCACAACTATAGTTACAAGTTTTCAACTTATTTCATTTAGTTGTCAAATCTTTCATACCGAAACACTATACTTTTTTCTTTTTCAATCGAAGTGGTAGAACCCTCTCTTACATTCAAACAAGTATACAATAAAACTGTGAAACTCTTTGTGAATTCTTAGTTTTTATTTTGTTTGATCCTTTTTTTAATTCGGGTCGTAAGTATAGCAATTAGGGATGACAAAATTCATACTCGCAGCTAAAATCTACTACGAATTGAAAATGGATAGTTTAATGGGTACCTGTGGGAAAAATAACTAATTTTTCCTCTACTTGCTTATTAAGGGGCATGGGTAGCTATAAGGTACCTGAACCTATGAGTACTCGTAATTTGGAATTACTTAAATAACTTTAATTATATACAAATTAAGTTGCTCTACTTTATTTTTAAATATAAATATATATTTCAAAATTATTTGTTTTTAGTATAATAATATGTTTCAAAATTGTTTGTTTTTAATTTAATTTATTTTTTTTGTTTTAAATTTTATATTTTAACAAATATACATGAATACCGGTAAATACTCACAGATATTTATAAAATTCATTAATATTCGCTTAATGGATATTCGTGCAGGTACGAGGTGGGCACGAGGTATATTTTCATTTAATGGGACAATGATGAAAGGCTACTACTCGAGTCCAACCTGTCCTATTGTCATCCCTAATAGCAATTTAGTCTACATGATATCAAATCATATTTAAAAAAATATTAACATTTTATACAATATTCGCATTTAAGAATTATCATCTGAACTATCTATTTATATATACATATATATCAAAATACAAGTGTATTAAAAATGCAAATATCACTACAATATTAACATGAAAATAAACATCATCGTACTTAATTTCACTAATAATATTAAAACTTATAGTTTTTTTTAATAGCAAGTATTAAAATAAATATATTTAAAAATTTATATATTCATAAAAAAACACTTACCTTTCAAATTTTTAACATTACATATCAATTAGAATAATAATCAAAAGCTAATTTTATGTGCATTGCACGGGTCCACATGCTAGTTACAAAACAATAAAAGATATAATAAAGGAAAACTAGAGATTTAAAAAATAACTTTAAACTAATTCAAGTTTAATAAACTTATCAATAACATTAAAATAATAAAATTTTATTTAAAAATGAAAAAAGTAAATTGGTGTAAGGATTTTATAAATTAAACTATATATGTGAATATAAATTTTATTTAAATTAGATTAGATTGATCTTTAAAGTTAAATTTGAAATCCAATCTAATTTAATAAAAGAAATTATTTTTTGTATTTTTCAGTTTTTAATTTTTAACTTTTCAATTTAGGTTTTACAATTTACTCTGTGAATACGCATACTTTACATTCCATTTTATTTTTGTGTACGTGTATTATAAGTATGTTTCAATTTAAAGTAAAACAAATAAAAATTACTTAAGGTGTAAAGACTATTAAAGTAATTTTTGCGTCTTCTAACAAACCTTTTTATATACACGATCAAAAATTAAACATTTGTAAACATGTTTTGAAAATCCATCTACTAATTATACCAGACTTTGTTAGATACCTTATTCTTTATTTAATAGCAAGCAAAGATGATTATTAATAGAGGTCGGTCTAATGGAAGGGATTAATACCTCACAATATTTAAATCTCTACCAAAAGATGTGTTCATATTTAGTATTTGATATTATCTTGAAGAGAATTGTCAGAAAATATTTGTGGGAAACAAAAATAATAAAAATCATCAATTTTTTTTCTCATCATAAATAAAGTAAGAAGCCTATTAACTAATATTCCAAGAGTATTGGGTAAAAAATAATAAATAATTTTTTTTATTAGAATTTAAAGTGAAATTATATTAAAAAATCATAATCAATCTATTGATATCACTTTTCATTAAAAAGTTCTACTTTTAATTTTTTTAACTATTGAGCTAAAGGTATTTGTTAATATTCTCCGTTATATACGGACAAAATTTAGTACCCTAAGTTTCTTTTTTTTGCTTTATTTATATATAAAATTTTAATTTTAATTTAATAATATGTACAATAAAAAATAATATTAAAGATCGTTGTTAATTATTAAAGTAAAGTTTTAATTTTAATTAAAAAATAATGCTAAAAAACATTTAAAATATCTATATTTTATTTATAAAATAAATATAAATGTTAAGGATCTAACTATCGAGTCTCTAAACAAAAGAAATTTTAGTATTTTTATAATATATATTTCCTTACAGTTAAAATAAAAGATTCTAAATAAAAAATAACAACTCGTCTTATTTAAAAAAAAGTTAATTTTATATATACTATTAGTATAAAGAATTATATAATATTAATCAATCAAAAATTATTATTAGTCTGATTTTTAAAATATTATTATAAAAATCAACAAAGTTATTATCCATAATATTTTATAATCATATGATAGTATAGTTTTTTTAAAATACCAATGTTTTTAAAACCGAATCAGTCATTGAATCGATCAAGACACTAATTTAAAATTCAATGGCTCAACCGTGATCAAACCGGTATTAATAAAATAATGATAATAATTAAATAATACATAAAATAATATTAAAAAAATAATATCATAACTTTATAATAATAAAAATTAAAAATAAAACATAATTTTATAGGTTCTTTACATTTATAATACCTACAAAAGTATAAATCAAATATGTCATGATACTTAAGTATAAGTTTTAACTATACACATCAACATTTATTAAAAAAAACAAGTTTATATTTAAAATAAAAAAGAAAATAATAAATACTTTAGGTTGGTTTTAATTTTTTTTAAGAAAAAAAAATCAAAATAATGTTTTATTAAGCATTTTTCATTGACCCGCTGTGAATCGGTTTCGTTGGCTGGGTTTTGACTAGTTTTTCGGTTTTTCTTCAAGCCAGTTATGTGATTTATTTGAACCGGTCAGGTGATCGGTTCACCGGTTTTTCGGTCCGACTAGCCGATTTGGTCTGGTTTTCAAAACACAGTTAAATACCAGTGTTTTGAAACCAGATCAGACCGCCTGATCAGACCAAAAAATCGATGAACCGGTCACCTAACCAGTTCAAATAAACCACAGAATCGACCTGAACAAAAACCGCTCAAAGAACCAGAAAACCGGTAAAATCGGTCAAAATTAGTAAAAAATGGGCTAAAAACGGATTCATAACAGGTCAATAAAAAATGGTTAATATAATATTATTTTGATTTTTTTCTTAAAAATAAAAATAAAAACCAACCTAAAATATTTATCATTTTCTTTTTTATTTTAAATATAAACTTGTTTTTATTATTAAATGTTAATGTGTATAGTTAAAACTTATACTTAAGTATCATGACATATAAAATTACCAGTTGGATTGGATTCATTTTGCATGGGTACTTATTGTAGGACAAACTGTATTTTTTTTTTTAATTTGTTTACCTCCGGACAAACTAAATTATTGTTCAACACACAAGTTGTTAAATGTTACTACCTCCAATCTTTTTTAACTGTCATTTAAGGTGTGTTGGGTTTAGAAAAAAAATAAAAAACAAAGAAAAAAAAGAGAAGAAAAGAAAGGAAAGGAGAAAGAGTAGAAAGTGAAATAATTTTTAGGTTATTTGGTAAGAGTGAAAATAAAAAAAAAGGTAAAAATTTTCTTTTCTCTTGTTTAGTTTTGTAGAAAGTGAAAGAAAAGAAAAAATATGTATATAAAATGATATAAATATCTCTAACAAAAAAGGGTTTAATATATCTGTAGGTCCTTGAACTTTTTTGACAATTTTAAATTAAGTTCCTAAACTAAAAAAAATTGTAATTGTGTCCTTGATCTTTTACAATTTTTGTAATTGGGTCCTTAGAATTAGTTTATGGCAGCTTGAAACTACAAAAATTTACACTTTGTGGCGGTTTTACTAATTTTAAGGACCTAATTACAAAAATTATAAAAGATCAAGGACTTAATTATAAATTTTTTAGTTTAAGGACATAATTATAAATTGTCAAAAAATTTAGGGACCTACGAATTTATTAAACCTAAAAAAAAAAGAAGTGTATAAAAATAGGGGTAATTTGGTATTTTAATTATGTGAGACAGCCTTCCCCCTCCTTTCTGTCCATTTTGGAAAGATTTGAAAATCTGTGAGGTCCATTTACTTTTTTCAAATCATTCCTTCCTAAATGCATACTAAGTAGGAGAAAGAGTTATTTTGCTATTTCATTCTGTCTGTCCCATTCCATTCTTCTGCCTTTCACTCATACCAAATTGAGTGTTAAGGCTTTTATACACAAACTGATAAATGCAATAAATTCTTATTTTTCATAAAATTGTTTTGAATTTTCCTGTTGTACCTTTTTTTTATTTCTTCTCCGCAATAAATGCATACTAGTTGTACATGTATAAATTAATTAAAAGTTAGGTGAGAAGTAAGGGTACAATTGACAAAGAAGTAATTAATGCTATCTTGAACTTTAAAAATAATATATAAATATAAGCAACAAATTTCTAAAAAACCAACAAGTAAAAAGGTACGAAGGGAACAATAATGAGTTTCATTGAAAGTTGTAATAATGTGCTTACTAATTTAATTATATGTAAACAAAAATCTACTCATATTATAAATTAAGATACACAATTTTTTGGAAGACACTCACCCTCTTCATTTTTTATATTAAAATATTCTAAATATTTTCTTTTTTAGAAGTACATTTCACACACCACTTTTACAATTAAAAAAAACAAATCTTTCAATCATCTCAAAACATTTTTTATTTTTATTTATATATTTATTTTTATCTATACTTATCTTGTATCAATTACATTACCTATTTCTTTCAATTTATTCTATTTTATCTCTATATTTAAATTAAATTTAATATATTTCTGAAAATAAATTATTCATAATTAAAAATAATTTTATATCACAATTTAAATTATTTATATACTATACACTTGTAACTCATTTTGGAAAAAAGTATTGTGACGTGTCCTCACTAGGTGTAATGTCTTCCAAGGTACTCTTCTTTACACCTTACTAAAAAAGGAAATCTACATTAAAACATATTTACAAATAAAATAAATTAATTATCACTTAAAATAGAAATTCAAGTCCCAAATAGATATAGATAATAACAACCATATCAAATTCAAACAATAACGGAAACATAGAAATATGACAATCAAATAATAATGAAAATATAGAAATATATATAAATTGATATCAAATTTCATTGATAACAAATTTAAATTACGTTTAAAGCCACTTATGTAATTATCAAATTTGTAATTATACAAATTAGGATATACAAATATTTATCTTTTCCATTAAAAAGGATAATGATTAATAATAATAAAATATTATTATTAAAATGGATAATGATTTATCTTTTTCTAGCAATAAGATGATTAGTCAAAAGAATAATCTATAATCTATATGATAGTTAAAAAAAATGTTGCATCATTGATTTGTATAAATTAACGATATATGTGAATTTATATAAGGTAATAGATTATAATTTTGTTAATTATTAAATGGAATTGTGAAGTGAAATTTATTTCAAAAAGGTAAAATAAGAGTAGTGAAAATTAGGATAAATAATAAAAGTTAGAATATACAAAATTTATCTTTTTCATTAAAAAAGATAATGATTTATCTTTTTTCAACAATAAGATGATTAAACAAAAAAAAATATTATACTTTAAGGTTTCTTTTATTTTTTAATTTCAAATTTATTTTTTAAAATTTCAAATAATAACAAAAACATGGAAATATTTTTAAGGTTTCAAATGTTTTATCTTTTACCTTTAAATGGTTAGTTGTTGCACAGTTTTTTTTTATACTATTCTTTCATTCCTCTCTACTATTCTACTCTTTGTTTCAATCGCAATGACATCTTTTGTGAAATATGATTCATTTCATCTGTCTCTACCCTAAGGAAAAGCTGGATCATCAAGGCAAGATTGGTTCGACTTTGGTTGGCTCCAAAATTGAATTCAAATATACCAAACAGTTATCATTCTATGGAGTCGGTTTTAATGGAGGAAAATGTATTATGTTAGGTTTTTTTAATATATTGAATCATTTTATATGTATATAAATATCATACCATGATTTGTTCTTATCATTTTTTTTTTGTAGGGATGTAAAATTCAAGCTTTTATTTGTAAGATCGTCATTTATCGGTTTAAAATATTATGGATGAGAGTTTGGTTTACTTATTCATTCATTCATTCAGTATCAGTTCTAATACCGAGGATTTCAGATATACCTCACATAAGTACAATATCAACTTTCAATATAAAACAAAGGTTGTTAAGGTTGATGATAGACCATTGGCTGCAAATATGTATTCATTTGTTCTTATTAGTCAGATTTGTGGTGGTGGAAGAGATTTCGAAGTTTTGATTGGTAAGTCCTATAAATTAAATTGCATGTTCTTGATTTTCATCCTAATGTTTTAATCTCAATCTTATATTTCCTCTTTATATGATTTTTTAAGATATAATCGAAATTCTAATAAGCTATAGGACTAAAAAGGAAAATGAAAAAAAACAGCTTGAAATCTAAAAGGAATTATATTGTATTAGAGACTGATGGGTCTTGAACGTAATCTTTATGGTTTTCATGATTTATACGTATCTATGTACTGGGTTGTGTAAGCCTTGGGATCTAATATATAATTCTTTGAAATGATCAAAGAACTAAAGAATCTAGGAATCTTAAATTAATTAAATTTTAAAATATTTCAATTAAATTTGATAATAAATATATTATTATCTTTTCACATTAATTCTTTTCAAAGTGAAAAATCTTTTTTTTTTATCTTCACTTTAATTGTACTATTCAAGCAACATTGAATTTCATGGTATTTTTTTGTGTGTTTTCTATCATTCTTATATATTTATTGTCATTTAAGTAAAAAAAATATTTTAGTCAAAAAAAATTTAGACAAAAATTGTTTTCCAAGAAAAAATTGTTCTTCCACAAATAACAATATTAAATTTTATGTAGGTCATTTGATATTTATTTACTTTAATTATATGATATAAATAATTTTTCATATCTTTTATGATAATTAATTATGATTATAATTTTTACATATTAAATTTGACCCGTGTAATGCACAAGCTAAAATACTAATTTATTATAAATTTAAAATATAATTTATATATCACTACAATTTATATGTACACCTCTCGGAAGTACACTTTCAAACACTATTTTGGCAACTAGTCCAAAATAATTTTTTCAATTAAATCAAATTACTCTTATTTAATTCACTAAGATAGGTCTAGTGGTAAGGTTTGGGTAGTATGAGATCTTAGATTCTAACATTGTTGTCGTTAATGTACACACACAAAAAATACTCTTATTTTAACTTTATTGATATATTTAATTTTTTTAACTATTCTTATATTTTATGAATTATAATTATATACATACAAATATTTATCTTGTCTAACACATATAATAAAAATAATAGTTAAAAAGAAAAGTATATAGACTTTTTATTTGATATGAAAGTTTACAAAATGTTTGTCACAAAAGTAAAGAAAACATATAATTGTGTGAGAAGAAGTATATCAAAAAGCGCAAATTTAACTCTAAGAAGGTGCATTATATAAAAAAATAAATTAAAAAGATACATTTTAGATAATTAAATGTGAAATTATAATCGTTAATTAAAAAATAAATGATTAAGATTTTAACCACTTTGTTATAATGTACACACACATACATACATACATATACATACATATATATATATATATATATTAATTTTAAAGAAATTCAATGACTATATATAATTTTATTTTAAAGATTAATGTAATTTCATAAGAATTAAAAAAGAAGTCTCAAATTTAATATATAAGTATAAATTTTTTAATATTAAAATAATAAATTATAAAATAATTAAAGATTATAGACTTTTGGATTTATAATTGTACCCACTATAATTTAAAAATCAGATACAAAGGGTCAGATTTGTATATGTGAGTTTAATGTTTATGATTAAGCATGAAGTTAGAGTTTAAAATTTAAATTAATTGTATCAATTTTAAACTTATTTAATTATTTTTTAAATTAAAATCTTAAATTTATGACTATTTACAAAAATTATAAAATAACTAATATTTTAGTCCCTGCATTGTACGAGTCAAATCTAATATGTAAAAATTATAATTATAGTTAATTATCATAAAAGATATTAAAAATTATTTATATCATCTAATTAAAGTAAATAAATATCAAATGACTTACATAAAATTTAATATTTTTGTTTGTGAAAGAACAAATTTTTCTTGGAAAACAATTTTTGTCTAAATTTTTTTTGACTAAAATAATTTTGACTTCAATGAATAAATATATAATCATGATAGAAAATACACAAAAAAAAAATAAAATACTATGAAATTCAACGTTGCTTAAATATTACAATTATAGTGAAGATAAAAAAAAAAGAGTTTTCACTTTGAAAAGAATTAACATGAAAAGATAAGAATATATTTATTATCAATTTTAATTGAAATATTTCATAATTTAATTAATTTAAGATACCTAGATTCTTTAGTTCTTTGCTTGTTTCGAATGATTCTATATTAGATCCCAAGGCTTACACAACCCAATATATAGACAAGTATAAATCATGAAAACCATAAAGATTACATTCAAGACCCATCAGCCTCTAATACAATATAATTCCTTTTTAGACTTCAAGCCGTCTTTTTCATTTTCCTTTTCTGTCCCATAGCTTGTTAGGATTTTGATTACATCTTAAAAAAATTATATAAAGAGAAAATATAAGATTGATATTAAAACATTAAGATAAAAATCTAGAACATGCAATTTAATTTTTGGGACTTACCAATCAAAATTTTTAAATCTCTTTCACCACCAAAAATCTGACTAATAGGAACAAATGACTACATATTTGTAGCCAATGGTCCATCATCAATCTTAATAACCTTTGTTCCATATTGAAAGTTGGTATTATACTTATGTGAGATAAGTATGAAATCCTCAATATTCTTGACATTGAATGAATGAATAGAGTAAATCGAACTGTCATTCATAATATTTTGAAATTGATAAATGAGAGCCTTACAAATAGAAACTTGAATTTTACATCCCTGCAAAAAAAAAAAATTTGATAAGAATAGATCATGGTATGGTATTTATATACATATAAAAAGATTCCATATATTAAAAAAAAAGATTATAAAAATACATTTGCCTCCATTAAAACCAACTCCATAGAGCGATAACTGTTTAGTCTATTCAAATTCAATTTTAGAACCAACCAAAGTCAGACTAATCTTGCCTTGATGGTCCAGTTTTCCCTTAGGATAGAGATAGATGAAAGTGAATCATATTTCACAAAAGATGCCATTGCGATTGAAACAAAGAGTAGAATAGTAGAGGGGAATGAAAAAGCATTATTAAAAAAACTGTGCAACTACTAACCATTTAAACAAAAAAGATAAATCATTTGAAACCTTAAAGATATTTCTATATTTCCGTTATTATTTGAAGTTTTAAAAAAATAAATTCAAAATTAAAAAAGAAAAAAAACCTTAAAGTATAATATTATTCTTTTGTTTAATCATCTTATTGTTGGAAAAAGATAAATCATTATCCTTTTTGATGAAAAAGACAAATATTTGTATATCCTAACTTTGATTATTTATTCTAATTTTCATACTCTTATTTTACCTTTGTCACTTTTCAATTGTTTGGAATAAATTTCACTTCACAATTTCATTTAATAATTAACAAAATTAGAATCTTTTACCTAATATAAATTCACGTATATCATTCATTTATACAAATCAATAATGGAACATTTTTTTGGTTAAGTATCATATAGATTATTCTTTTGTTTAATCATCTTATTGCTAAAAAAAG
Source organism: Spatholobus suberectus (assembly GCA_004329165.1). Taxonomy (NCBI): domain Eukaryota; kingdom Viridiplantae; phylum Streptophyta; class Magnoliopsida; order Fabales; family Fabaceae; genus Spatholobus; species Spatholobus suberectus. Next base: position 35,034,017 of record CM014733.1, read on the forward strand.
ATAAATCATTATCTTTTTTAACAATAATATTTTTTATTATTAATCATTATTCTTTTTAATGGAAAAGATAAATATTTGTATATCCTAATTTGTATAATTACAGATTTGATAATTACATAAGTGGCTTTAAACGTAAATTTAAATTTGATATCAATGAATTTTGATATCAATTTATATATATTTCTATATTTTTATTATTATTTGATTGTCATGTTTCCATTATTATTTAGAATTTGATATGGTTGTTATTTCCCAATTATCAGATTAAAAAACATAAGGGTTATATATAAGCATATACCTTGTACTTGAAAAACATAGAGTTGAATTCAAATATTTTTTCTTTAGAGTACATGTTTATTTAAATTTCTATGTTTTTGTTATTATTTTAAATTTTAAAAAAATAAATTCAAATTTGACAAAGAAAAGGAATCTTAAAGTATATTATTATTCTTTTGTTTAATCACCTTATTGCTAAAAAAAGAAAAATCAATATCCTTTTTAATAAAAATGATAAATATTTGCATATCCTAATTTATATAATTACATATTTGATAGTTACATAAGTGACTTCAATTGTAAATTTAAATTTGATATCAATTTATATGTATTTTTATATTTTCATTATTGTTTGATTGTCATATTTCAATGTTTTCGTTATTATTTAAATTTGATATGGTTGTTATTATCTATATCTATATGGGAGTTGAATTTCTATTTTTTAAGTGATAATTAATTTATTTTTATTTGTAAATATGTTCTAATCTAGTTTTCCCTTTTTAACATGGTGTAAAGAATAGTACATTGGAAGACATTACACCAGGTGAGGACACACAACAATACTTTCTTCCAAAATGAGTTGCAAATGTATAATATATAGATAGATTAACTTAATTCACTTTTAATTATTAATTGATCTTTAAAAATACAATTTCCTATCTAAAAATTTGAATTAATAAATTAAGGTGAGTTTGGACCCAAAATTCGACAATATAAAAATTAAAAATTATCAATTCACTTAATTTGTCCAAAGCTTAATTATTAACATTATTAACTTTACTCTAAACATAATGCTTACATTCACAATTACTATAAATAATAAAAATTATTACCTTATTGCTCTAAATAATGTAATTATAACCAAATCTTTAACTACAATTTACTTATAATCAAATCTTTAATTACTCTAGCAGTACTTTACTCTAATTAATAAAAATTATCACATAATTATAACCAAATCTTTAATTTCTCTAAATAATAATAATGTAGCATAATATTATTGTTCATTAATAATATTATTAATAATTAATAAACATAATGCTTTCATTTGTAATTACTGTAAAAAATAAAAATTATTATCTTATTTCTCTATATAACGTAATTATAGCCAAATCTTTAATTACAACTTAAGAATAACCAAATCTTTAATTACTCTAAATTCATGTAGTGCTTTACTCTAAATAATAAAAATTATAATGTAATTATAACCAAATTTTTAATTACTCTAAATAATAATAATATAGCATAATATTATTGCTAATTAATATTATTAATAGTTAATAAATATAATACTTTCATCCATAATTAATGTAAACAATAAAAATTTTAATGTTATTGCTCTAAATAACATAATTCTAACCAAATCTTTAATTACTCTAAATAATAATAATAATAATAATTTAGTATTTTAATCTATTATGTAAATAATTATAATTATTTAACAAGGCCATGTGATTATAATGTTATTGCTATATAACATAATATTATTGCTCATTAATATTATTCATAGTTAATAAACATAAATAATAATTAATAAACATATTGCAAATAATTATTTAATTGGACGATGCTAAATATATAAACCCATTTACTGGTTAATATTATTAATAAATAATAATTATTATTAAATTTTTAATTAATTAATAATTAATATTAATTAATATAGATTAAATAATATAAAATAAATTTGAATAAAACAAAATAAAGTCTACATTTTCCATTTTGAGGTATGACTTCAATTGAATCATCACTAAGGATTCTTATAAAATGAAATAGACTTTAATTATAATTTCATTATATTATATTTCTTCTCCACCACAATAGAGGAGCCAAAGGTAGAGATTCTCGAATGTCACTGTTAAGAAAATGTGTCTTCTTATCTTTTAATCTTTATTTTATAACTAGGTCTGGAATCTGACTTGGGACAACCTTCAGATAAATGAAGTCATGGACACATGTATTTATTTGTCTTTCTATTGTGTTTTGCATAGTGAAAACTAAAAAATGTGACTACAATATTATTTTCTATTTTGCAGTTGTATGTTATAAATAAAGGAACTCGTTATTATTGTTATAGGGGATTTATTCAACCTTATGTTTGATTATATTATTTACTGCAGGAGTTGACAACCCAAACTGATGTAGTAGATGATTTTGTTACTTTGAAAGTAATAATATCCTGGTATTATGCTGTGAATGGGTTTTACATGATAAGCTTTACAGCAAGAGATGCGATGATTGTAGTTTTGGCATTTGTGAAAATTTTATTGTTGTGATATATCTTATCAATCATATCTAAGCTTTGTTGGTGTTCTTCAACTATGGTTTTTAATATAGTTCATAAAATTTATCTCATAGCTTGACTGGCCTGCTGGAAAAAAAAGATTAGTAGGACTTGGTTGAGAAGTATTGACAGAAAAAGGCTTATAGAAGTATCAATGAATTTACTCTATAAGCCTTTTTGTGTTAATGAATTTTCCTTAAATTAATTACATAAGGATTTCAAAGTGAAATATTTATTTTACTAAGGGAATGAATGTCAACTGATTTTTCTTATTCCATAAATTTTACTAATGTTACATTATTTTTTTAACAACAAAAGAAATTAAGAAAGTTGTCAATATAGTTTTTTATATATACAAAAAATTTATTCTCCTCACAATTTATCTGTGCATTGCATGGGGTCCACTCAGTTTTATTTGGAATTGAATTAAAAAGATCACTTTTTAACTTGGGTTTTGGCCAAACTTTAACTTGGTTTTGGTCTAACCGAGTTAAAAAGTCCAACTTTTTACTCAGTTTTGTCCAACCAAGTTAAAAAGTGACTATTTTAAATTCAATTAAGGCAAAAATCAAGTTAAAAGGTGACTTTTTAACTCGGTTAATGCACAATTGAGTCAAAAAGTCATTTTTTTTAAATATTTTGTTTGTCTTCTCATATAATCATCCCTGTAATCATCAAACAGATATCACAGAAATAACTAGTACATCAACATATTTAATTATAACATACTTTAACCAACAAAATGTCATAAATCTTTTTAACAAATTAAAATAAAAAACTACCAATGTTTTACCTAAAAATATTCAGAACAAACTATCTATTACTAATTTGAAAAAAGAATGTTGCCCAATGTTGGCGGCTATCTAAAATGTCCTCTTATGAGAATGGTTTCTTATCGATAAATAACTACAAGATAAAATAACATAAGATAAATTCATTAGCCAATCAACTATAAAAACTATAAGTATTGTAACTTTTGAAAATTATATTATCTTGTCTTATGAATCGACAATATTTGCTAAAACTATGGTCAACATATGTTTCATTACATAGTATCCACACTCATAGCCACATACTTGTTTATTAGCCTACCAATGACAATTGTTTTTAAATATGTGTTGTAGAAACTATTACAAATTGTAATTGTATATGCAGCTGTAAATTACTTATATAGGAAAAAAACCAACTAGGCTTCCTTCGTATTGACACGTGCCTACTCACCAATGTTTGATATCTAATCATAACCTTGATTAAAAAATGGACATTCAAAGTATATTATAGGTTTCAAAATTATAATACAAAACACAAGGGAAATGTATTATATATAAAAACTTACTTTTCTACTAGTTGTTTCATTTCTTTGTTGGGCTTCTTGTGCAACAAACACAACAAGGCCACAATATTGTCCTTAGAACAAATAATTAGCAATTGCTAGTGCGAGCTACATTGAGAAACAATTAGTTACAAAATTCAAATATCATTTAAAATCAATTGGGTGACAAATAACCTGTGCTTACCAATGCAAATATAGGGCTAGGTAACACTGTTTTCCTCCATTATACATCTAATTTTAAATGTAAGCTTGAGGATCTTTATCCTTATTCCCTATCTTTTGAATAGGGTACAGGTCAATGAATCCATATATATTCTCTTGCCCCTTTGAGTGACAGAGGTGATGCATATAGCTAAAATATTCAATTGAATATTAATTATAATAATGATATGCTTATTTAAGAGATTTACAAATAAATTATACTTACAACAACCATAATTGTAGAACTGAGATGTTTAGCATGTCATTGCCTATACATATTTCCAAAATATCTTTTTGGGTGATCCATAGGTCAACATCACTAGGCCTACCAACAAATGTGGGTTCCCAATCTATTTTCACAACATCCGTTCCCATAGCTATAGCCACCTGCCATAAGTGTGTAATCGGATCAACCTGAGGTTTTGATTTTTTTAGTGGACCATCTTTCTTAGATGGTTGAACATCTTAAAAAAATAAATATAAAATAATCTTATAAAATACAATCAAGTTATTTCAATTTGTAAGTAGAGAAAAAAATAACTTAAGATGAAATTTGAATATATCTTGGTTGATGCAACCTTTATAAGTCATCTCAACCATCGAATGAACTGTTTAGGGGCTTGCCCTACAATCTAAACCTCCTTAGTGGGCATAGGAACTTGAGCATATGCATCCCAAATATGTTCAACCACCACCTTCGCCATATCATCCTTAATGGTCTTGTGGTGTATGGTTGACCCCAAATTATATACTTTCTCATAGGCCACTAAACGAACAGGATCCCCATCAATATACAACTCATACTGCTTTGCGATATCAATGTCAATCTCCTCCCTAGAAAGATCAGCAGCATCACAATTCCCCTTCGTGCTGACACGTACAAAAGTATGAGCTTATTTTGGCTAGACATTTGTATTTTGTTGTGAAAGATCCAAAGATGCCAGTTCCTCTTTAATCTCCCGTCTCAACTGCTTTTTAAGCTCATTTCTATTCTCCTGTCTGATGCGTTCCATCTCTTCCTTGGTGACCATTCCTGCAGTGGGCCTATAACGTAAAGGTAGTTCATAGTAATCCCGAATGCCTACACCTCATCCAGCAGCACAAACTTGACTAGGATGCTCAAGTCACCCAATAGCAGTCATACATCTTCACGTCCATGAGGAACAAATGTTATTTGTGAGCTCTGCTTAACCAGAAAATCCTACAACATATAATTCAAAAAATGTGTAAGACAACGTGTAACATGTTACAATTACAAATAGAAGTCAAAAATTACTTACAATCTTTTTAGTAACAAGGCGTGTCTCCTCAAATGTATATTGGCCCGATTGTAGCTTGCGGGCCATATTCTATTTATCCCAATGTTGCGGTGGTGATGGAGGAGCAATATCTCCAACAGAACCAGATGCCAATGCCTCCTCTTAACATTTCTTCACCTTGTCCCTCATTATCTTTTGCTCAAGCAACTTGTACCCCCACGTGACAATCTATGTCGGTGGACATTCTTTGATGTAATAATCTACCTGTTTTTTCTCTTCTCCTATTATAATTAACACATTGTCAAATTCAATAAAAAGTAATCAAATATTGGTGATCGATTAAAAAAAATCACTGGTTCCAACTAAACTTGAAAGGTAGGATCGTCTCGGCTTTCAACAAACTTTTCCCATGTCTCTTTATCTTAAAGTGCATACTTCTCATAAGGAGAAGTGTGTTTTAATTTTTCATATATGTATCTCATGATGAGCTGTCTTAAAAGCCTTCCAATGCTTAGCCACAAGTGAAAGCAATTTCCTCTTCAAAATGGCATTATGTGGAACATCATAGGTGAGTTCCAAAAAAATATTGAATAATCAGCGTACGATGATCTACCATGATAGTTTGCCATATTTGATTCTTCATGCTATCCTTTACATGATCTTAATCCTCATATAGGATAAAAACCTTGCTTCGAGTAAGGAGGCCTACAAAACTAATGAATTTTGTTGCATTTCCCCCCTCAGATGCCCCACTTATCATGCCAAATTGAATGGGAATAAGTTGGTCATCAACTCGACTAAGAGTCAATTCTCTTAACCCTGTACCTCATCTACCCTTTTTTTTTGTAGATTCAGAAGGTTGGTTATTAGAAGGATCAGCCATTTTTCTGTTTATTATAAAAGAAACAAAAATAACACATTTCAGTACCAATATTGACAAAACTTGTAATTCTAAAAAATAAACATAACGAAAAAAAAAAACAATAAGATAAAAAAACATAACAAAAACAAGAATAAATAATAAGATCAACATAAGTAAGTTACTAACGTTGTTAGGTACAAATGTTCTCCCATATCCTTTCGTGATGATCATCACAAGTGGCGTGTACATCATTCACTTCATTTTCGTCAATAAAAGTAGGCAGCCGTGTTGAGAATGAAGGAATCTCAACAAGATCAACACTTGAATCTTGATTTTCATCACTACCAAGAAACCACTGACTACCTCTTGTTTGAAGGATCACTAACATAAAAAACTTGTTTTGCTTGGTATGCCATAATAAAAGGCTCTTCCTTGTAACCTACCTTGCTCAGATCCATTAATGTAAACCTTAATTTATCAGTTTGCATACCAGTGTTACTGTCAACCTAATTACATTTAAAAATAGACACTCTAAACTGAATGTAATCAACTTCCCAGATGTCTTCAATAACTCCAAAGTAACACATGGATGCCATAACTGTAACCTGATTGTTTCGCACGATACTCTTGTCATCCTACGACTTTGTATAGAAAGAAAACTTGTTGATATTGTATCCAACCCAACATATGACATCAAAGTTAGGCCCATATGCTAGCCATTTTAATGTCTTAGAAGTATTCTCATCGTTGACAACTTGTTCTTTAAACCAGTTCAAGAATGTTTTGTTATGCTCATTCAACTACCACTTCTCGGCCTTTCAAGGGTTTTTTTTTTCTTTACAATGTTTTTGTGAGCAGAAAGGTAAGGTTGAACTTCATCAGTGTTATTCAATATATACAAGTGTTCTTGTAACACTTCCTCTTGATGCATTGGTTTAACGTTTACACCTTGAGTACCCTTACTTGAACATCTTCCTTCATGACGAGATTTAGGAAGCCCTACAACTTTTTCTTGTGACAAGTATTTTGTACAAAACTCAATGGCTTCTTCTACAATGTACCTCTCAATAATATATGCTTCTAGACAGTATAGATTTTTCACGTACCCTTTCAAGATTTTCATGTATCGTTCTAAAGGGTACATCCACCTTAAATAAATGGGACCACACATTCTAATCTGCCTCACTAAATGCACTATTAAGTGAACCATGATGTCAAAAATAAAGGAAGAAAATACATCTTCAACTGGCAGAATATAATAATAGCTTTATGTTTCAACTTATCCAACTTCAAAGGGTCAATGACTTTGCTGCATATAACATTGAAGAATAAGCACAGTCGTGTTAAGACATGTCTAACATTTTTTGGCAATATGTCACGAATAGCCACTAGTAGGAGTTGTTGCATCAAGACGTGGCAATCATGAAACTTTAAGCCAATTAATTTAAGATCTTTTATTGACACAAGGCTTTTGATATTTGAAGAATATCCCTGTGGCACTTTCACGCCCTGTAGACACTTACAGGAACTTGTTTTATCTTCTCTTGACAAAGTATGACATGCTAGGGGCAAATATGTCTGCTTACCCATTGACTATTGACATAACTGAAGGCGTATACCTATCTCAACCAGATCTTGATGAGCATTCAAATCATCATTTGTCTTGCCTTTAACATTTAGAAGTGTGCCGATTACACTATTATATACATTTTTCTCAACATGCATGACATCTATACAATGTTTAACATCTAGAACGCACCAATATGGAAGATCAAAGAATATTGACCTCTTCTTCTATATGTTTTTCTCAATAGCTTTCTTTTTGGTCTTTTTAAATTCAACATTGATGTCCTTCACTTGTTCATAAACCTGCTCACCAGTTAAGGCAGGTGGCACAATACCATCCTCCTAACATCCATTAAAAGCTTTTTTTAGTCTGCAATATGGGTGATTAGGCCTAAGAAATTTTTGATGTCCTGTGTAAACTATCTTCTTTCCATGTTTCAGTTGTCAGTAGCACGTGTCTTCTTTATAGATAGGGCAAGCATTATGCCCCTTAACATTATGCCTGCTCAAGTTTTTATATGCTGGAAAGTCATTAATCGTACAACATAACATTGCACGCAACATGAAATATTCACGACGATGCCTGTCATACACATCAATACCTTCATCCCTCAACATTCTCAAATCTTCAATCAAGGGATGTAAGTAAACATCTATGTCATTTCTTGGCTGTTTTAGGCCCAAAATCATCATAGATAACATTACATATTTTCGCTTCATGCACAACCAAGGAGACACATTGTAAATAACTAGGAGAACAGGGCAATGAATTGTGCTTACTGGATAAGTTACCATAAGGATTCATTACATCCATAGCAAGTCCAAGCCTAAGGTTTCTTGCCTCAATCCCAAAAGCTGGAAACAAATGATCAATTTTCTTCCATTGTAGAGAATTAGCAGGATGGCGAAGCTATCCATCACATTTTCTCCCATCTACATATACTTAAAAGGTATTCTTACAAATTTAGGTTTTTAATTATTATTATTATTATTATTTGGTACTAAGGAAGGCTTAAGCCCCAGAAAGCAAAGTTAACTTAAAACTAGCCTGGGAGATACAACTCTAGAAAGATCATGAAACAGTAAATTAAAACAACCTGGCAGGGGAACTACAAGCTCATGTAAGGCTAGCTAATACGAATGAGCTCTTGTAGCTAACCAGTTCGTGACACCATTGCTTTCTTGATAAATATGACTAAGTTTTGTAATATCCCCGAATATGGACATTAGAAATAAAGTTATATAGATATTACTTTTATGGTAATAGCTTTTATGGTAAATGGTCATAGATGCCTTAAGTGTTGATAATAATAGTTATCCTTATATTAGAATATTACAGAAACAAGATAATAAGACCCAGATAGGGAGCTAAGGCCTAGGGTAGGCCAAAGCCTACCAAGCCCACTCACACACACATGGTTTAAGAGAAGGGGGGGGGGTTAGAGAGAGAAATAGAAAAGAAAAGAGAAAATAAGAGAGAAGAAAGAGAGGAAGAAAAAAAAGAAGAAGAGGAAGAAGCGAAGAGGAGCGAAGATCCCTAAGCTTAGAGCTCATCTTCTTGCATCCTTGAGGTGAGTGATTCCTCCTTGTCCCCCCTACCCCTTGGATTGGTGTTTTCCCCCCTTTTCCCTGTTTTGAGTTTAAACCCTAACAAAAGGGGATTTTGGGATTTTTTATAGTTTTGTATGATTGATGAGTTGTTTTATCAAGGTTAACTCATGATGAGCTAAATGACACACTGTGAAAGCAATCAAATCCAAGTAAGGAAGCCTTGTTAGGATTTGATTCTTTTGATGCAAAAGAAACCACATGAGAACCTTGAAAAAGTTCTTGCTCAATATACTCTGTTTTGTAAATTTCTCTTATTTATAACTTTTTAATTTTCTACTGTTTTCTATATTGTTTGCAAAATATACTAATAATGTCTTCCTATATCACTTGACATTTGCGGAGTCAAGTTTTCATGGTGATGTTGGTGTGAAGCAAATGGGGCAAATAGTATGTGAGCTACTATTTGCGTCAAATAGAATGTCCTTTCATTCTATTTTGTCGCATTTGTTTCACACCAATATTACCATGAAGACTTATCTCTGCAATGTCCTACAATATAGGAAGACATTGTTAGTTAAAAGATTTTGCAACCAATATAAGAAAGTAGAATTTCAAAGAAGTTATAGTTATAAGATTAATTTTCATAATAGATTCTAGTGGGCAATCACTCTTTCAAGGTTCTTAATTTAGCCTTATACATCAAAAGTATCAAATCATGACAAGACTTCCTTACTTGGCTTTGATTGCTTTCACTTGTGTCATTTAGCTCATCATGAGCTAGTCTTCATTAAGTTGGTGGAAGCAATCAAATCCAATTAAGGAAGGAGACATATATGATGGTTGTGTTGAAAAGAGGGTGCAGTATCCTATGATCTTAAAGGCTAGATTGGGAAGCTTGCAAGAGAGATTGTTAAGCTCAAAGTAGCAAATGTGTCGAATAAGGCTTGAATTGATAAATTCCTATAGTAATGTCATGTTTCAACGCTTTTATTGTGTGTCATTTAGCCATCATAAGTTGGCCTTCCTCGGCCTCATAAAGACGCAGCTGTAGCGGTGGAAAAAAGGGTGGAGGATCTTATGACCCATGACCTGGTTTTACCTCTAAGTTTAAAACAGAACAAGGAGAGAATTTTGTTGACAATTATTGAACTATTTAGTGCATCTACTTAAATTAAATGTTTTGGTGATGAATTTGAGATACTTTTTTTTGTTCTATCTTTTTGTACTATAGCCTTGATAAGTTGACTAATCTTTTTTCACAGATTGTACTTATAAGACATAATATCTTGCTTTTCATTAAATGCTACGATATTTAAACATTAGAGCATATCAAAAAGCATAAAGAACAAGTTTTAACATGTATAAGGATAAACACTTCTTAAGCTTTATTGAAACTTACGCAGATGGAAAATATATATGTTAAAAGCTTTGGATGATTCCTTTTATTGGACATTTTTTAAAAAACTTATGTTAGATGAGATTTGCAAATAGACTCATTGGACGCCATGTTTTCTAAAAATGTTGGACGCTTGATTTTAATTGGTGTGTTGGACACCAATTTTTCTAAAAATTTGTTGGACATGTATGAGTTAAGAAATATACCTTTGTCTCTTAAGAAGGTATTCTGCAAATGTAACACACTTGTCATCAACCTCTAAAATTTAATATCCCTTTTTAGTTCCCACACCTTGGGAAAGTTATTCAGGATTTTGAGATTGTTTTAAGCTTTCATAAACTCAACACCAAGACTTTGAAGACCATTAATGATTGTTTGAAATCTTCCAAACATTTTATTAATAGTTTTATTGTCCTTCATGGTGAACATCTTATAGTGACTTCTCAAGGTTGCAACTCTTCTCAACTAAACGTCTTTAGTTCCTTCATGTGTAATGCTTATAACATCCTACATCTCATTTGTTATCTTATAGCTACAAAATTTGTTATATTCAGATTTAGATAAAGCACAAGTATTGATATACCTTACTTTAGCATTTAGTTGGAGCATGATGACGTCATTTGGGTTGTATTCATGTTTAGGCTTTGTGATTACAAGATCTCCATGAGTAATGATCCTTCATATGTTGTAGTGAGCGGACTTGATATACATCTTCATCGTATCTCTCCAATAGGCATAGTCCTGTCCATTGAAGGATGGAAGCCTTGACAAAGAGGCTCCTTCAGGGATGAACTGTCTTTCTAGATTTGGCATATGGATCTTTGTCCTCTATCACTTGTTAAGTGGTTAACCCTTATAGGTTGAGCTCTGATACCAAACTATAAAGACATAAGAAAACACAAGAAGGGGGAATTATGTTTTAAACGATTTTCGTAAATCTTTTTGAAAGACTTAATTTTGTTTGTTAATAAGATGATGTAAAAGCTTAGTTTAAGAAACTTTTGTTTTATCAAAACATTTTTGTAAAACCAAGGTGATTGGAAATGTGAAATACAATGTCAATTAGTAACACAAGAGTTTTTACACTGGTTCGTCTCTAACCCTAAATTACAACTAGTTCTTGGCACACCATCAAGTTTCATTATAACTTTATTGAGTTACAAATATTCTTTCCACAAGTTTCTTCAGGCTCAACCCAGTTCTTAGCACACCATCAAGTTTCATTTAGTATTTGATTTGCCTCTCCAGGCAAATAACCTAAGTATCCTTTACCACAAAGCCTTTTCAAGCTTCTACCACGTTCACATAGAATTTGGTAAAGGTAAGACTAATTGACTTTCTTTGTCTTATCAAATGGATATACAAATAATGCTTTAGTCTTAACACTCAAAGAATTTTTGCAGCTTTTTACAAGGGCACTTGAAGGATTAGAGTTAAGGCTTAAGGATTATAAGAGGTTAAGGTTCTCAAGCTTCATTAATTCAATATTGTCTTGTATAAGTCCTTTCTGGTATTTATAGAGGCTTTTTAAAAGTGTCTGTTGAAAGATTCATGAGAGCTTCCTTTGCCTATCTTCCTTCATGAAGAAAGTCTCTGTTGGGGCATTAATTGCAGTATTGAATGTCTTTCACCAACTTGTTACTTTGATGTGATAATGCAATCTGATTATCTTTTTTTTTCTTGTACCACATCTTGTGGCAATGAGCATGTTCGCTTTTTGCTTAGTGTAATATCTTAATTTTGGGCTCCCCAAAAAAGGCTTAATTGAGTTAATACGCATAATATACGTGGATTAATATTAGACATTAATAAAATTAAAGTAAGCCATTTTGATAATTAAAAGGGATATTAGTATATTATTTTGAATTGAAAGTTTTTACCTATTTAAAATATTATGCTTATATTTTAAGTTTATTTTGCTATTACTATTATTATTATTATTATCATGGTTCAAAAGAAAAATTTATATGTGTGTGTGTATGAATTTAATTAATTTAAAACTGCTTCATCAAATTAAAATCATATGAGCATCTTATTTTATTATTATAGATGAATATAATTATTTTAGTTTCCATAATGTCAAATTATATTTCAAAAATAAAATTCATTATGATTAACACATATTTCTTAAATAGCAACAAAAGAAGATTGTTAGTATGATTAGTATATGTATTTTCTTAATTTAATAGAAATTCATAAATGACAATTTAAATTGAGAAATATTATATTTTAATTACCAATAATTTCTAAATTAGTGTTATCAACTAAAATAGCTATAGAAAAACAATATATTGTTAGTAATTAATAATTTTAGTGATTTAATTATTTATTTAATGAAGTTTGTTATAATTAAGTCAAAAGTAAAATTTTAATTATGTAGGTGAGTTTTATAAGTCAAGATTAGTATACATAAATACTAATCAATTTGAAATTTAATCTAAACATTTAAAATATAATCCTGAAGCGAACCTATAAATCTTAAAGACCTTGTTCATTCCTTTTGAGTATCCTAACATTTCCTTTGTGACAAATGAGATTAATTGTTCAATCTCATTACATCCTATGTACCTAAACATGTCCCAAAGCACTCAATTGACTTCTTAATTCAACATTTAAATGTCCTAACTATAAGAAAGAAATTGCTTTCCTTTAATTAAACACCAAACTCGGCTTTCCCCCTCTCTCTTTATTATTTCACGCCACCACCTTCCATCTTATTCTCCATGCTACCTTCCTCCTCTTTAAATTTTTTTGAGTTCTTTCACCCTTTATAATCGACGCCCCTCCCCTTCTCTTCTCATTTTCAAGAGCCCTTACCCTCATTAGCAAACACAATGCCACCCACACAACTCCTTTCCTCTTCCTCCTCCCTCTTAATCTTAATTCCTTCACGCCAACCACTCCACATCACAACACCACACAAACTTCCACCTTTTCCTTCCCATCTCCATCTCCACCTCCACATCCAAAGCCAATAACTCTAAGCCTTCAACTCCTTTTCCCCACGAGCTTCTCTCTTGGTTCCTTTTCCTTCTCCCCAAACTGTAAGATCAAGGTCATGCATGGAGGAGATCTGTGCTACCTTTGAAGCTTAGATCGTCACCATCCACTCCTTCTTCACTATTTCTTCCATTGGTAAACTCAATTTTCTGATCCTTCTTCTTTTTCTTGCATGACCAAACCCTTCAAGGGCTTGCATGTTGGTATTTGAGTCACTGAAAGCCACGTGCAAATGGTTCTTAGTGTTCTACTCACCGAGCTCTTTGATTTGACAAGTCTTGATCATTATTTTGATCATCGACGGAGAAAGTTGCATCGATTAAAGCTTGATAGCTATATGAGTGAGGAGCGACGATGAAGCTTGAAGTGCACTTCGTGGAACCTCACTAACCAAAGGTAAAAGGGAGAGAGAAGCCTTACGGATAGTATGCATAGGGAGTAAGTTACGAGCACCTTGCTCTTAATGACTTATAGCTCGGGGGTTGATATTATGTTTTGGTTATGCTTTAAACTTGTTATGTGTATTGTGCTTGAATGTAAATTTCTTTTGCTTGCTTGCCTTATATGTCTTTAATGGAGCCTCAAGGACTTAAAATTAATCCCCAATGTGTTATGGAGCTATAGGGTAGAGTAGCCTAACAGGTTACTATATAGGCCACATTTTACACGTGTGTAATTGTGACTTGAAATGTATGAATAATAAACCGAGGGTGTTTCTCTTGATTTAACATGACTTAGAGGTGTTTAATCCCTAGCCTAGATCAAGTGCAATCCATGCCTACGTGAGTGCAAGGCTTGGTGATTGAAATTTGAATTTGTGTGCTTACTGATATGGCTTCCTTGTTTTTGTTCTGTGTTGCTTGAATTGTTGGGAGCAACTCCCTATGAATTTGCCAAAACCCTTTAGTGGTCTTGTAACCTATGTGTTATCTTTCTAATGCAATTGGTCTCACATTATTTCGATTTTTCTATGATTTACTATGAATTTTTGGTTACTACATGTTCTATTGGATTTCATAAGTGTGTAGCTGCTATTTATGCTCATGATTCCCCTATTTTCATGTGGCACGATGTTTTTCTTGTATTTTAGTTAGTAGTAGACATCCTAAGGGATTCATGAGGACTAGAATCACTCCAATTGCTTATGTATAGGATTTACTATCAATTTCCCAAGATGAATATGGATATGGACTCAAATTTCTGGAAAACTATTTTGATTATATGAAATAGAACTGAATTTGAAGCACCCATAATGGTAGCAAAAATCTGGGAAAAATCTCACTTATTCCTTGAAACTTTGAGAAGGCTCTTGTAAATTTTTAGCCCCAGACAACAAGTTTTCTATTTTTGGGATTTTCCTTACCCAAACTACTTGTTTAATGATTATGATTTGCTTTTGAAATTGAAAAGCGATTTTAATGAAGTTAGCTTTTGAAAGTTAATGAACTAAGTCTCTATGTCATCATCTACATCATTATATATATGTTTATTCATATATTTTATATCTTTATTTTAAAGGGGATTTTTACCAAGTATTAGTATAAGCTATTAAAAGTGATTTAGATAGGATTTCGTTTAAATTAGTATGATGCTTCCTAGTAAAACTCTATGTTTTAAAACCTATTTTTCTTTGTTCCTTAATCTATTACCTTTGTTATTACTAAACTAGATTTTAAATGCCTCTTTCCTAGCAAGTTTTATAAACAAACCTCAAAGGTGAGGATAAAAAGTGGAAGTTATGTGAATGAGGATCCATCTTATCGCTTTATTAACCTAGATAAAAGACATGCTGAATTGACCTATACATCATGCATTTAGCCCTATATGGGAGTGTTGTAGTCTTGCCTGGGTGGATGTTACCTTCGGGTAAATGCTCACTTAGCCTTTTATAGAAGAGTTGAATGTTTCTTTAAGGAACCTATTCTTAGCCCTTTAAGGATAGTTGACAATTGTTAAGTCATTCTTTTCATTGAGAAATTATCCTTTGCCTATATAGGAAAGTTGTGTATTCCTTTGAGGAATCTGTCCTTTGCCCTTTTTGAGAGAGTAGTCAACTGTTAAGTTGTCGAGTCATCTTGTCTTGAGTCGTAAAGTGTAAGTCATTAATTCCATCAAGGATTTTATCCTTCGCCCTTCATGGAAGAGTTAAGTTTTCCTTTGAGGAATCTGCCCTTCTCCCTTTATAGGAGAGTTGCATCATTCTTATATAGAATACATCCCCACCCACATAGCAGAAAAGTTGTTGCTCCTATGGTGCTATAGGGTACCTTACACATGAACATGCACTAAGTGAAAGAGTGGCAATTGACTTATCTAAACATTATGCATTGTAAGCATCCTAGATAACTAACCCCTGTTTAACATTGTCTGTGAATGGTTGATGATGCTTGTGATGTTTTACTAAAGCATTGCCTTATTGTTTATGTGTTATATGTGAATCATTGCCTTGGTGTTATCTTTTTAGTGAATATGTTATGCATTGTGGATTGAGTTGTTTGTGATTATGGTGAAGTTGAATTATGTATACTTGAAATGATTAGTGTATGTCTATGTTAGAAACTTATAAATTGTGCTAGCATGCCTGTATATGTTGTCAATATCTTCTACTTTAAGACTGTATGACTTGTGATGATAGAACTGTCTAGGTGTGTAGTGTAAATGATGTATGGATAGTGGGACTTGCTGCCAATGGTGATTGGCATTTCCTTGAGTTTAGTTTTCAAGCTCTCTGGTTGGATGTTTGCATGTATGCTTTCTAGTTATATGTCCTTTAATTGAGTGTGTCCAAACTCTCTGGTTATTTGTTCTTTGGCTATAGATCTCACTCCTTTTCTCTGCTTCTAGTTGTGGCCCTACTTGTGATAAGTAGTGTATAGACAAAAGGCAACACATTTGGATCACCCTAAATAAACCTAAGAAGAGGGACAAAGCAAGGAGCATAGATGAAGCGTGGAAGGATTAGTTTCTGGTTGATGTCATCATTAGTAATAGTGATAATAGAGATGGTAATGAGAATTCTTCTCATTCCTCTCAACTTCCCAGTGAGTCTAGTGAGTCACATAATCCCAGCCAGTAGGACACTCCTTATGACCTTTGGCGGTTAAACTTGGCGTTGGTATTCCAGATGAATGCATAGGGATATTTGGGTGATGTCCAGTGGAGTTATATAGTGGTGATAGTTGTTATATGTAGTAACCATGTCGGGTTAGGTCCTATTAGAGTTTTGAATTTGTAAATTGGATATGTTTATATGTTACAAGTACTTGATCATTCTCTTAAAGACCTTGATATTATTCATCATAGTTTGACTTGCTTACATATATTAAATTACAATCTTCCTATTATCTTTTATATGCTTATCAGGTACTGAGAAGAAGAGTTTATGTATTTATAACTGTTTTTTTATACTTTAACTTAAAAACTATTATTACAGTACATGTACACAGGTCTTATTTATAAACTAATTATCAAGTACTTGTGGACAGACCCACTTATATATGGATCATATCATGGATGCATATGTAAAACTTTTCTCTATACCATATTCCCTATTATTTCAAACTTTATTATTATTATTATTCATGAAATTGTTTCTTTTTTTTATCTCAAGAGAATTCTTAAAAGGTGCAAGTGAAACTAAGTTTTGTTAGATGCAAAAAATTTCCTTGTCCTTATAGCATTTTAAACATGATAAGGGTTTATTTTCCTATTATTGAAACAAAAGTGAGATAGATTCTTTTCCCAACAACTGGGTGCTACACTTAGACAAGTACACTATTGTTCTCCTTTTTGGTAGGTAGCTTGTCTTTTCACAAAGTAGGTACGTCGACATGCTTTTTGAAACCTTTTTGGAAAATGTTGGCGCGTTGATTCTTGAAAGGTAGGCAACAAATAAAGTGAGGTTTAGAGCACATATGCATTTGTCTGTTCTATAAGACCTAGTCATCATTTGTTTTCGTCTGATGCATGTTATTTATTAGCTTTGAAAATCTTATTAGTTTGTTTTATATAATCAAAACAATTGAGGCTTCTCATTCGTCTTTTGTCCTAACAAATTTCTTTTCTAGATTCCAACTTTTTTCATGCGATTAAAGTCACTAGATTTGTGCCTAATGCTTTCCTTGATTGAACATATTGGAATTGATGTGAAATTCGAATTTACAATTAGGAAATTGAGATTTGAACCATTTTGACTATTGACTATATATTTCTTATGTCTAGGAATAAGGTTCAAATGTATGCATTCATTATGATTTCTTGAATTTAATGCTTATTTCTAATTACACTAACGTAATGGAATTAGGGTTCATAATTGGTAATAAAAGATTGTTTGTCATGGATTTAGAAGTAAACTAATTTAGTGAAATTGGGTGTCAATTGCATGATTAAAAGGAATTTAGGATTTAATAAAATTACATTAAGGGATAATTGAAAGGGTTCTAAACCTATCTGTTTTTATCTTTTGAATTCCACTTAGTGACTATTGTGTTTGTCATCTTTCTATCTTAATTAAATAAAATAAAAAATCCCCACTATTACTTGATTCTTTATTGTTATTTCTTTGGTTAAGAGCGTAATTGATTCGTAATTGGTTGTTAAACCACAATCCTTGTGGAAACGAAATCTTACTTTCTATTTTATTACTTGTACGACTGGTACACTTGTCATGTCTTCGACAACCTTATACCAAAATCAGGAGATATGGTAAGTAGGTTATGAATACGTATGATAGAGCTATCTATATTATGATACTAAGTGGAAGCTAATGATTAGCTAGTGCCAAAGCATGTTGATTACTTCTAAATGTTACAAGTTATGGAGTGGGGTAATTTCTGATCATCTTCCTCTGACAGAATATGACAAGCTTTGGATGTTAAGAACTTAAACCCTAGAGAACATGTAATAATCATCTATTATATTCATTTGTTTAAATGACCAATGCAACTTATTGATTAGTACCTTGTTTCCAAAGATAAGATAGGAACTTCTTTAAGTTAACATCCAATCTAGTCCAATTTTGGCATTACTGTCAAGCATGATTGACATTAGTATAAGGAAATTGTCAAAGTTCAATAGTAAATGACCTAACTTATGGAAATCACTTTTAATTTTTGAACAATTTGGCATTATAATTCTATAGAAAGATCATGTCACTTTTACCTAAGAAGTCAATTTTTGGCTATAAATTTTGTAGTAATGTCTCTTATAACAACCTAGTTGGTGTTATTCCCACAAGCAACAATTTTTCTACGGTTTCCCTTGGTATATTAGGTCATTTATTGTTTAACTTTTCCTGTATTACTTTTATTTTTCAACACAATGTAATTTTCGCTCAACGTACTCTCTTGGATTGATTAATTGATTGATTGATTTATGTTATATTTTATTTGCAATTTGTTGGAAATCATGGTCTTGATGGCTATTGGCTAGATTCGTTGTGTCATGGGTCTCACCCTACAAAGCGAGGTCATTTAAACTTTCTGACAAAAATACCTTATTACTCCCTCCCATTTATACCTTTTTTTTTTAAATACTACTTTCACAAGTTTTTATTGTATTTCTTTCTTTTTTCAACACTTGGAAATATGCTTGGCCTCTTTGCTTTTTAGTAGTTATTTTGTTAGTCCTTTCTCATTGAGGTAAAGGTGTAATCATGTTTCTTTCTTTACCTTTTTCTTTTCTTTTTTTCTTTGTAGTGTAGAGAAGTTTTCTTTTGGTATAGACCTAGCAAAATCCCCTACAAGGGTACCTTTGTTTATTTGTAAAGGCATAAGCTTTCACAAGTTCCTCTTCCTATTATCCTTCATGTTATAGAGCATTCATGGCAATAACACAACTACTCTTGTGTGAGTTATTTCATAGGGTCTAGGTTGTTGTGTATACCATATTGCAGTTCCATTCCTGGATTTGCTTGATTTTGATGTTTTATTCTTTGACTACACACTCTCTCTCTTTTATAGGTGGACTCGTTTGCATTTGCATGTTATAAAAAATAAAAAAATAATAACATATTAGCATATTTGTAGTTTTTCAACTTGATTTGTTTGTTTTGAGTTACTTAGCTTGTTGATGGTATAATAGGATAAGAGTGTTGAGGGTAAGTTATGTGAATGGCATCAACAACTTAATTAAAGAGGCCACTCTAGTTTTGATCTCTTAACCTATATCCAACACCCTTGCATATAAGGACATTGTGGCAAATCCTAAGCTCTTCATGTTTACCTTGGAGCTCCATGCTTCTGTAGGGACCAAGTTTATGTAACCTCTCTCTACTCACATCTTCTATTTTATTCCTCGTAAAAGTTACTCTATTCTTGGGTTTAAAGGCCTCTATGGTTTGCACTGGAAGTAAGGATTGAGGAGTTCACTTGAAATCCAATGGAGGGAACTACTAGAGTTTGTATCTTCGGTTCTTTTTGAAGATATGATAATATATTAATACTAGTTTATCTATCATCAAATTATTGGCATAATGTTTTTCTTTCATTCTTAAAATCTTAATGAACTTGTTATTAATTTATTTATTTGTTTGTTTGTTTTTGTATTGAGCAAAGACTTGGCTTAAGCATGATATCATCGATGTACAGTGTTTCATGCCAAGCTTGTTTTTAGGGGTGGAAATAGGCCAGGCCGCCGATAGGGGCCTATGGCTTAGCCTACATCAGGCCCAAGCTAGGCCAGAATTTTTTACTAAATAAATCAGGCCAGGCTTTTATAAAAGCCTATTTAGTTAAAAAAGCCAAGCTTTAGGCTATTCAAAAAGCCTTTTAGGCCTAATTGGCTGGCCTATTTAAGTAAATATAAATAATAATTTTTGTTATTATTATTATTATTATATGAAATTTGTTATAATGTAATAAAATTATATATTTATTTACCTTTTTTAAATATTAAGCATGTTGACTTATTAGAAAAAAAATTTATGTCATGTTTAAAGGCCTTATTACAAAATAAACTTTTAAATAAGGTACATGAATGTTAGATTAGACATTAAAAATAAACTTATATCATATAAACATGTTACTTGACTCTAATAAAACCTTTTTTTTTTTGCCTATTTTTGCCTTTGTCTCATGCTTTGAATAGTAGTGATTTTAATATTTATAGATTATAATTTGTTTATATAGAGTTTTTTTTTTCTATTGGCCTATGAGTCTATTAGTTCACATAGAGAGAAGTTAGATCTATATAAAAACTTTAATATGAAATAGGTCTTTAAGTAGGCTAACAGGCCAAGTTAGGCTTTAAAATAGGTTAGGCCAAGCTTAAAAATAAAGCCTATGACAGGTAACAGGCCAGGCTTAGGCCATGAATTTTTTAAACAGGCTAAGCTTATTTAAGTAAAGCCTTATTTGGCTTAGCCTATTTCCACCCCTACTTGTTATTAGCCATTATAAAAGTTATGGTTTTTGATTTTCTATTCCTTGTGTTTTGACCATTGAGTTGTGGCATCTTTTAAGGCCAACAATCTCTAATGGCTTGTTTTGTCTGTAATAGGCATGTTGTTTAGGGCTATGTCTAGAGTTTTGATAGGCCAAGAGACTAAAAGTGGCTTCACTCATGGGCTGTTGTGTTGGTGCCATATTAGGAGCTATGTTGTCTATTGAAGTGTTTGAATCCCCTCTTGTTTTTTGGCTTTTTAATGAATCTAGGATTGAGTGTCTCTTATACTTGATAAGTAGGCCTTGTTAAAATGGGATCTTTTGTTGTCAAAAGTGTCTTTCATAGTTTGTAGGAAGTCTACATTAATGCAATTAGCCAAGTAGTACATACTACAATGTACATTAAAAGTCTATGTAGCCCTTTTATGCAAGTTTGAATGGATCAAGTTTTTACTTTTTAACATTTCCGCTCCTATGTTTTAAGTATAATTTCTCAATCACTATTTATGACAATCTAATAAAAATTTGTTAATTAAATTATCAATACTTTTACAAGCAAAAACAACTTTTCCTAGCCATAGCAATTGTCAAAAAAATGTCTTCTTAAACTTTTAGTGGTCATAATATTGACTATTAATGGAGTAGAGAGATGTAAATAAAAATCATTTTTACTAGTCATTATAAATGCTAACAAACATTGTCACTAAAACTCATGTATATATCTTTCCTAGCTACCAATAAGTAGGACTTTTACCAGCACTCATAATTATTGTCAATAAAGCTTTTATTAATATTGCACACGTAGTTAATGACTAATTGAAAGTAAAACTTTTGGTGGCCATTTTTATTGCTAGTAAAAATAATATTTATTGCTACCAAAAGTGCATTTTGATACTAGAATTTCAAAGCTAAACCACAATCATGAAGAAAGACAAAAAAGTTATATAATACATTTTTCTTAGAGTTGTTAAATCATAATAATGAAGATATATATTTTGCCAAATTTTCCCCTTTCTGTCTAGTATTTAGGCATGCATACCAATACTTAAGGGGCAATGTTATTTTGATTTTTGGAGCAACAATAAAACTTTGCAGGAATAATAGAATTGTGGGGTGATTTATTGTTCTCTTGTTAGATAAATAAGTTTCACTTGTATATTAGATTTAAGAAATATATTAAACGTATTTAAGATGTCGTTGGATCTAACTTATTAATTAGCTTATTACCATTCTTACACCCTACGTACTTTCCTTCAAAATAAGGGTAAGATGAAAAGATGTTAATATAAAGAGATCACAATATTACATAACACAAAGGGATAAGATTCAATCAATCGTGTGAAGTGAATCATTAAATAAAGAATGAAAGTTTGGATTGAAGAATAGAAATAGAAGAATTAAAATTTAAAAAAGAGATCATAGTCAATAAATTTATAATAGACACATGAATTTTATGAGTATTTGCTTCACACGTACATGATGTTAAAGGGACACATAAATTTTATGAGTATTTGTTTTTCACGTACATAATACTAGTAATTTTTCTACCCATTGCATTGATATTTCCAAAATTTAAATAAAATATAAAATGTAAAAATTTAAAAAATTATATTTCATTTAAGAAAATTAAAATCATAAATGAGATATGTATAAGTAATTACAATAAAATTTAAAATGTATAAATTAAAAAATAAATTTTTAATAAAAATATATAGTTAATTCAAAAAATTTAATTTAAATTTTTATAAAGTAAAAGATAAAAATAATTTATAAATAATAGAATATATGTTAATTTGATATCTAAAGATAAATTTATCTTTTTTTTTTTTGAAGATAAAGATAGTTTTTTCTTTTCTATTTTTATTATATTAATACTTTCATATCGAATGAGTTGGTGATATAGTTTGATATTTTAAAACGGATAAAGTAAATTGAGAAATTTTTTGAAGTGACAATTTTAATTTCTAAAGACATTTAGAGAGTATTTTTGAAAACATTGATATTATTTTAGCGGTTCATTCTATTGTTGTTTAGCTTGCTCCACTACTTGCCTTCAAAAGGAGACACATCATCCTGCATCAACAAAACTCTGAACCTCCAAAGCACATTGTTTCTTCCACTTGTTCCATACCTTGAAACCACTGTGTTATACTCAAGGTTTCGCTTTTGTTGGCAAGAGCAGCATGCATGTTCTTTTTTCTGTGAAGAGAGTCGCGTTCTCTGAACCGTTTCTTTCACATAGAAGAAGACTTTTTTCTTGGTTCAGTTTAGGTGTTGCAGCTTCTCTTGTTTTGTTGTCCCTCTTCCTTCTCAGTAACTCCCTCAGGGTTCCCAAAGTTGCAGTCTTTGTTCCACAACTTGAAACTGTTACTAGTGCAAACTCTTCGTTTGGTCCTTGCCCCTTGTCTTCTTTCAACACTAACCGCTCTTCTTCCACTAAAAACAACACTTCTGGTACTTTAAAGTCTGATGGGTCACAGAGTTCTGTGCAGAGAATTGAAGAAGGAAGTGTTGTTGTGGATATAACTCACGCAGTGAAAGTGAATAATGTGTCAGATATTGTACCAGATGAAAACATGAAGAGTGTACCTGAGGGGAGGGGTTTGGAGAATTCTAGTTTTACTTCTAATTTGTTGTCAGAGAGTAACAATGGAAAGCATGAAGGGGATTTGGTTGGGGAAAAGGATGTAAAGAATGTAACTGTCACTCATACTGAGAAAATGCATGTTGGTTTATTTGAGAACTGTGACATTTTTGATGGAAAGTGGGTAAGGGATGATTCAAAGCCATACTATCCTTTAGGGTCTTGTCCCCTCATTGATAGAGATTTTGATTGTCACCGTAATGGGAGGCCCGATGCTGAATATGTTAAATGGAGGTGGCAGCCAAATGGGTGTAAAATTCCAAGGTATATATGATAACTGTTTTTTAGTAACAACTATGAACTATGAAGTGTTATTAATTGTTCATCTAGAATAGGAAAATAGTTTGTATTGGAATGAGGAATAAGAAATTAATATTCAATATTTATTGTAACAATTATGTAAAAGAAAGGTTTGTGATAAACATGATGTCAGCATATGACATTAGAACTAAGGGTTTTGCAGTATTAACTATGTGGGAGAGGGTTTGGGACTTCTTGTTGTGAGTTTAGTGTTTTAGACTCAGTTTTGGGTTGAAGTCTCTTTAATTATAAGCAAAACTATGCATTTAATTTCAGCTGTAGAATATGCAATTGTTGTTCTTGTATTTGATCAATTGTTGATGTTGTATCACCTCTCAGTTTGAATGCAACTGATTTTCTGGAGAGGTTACGCGGACAGAGGCTGGTTTTTGTGGGGGATTCACTGAACAGGAACATGTGGGAGTCACTTGTATGCATTCTCCGTCAAAGCATAGGGAGCAAGAAAAGGGTTTTTGAAATTTCAGGAAAAAGGGAATTTAAGAAGAAAGGTGTCTATTCTTTTAGATTTGAGGTGAGTTTCCTTCACTTTGATATTTGTGTAGTGTGAATCTTGTATGTGTATGGTGCTTACTAGAATCTTTGTTGAATTTTTAGGATTACAATTGTTCGGTGGATTTTGTTGTTTCACCATTCGTTGTTCAAGAGTCAACTTTCAAGGGCAAAAATGGGTCATTTGACACGTTAAGATTGGATTTGATGGACCGGACTACGACCAGGTACTGGGATGCTAATGTCATAGTCTTCAACACAGGCCATTGGTGGACCCATGATAAAACATCAAAAGGGTGAGTTCAGTTCCTTTTTATTTATTTATTTTTGGATTAAACATTACATTAAAATCAATGTCTATGCTTCAAAGTTTTCCTGGAATCCATATATTACAAAGATGCTAGTTGAAGTGGAATAACAACAGAATTTTAGCATATCAATTTCAATTTCCGTACACCATGTTATCTTATGTTTTGTAATTTTGTAATGTGAGATTGCTTTATCAATCAAAATATTTATCTCTCCTGTTTTCCTCCCTCCTCTATTTATATTCTGTCATATATTGCTTGCTGCATGAGCTCCTAATAAGCATTTTTTTCATTTTGCTGCTACAGAGAAGATTATTATCAAGAAGGAAACCATGTATACCCAAGACTTGAGGTTCTGGATGCATATACGAGGGCCTTGACCACTTGGGCTAAATGGGTTGACCGAAAAATTAATACCAATCAAACACAGGTTTTCTTCAGAGGATACTCAATTACCCATTTCTGGTATTGTTCTCTTTTACACAGCTTCCATGATTCAATTGCATCAGGACTTGCTATTGTTTCCTTACTTTTACCTGGACTCGAAAATTAGTTGAAGCCTCTTTCTAACTGGAAATATGTGTTACTCAAGACATGCTAACTTGCCAAGATCCTGTCTCATCTAGATTGACTATCACATTGTTCACTTGCCCATCTACAATTACATTTATCAAATAATGAACATGCAATGGTTTGTTGTTGGAAAAAGGAGATTAATGAGCCATTTGGGAATGGGTAGTATACCCTTAGCAATGTTACCCCACAGCTGTTTGATCAGGAGATAAACAGAAATATTTTGGTAGTTGAAAACTTGAAATTAAATGAACACAACAGTTGATTACCTTGTTATCCTGATACTCTCTACTTTTTATCCTTTCTTCCTATTGGGTAAAACCTCTTTATCTACTTTATTTTTGTTATTGCTATTGGTTTTTAAGTTTATTACTTCAGCCAGTTTCACCTCACCTCTACTTCCTCCTAGCCAGGGTGGAAAACCATGTATTCTAGTTTGATTTGTTGTTAGCAGCATGGTGTGCACCTGCCTTAAGTATTGACATTGTAGTAAACTACTACTGCAAATTCTAGAATACAATTAGCGCTGGCATCTTTTTATTTTTTTCCCCCAATTTCTCACCACCCAACCTGGGTTAAATTTGGTTCTTTGTTAAGCAAATTTAAATTTACCTGCTATATGGCATAAAAATAAAACTGGTAATCATTTAAACTAACCATTAACCCTTATCATTTGAATTAATTACTGGCAATAAAGTTTACATTTTATCATTTGACTTAACCACTGTCACAATTAGTTTAACAAGAGCTCTCTTCTCCTTACTTCCGAAACTTGTCCATAATGGTGGTGACTTCAATTCTCTATTTTAACAATTTAGAGATTCATATCCATCTGGTATATATACCTTGATGAATAAATTCCAATACTCTGCAGGGGTGGACAATGGAACTCAGGAGGACAGTGCCACAAAGAAACTGAGCCAATATTCAATGAAACTTACTTACAAAAGTACCCTTCAAAAATGTGGGCTCTAGAAAATGTCATCCAACAAATGGAAACCCCAGTAGTATATGAATGTAAGTAGGCTTACAGATTACAGAAAAGATGGGCATCCTTCAGTATACTAGAAAGGAGTATAAGACATTAATGGATCAGAACTCTACTGCACTATTCGAAGATTGCAGCCATTGGTGTTTGCCTGGGGTACCAGATACTTGGAATGAATTGCTATATGTTTCTCTCTTAAAATATGGAAAGGGAACTTGGAAAAGCTGAGCAAATTCCTCATAATCATTCCACAACCAGTTTCTTTTTTTTTGTGCATATTTTGATTCAACATATGCATATTGTAAGTTTTTTTTGCATGTCTCTAGTTACAGTTTGATTAGAATGTCAACATAGCGAGGGAAGGAAATAGGATAGTGGATTGGCTTGCCAATTCTTCCCATTGGTTTGAGCTTGGAGTCACTTTCTTAAGGTGTTTGGTATACGTAATTAGGGGCTATAGTCCCAACATTTTACCAACCCCATCCCCCGCGCCCCCCGCCACCCCTCCCCTCCCCCCCCAAAAAAATGAACAGGTATCAAGATTGTAAATGGATTCTGTATTCATGCATTTAGTATTTACAAGCACGTGTCATAATGCTTTGAATGATACGAAAGTTTTATGTTTTAGTTAGTCTTGATGTGAATCTCCCTGATACATCAGTTCCAGAAAAACATAGGATCAAATTTTTGTGTGAAAGGGTATTTTTTATGGTGCTTGTGGATGAGGAAAATTATGAGACACAATGGCAATTCTATTTAAAACAAAAAGGCTCTCCGATTGGGTAATAGGTAATGTTGAAATAAAATTCTCTTTCAAAGATCCAAAACTGTCTTCAGAACAAGCTTCCATTAAGGTGTTTCCACTCACGAGATAGAATAGTTAGCAACTTTTTAACTTGGTCATCACTTAAACTTGTATAATCCACGCTTAAACCATCAATGGAGCAGAAAGAACTGAATATAAATTTGCTCCTCGACATAAATCATCTAAATTGACATCGAGATTTTTCTTATCACGTTGACTAGGAGTTTGTTTAGATAATTTTTTTAATAAACAGCTGTAGGAGAAGAAAGTAATTTTTTATATGTTGTTATATGTTTCCCATTGAACTCAAGTTTTGTTGGTTAACTTATAGCTCGTTTGGTTAGCACCTATAATCAATTTCACATATTGTGATATACATTTTAATATAAAATTTGTGATTGAGATTAATTTAGATATATATTCTTCAACAATTCAAAATTAATTGAATTTAAAACAAAGTGACGCTTAAATGTTGAAATGGTTCAAGATTAATAAACGTTGTCTTGGTTGATATGCTAATAGTTATTGACTTTCATCTCAACTTTAGCAAATAAAATTTCCAATTTTGTGAATGTTCTCTTTTACACGGAAGGGATAAACTATTTATCCCTATAGTTTCCCGGAATACTTTCAATGTCAGTAAAATCAGGAACTCGTGGTCATTATTGCTTTTAACAACTTTTCTAGGAGGGCTTTGCAGCTTTTCTAATCAATCAACTTCTACAAAACATAATCCTACACTTTAAGGAACTAAAACACTACTATAATACTTTTATTACATACAAGGCTGCACAACACAGCAAGCATACACACTAACACACACATGGGAAGAAAGCAGACACACAGCAAGGTAAGGGAGAGGGATATAAGGTCATAATTACCTACCTACTTATCTGCAGAAACTGAAGAGAAAGCCGGATTCTAGTCATCTGCAAATTGAGTGTTATGGACAACACAAGTTGGTAGCTAGCTTCTCAAAGAAAGAACATCTTTGTTTATTACACTCTACTAGAAGAAGAGCTGCAAATGAGTCATACATACATAGCCATAAAGATCCCTTAATTAGAGAGTCCATTGCCTTTTTGTGACTTGCCGGTTTGCCATGCTGTAGCCAAAGCTTATCTGTTCCTATGGAGAATGCTTCTCTGCTTCATGCCACTCAGAGAATTATGTTTCTCCATATATACCCTTTGTGATTATTGATTAGAAAAGCCAGTGGCTAAGCATAAGCAAACTGTTGGTGGTGGAGTGTGAGGGGTGAGGATGTACCCTCTCACACAATCCTCCATGCTTCTTTAAGAGCCATGGATGGATTTTTGCCAACAAAGCTCCATGCCTATACCAGATAGATTGGTTTGAATGATTTCCAAAGGGCTCTATAGAAGGCAAGTGGGGAAGTTAGTTTCTGACCATTGCTTTAAATAGCTGATAATTGAGAAACTCAGAGGTGGTATCTTCTATTCACTATCCAGAATACATTCTTACTTTAGCTTTCAAACCATCAAAAGTTGCAAGTGTAGAAAGTGATGAGAGATAACATACAGTAGAGTGTCCATTAAAAATAAATAGGTAAAAGCATTTATTTGATTATATGACAATTTTAACCTTAACCTAATTACCTAACCTTTTTTGAATCTCGTTATACCCAAATCCTCTTTCCTTTATTAATTTTTTTCCCAATTGGTTTAAATTGGAAAAAAAGAAGAAGTTTTATGACCCTACCGCAATTTGATATTCACATACTGAATGTATATGAATATATATTACCAACAGGGTTAGGTCAAGTAAAAAGGATTAGTCTCTTATAACATGTCGAATTAAAGTCCGAATTCCCTGTTGAGAGAGAAATGTTCACATTTAGTATCTAACCGTACTTCGGACAGGATTACTTTTGAAAAAAGATACCTATAAAAAAAAAAGAATATATATTAAACTATAGCCTTTTACCTTGCCCTTTTCTATAATATTCAATTCTTCATGATACATAGAGATGACAATCCTACCCAAACACTACGGATACCCGCACAAAATACCCACAATGGATAAGGTAAATACTCATTCAATGAAGATGGGGCCGGGTATTTACCCGCAAAGTTTAATGGAAAAGGGTGTGGGTTTGTGTACTATAGTACCCATCCCATACCCGCACCTATATATATATATATATATATATATATATATATATATATATATATATATATATATATATATATATAAGATCAAATATCTCATATATAATATATTGAAAAGATAAGTTCTAGTGATTATTATAATATTGGAGATCTTAATTTATTTTTAAAATAAAGATATTGTAAAAAATATAAACAAAAAAATGAAAAATAAGAGTTTAGTTTATATGCATTGTTAGCATAAAATATTTTTACATATATATTCAACAGGAAATTATTTTATCACAACATCATATTAATGAATATAGGATAATCAAATTTTATTAGACGTTTATATAAAAAGGTTTTGCACTAACATTGTACATAAATTAAATTTTAAAAACAATTCATAGTCTACTAAAAATATTAAATTATATAAAAAGAATTTTTTTTTTCAAATGCTTGCATTGCTTCTAAAATATTATTGACAATACTTATAATTATTGTTATTAATAAACATAGTTTTTTAAAATTAAAATTATTTAAATTTTATTTGATATTAATTATGTTAAAGAATAGATTGAATAAATTTGTTTTTTATATATTGATAGTGAAATATTAGAAATACTTAGTTATAAAACTTTGATCAATAATTTCATAGTTGATAAATAAATAAAACGAGTTTTGATAAATTAATAGATTGAATAAATTTGTTTTTTATGTATTAATAGTGAAATATTAGAAATACTTAATTATAAAAATTTAATCAATAATTTCGTAATTGATAAATAAATAAAATGAGTTTTGATAAATTATATTAAATTAAATATTGAATATGAATTTTGTCCAACACCTTAGACTTTGTGGCCACCGCTATGCATTTAAGGAAAATGCAGGTACGGGAATGGAGATTATAATTGCTATCCACGAGAGTATGAGACTGGTATAGATATTTTTTTTAAAAGTACTATAATATCTTACCCAAATCCTATCATTTTCATTCCTAATCATACATCTTGTTATGAGTCCCACTAGACAGTACACACTACGCTACATATCTTTTCCACTCACAGGCATTTCTGGAAATGTATGGTAAAGTAGTGAATCGTACCAAGTTTCCATAAAAGAGATATCAACTTGAAATTTTTCTGTGATTAAAGGATATGACTGTCAATATAATAACTTCAAAACATGGGTACCGACCCTCTACTTTTTCATTGGTGCTTGACTTTTGATTATTGGACGTTATTGCATCAGTGAATCCACTAGGTGATTCTGTATCCCCACTTTGCTTTCAATGATACATATCATGTTAATCATCCACTAATTTTTTTCTCACCAGCCATGCCAGCAAAGCTATGCTACAACAGGCCATTTTTGTTTTCTTGTCTTTTGTACTTTGCAACGTGTCAAAATGCCTTGCTTCTAATTTGAGATCCCAAAATCCAGAATCCTTAGCCATGAACTCAGCCAAACTGATTTAACTTAGCTATGTTTATCCCTATCATACGCTCTCCTTTTGTATTTTCTGGGACCTTTTTCTAGTCTCTTTTTGAAAAGAATGATTCCATTAATCACCAAACCCTGAACCATCTGTTTTTATATATTTGTCAATAAAAGTTGTAGTCAATAGATTGAACTTATGTTGAAGAGTCCTCTCTCTCTCTCTGGCTTAACGGACAATGGAAGAGTCTTTTTGAACTTGGTTTGACTTATCTGGACTGAGTAATTAGATTGCTTTGGGTAACAAACTGTTTTTGTTATAAAGTTTTAATGCACCTAGTTTGAACTCGTGTTAAAACAGTACATGAGATGATATAAACACTTGACGGTAAAGAATTTGATTGATTCAAGAAAAATATTTTTTTTTCTTTTTTTTTTACAAATCATTAATAAAAAATTATCTTATTTTCACATTATTTTTTAAATTTATAAAGAAAAATTTATATAATTTTTTAAATTAAAGTATAAATAAGATAGACATTTTTGTAATTATTTATAAAATAAAAAATACAAATAGAAAGCTTTATCAAATAAAAGAGACGTTTTACTGAAATGACAAGTGATCTCCTTCTCAGATATGCACACAATAATAGCAGCTAGACTATCCACTCAAGCTTTTTTGCCTTGCCTCTTCTTTAAGCAAACAAACAAAATAGATATCACTTTTTTTCCTGCACCCTTTTTGAATCTCACTTTGCTATTTATTTATTACTGTTGTAACCACTCATAATTTAACAGCTAAGCCTATTACAGTGAAGGAGATTACAGCTTGTTTTCTCAACTTTTCTATATGGCCTTTATTGCAAAGACAAAAATGCCATTTCATTCACTCGGTCAAAATAATAAGATTGGTTTGTCTTGAGTTAATTAGTATATTAACCTCGTTGTTGCCTTTTTAATAATGGAAAGCATAATGGTCCACCACATAACAAATGGACACATGACACTTAATGGAAAATCTCAGTCGGTTCCGATTTGCAATCGAGTTTTGGGTCCCCTTATAATCCGAAATTTCCAAGTTTACTGTGACTTCAGTTTAATTTACGTTCAAATTTGGACGATTGCTTAGATAGTCATCATCGTAGTAATTATAAATATTGTCATCCACTTTCCAGACGTTATAGGAAGGCGTAGTACAACGGAGTTTTCCATGATGTGGTTTCAATTTGGAATCAAACCAATGGGGCCCTTGTTCTCATTATTTTTCAGTCCAAGACCAAGGTCACCTTTTTTTTTTCATGTAATTTCATATTGGAGGTTTGGGTATTTGCTCTGATTCGCATATGGCCACCGCCTCCTAGATTTTGCGTATATAACCATTGAAGGTACTAGAAAGCCTTCAATATATTCTTTACACTAGCTTTGCTTTAGTAGGAATGACCTCAAAACATTGCTAGACATATTGCCATAATCTTAGTTGTCACCCCCCGCCCTTTTCTTTTGATATTTGCCCTTTTCCTTTTATAAACATATATTTTGTTAATGTCACATGCGATTTCTATCCTTACCCCTTAAGATCTCAAAAAGGGTCAAAATAGAAGGGCAAACTATGTAGCTGAGGTCCAATAATTGGGTATGATACCAACATATAATCAATTTTAAAGTTTTTCCATGTGTTTGATTCTGCGTTAAAAGCTTAAGACCTGCGTAAAAAACATGAAGATCAAGTTATATGGACTAACTTAGTTTTAGAAGGGGGAATTTGACGTGAGTATTTGTTCAAGCTGATGCAAAATCAAGCAGATTATTTATTGATTCTATAAGTTTTTCAAGGTGTATTTGGGAGTGAGGGTTTTGAGAGAAAAGATTTTTATTTTTAAATTAAAGAGTTATATAATATTTATAAAAATAAATAAAAAATAAAAATTAAATTTTTGCTTATTTATCATTTTATTCCTTTTATTTTAAAAAATATATATCAAATTAAAAATATTTATTAGAAATAAAAATTTTAACTTTCCCTCCAAAACTTCACTATCCAGTATAATATAGATACAATACAGATAGGTTGTCAATTTTAAAGTATCTGCGTGTTAATAAGGGACGTTGTATTTACCTCAGACGAGAAAGTGTTATTTTGAATCAACATTCATATAATGCAAGCATTTTATCAATAAAATTAAAAAAAAAAATGTTCATAGGGTTGATCAATTAGCTTAGCATTTCTTAACAATCCATGCTTTCTTTCATAGTGTAGGAGACCCAGAGAAACCGGAAAAGGCTTTGCTTTTGACTGCACTTGGTGACTTCAAAGAATACTTTACATTGAACTGATGAGCTGGGTCTAAGAACTTTATAAAAAGTTCATTGAAAGTTGTTATTAGTTGTCTATTTCAAAATTAGAAAATGCATTAATTAAGTTACAAAATGTGAGAGTGGGCTGCATACAGTAGTGTACATGAAAGGAATAATGAAAGAAAAAACTTCATTTTTCTTCCCATACTGATTTTGCTTCTGTTGTGGAACTTAACTGAGAACTTTTTCTTCTTTATGTCGCGCGATAAAGCAAGACGCTAGGACGGGCGAAAGCATTTTTTCTGCAAGAAAAAAACAAAAGAAACTGTGAAAGCCGAAGATAGAAATGTAATTGCGTTATTGATAATTTTATTGAATATATACTTACAATTTAAAAAATTTTAAATGTTTTTATAACTTTTTGAAAATTTTGAAATAAGTCCTTACTTCTTAATCTATATTAGGAGTGTATTTAGTTAATCATTTCAGTTAGTTTATTTAATTAGCTTATAATCTTATTTGATTAAAATAAAGTATTTAATAAACACATTTATCTTAGCTTATAACATTTTTTTTATATGTTATTTATAGTAATGTGCAGGCTTGTAGCTTATAATTTATTATTATTTTTGTATGTTTGCCCTTAATATTAAAATTCGTCTGTTACCCCTTCTTAATTTAGGAAAAACCCTACACTCTTACACCTTCATAATATCCATCTGGCCATCTCTCTCTAAATCAGTAGTCTCCCTGTTATGTTAGTTTTTACACAATTCATTTTAATATTTTAATAAAATATTTGATCTTTGAATAATGATAAGAGTTCAAACATAACTAATTAAATATCCTAAAATTATAAATACTAAAAAAATATACCTTTGTTTACAAAACATAGATAGAATTCATATACGAAAATACATAAACATGTCTTTTTATATCATGTTACATTTATCATCTAATTTAACAACTAACTAGTCATCTACCCGTGCCATGCACGGGATCTTTAGTATTAGTGAATAATTTATTTTTATCTTTTATAAATATAATAAATAAAAATTGATCTTTTATTAATTAAAATTCTCATATTATAAGTGATAGTTACCTAAAATATTTCTTTGATCATAATTTAATTATTGTCTTTATCATTGTTATTTAAAATTAAGGTTAATATAATTGTGGTAAAGTATTTATTTTATTTTATGTTTGGGTCAATAGAGTTTGATATTTATTTAAATGTTATACATTATGCTTTTATAATATTATATATTATCATTTTAAACATTTATAAATAAAATTAGTATTTTAACCCATGCATTGCACAGAATAAATATTTATTTTATATAACTTAAATTTATAATAAATAAATACTTCTAAATATATAAAGTATATTATAATTAAAAATTGTAATAAATAAATATTTTTAAACGTATAAATTATATTTTAAATTCATAACAAGTAATTATTGTAATACAATATTAATTTTTACTTATTGATAAATTTTTTAAAAAATATTAAAATTCAATTTAGAACTAAAGATATTGAAAATATAGATTGAAAGAGATAAGAGGTTAAAAAACTTCTAAAAATGCTCTCATTAAAGAATGACAGCTAAATTGCTCTTGTTGAAGAATAGCAGCCAAAAACGCTCTCGTTCAAAATAGTTGTTCTCATTTAATATATAAGGTAGATTTTATTAAACATCTCTAATTCAACAAAATAACAAAATAGCTTTCATATTTTAGCAAATAATTTTCAGTTTTTCATTTTTTAACTAACTTATCAATTATTTTTTTCCAAATATAATAGATTCTGAGAAACTCTATTAATATTTATTAAAGTATAAAGATCTATTTAATTAAAAACTTACATAAATTATTAGAATTTATTTGACAACTAATAGATATAAGTCCTTTTGTTTTATGAGTTTTTAAATAAATCCTTATAATCAAGAAAAAATAGTTTCCCTTGTCAAATAAGAGCTTATTTAAAAAATTTAAATTGTGAGCATTTTGTTAAAAATCTGAAAAACTTAATTAAAAATTCAATAAAACTATAAGAAAATGTATTATAATTTAACGGCTGTTTAAAAAAATTTAATTAAAGCTTACATTGATTCATTCCATATTCTTTTGCATAAAACTAGAACTCCCCATTATTACCAAGCACGTGGATCAACTAGTGCAAGGTTGTTCTAACTTAACCGATGGTTTCGAGTTCAAGTCCTAAGTATACAGTTGCGTTAAATACTCGAAGGGAGAACTTTGTTGCCCATAGTGGTCCTACTCGGCTCGAGCAAGATTGCCTCTAGTGAACGATACATGTGGTCTATACAAAAAAAAAAAAAACTAGAAATGCCCATTCATTCTTAAAGACTACATAGGTTAGGGATTCCATATATTAAAACATAGAGTAAATTACATTCACACCCCCTAAAGTTGTTTATTGAGATTACACATAACTTTCCTAGTTTTTTTAACGTTCATAGCAACCTCCCTTATAAAGAGTACACAGTATAATATTTTTTAAACAATTAATGGGTGTCAGTGTAATATTTTTCAAACAATTACGGAAAGTTAGTATATGGGTAGAAAAAGGAAAAGTATCGAGAGAAATTTGATGAAACTTCAGGAGGGTGTCGATGTAATTTACTCTAAAACTTATTATTTCTCTTAACATGCCCTTATTTATTTTATAAAATAAAATTATTATCCTTTATTAAGTTTATTCTTTCTAAATTCCAATTTATTTTCAACTTAACTTTCATCTTTTACAGTTAATTTTAAATACTCATGCTTCAAATGATGATAATTATATAGAAACGTGGAAGAAATAAAGAGAAGTATAATGACATAGTCAAAACATATTATCTATAATTTAAAGCATTATAAAGATAGAGAAAATAGGCTATGTATTGACAGTGTAAAGCAATTTTACATTGTCATCTAATCACAACCCACCATGTATGGTTAGTTGGTTGACTTTGATAATAACCACCCTAAAAATACACTACAACTGATTTTTGATTGGTTGAGAGTGTAAAATTTTTTACACTAACAGTGCATAGTAATTAAACTCATAAAGATAATATAATATTTTATTAAGTATTTAATTCAAAATATTGTATAGGTTAACTTTCATATTCTTATAAATATAATTGTCTCTGTTTTAAGTTTTAGTTTCTATACGAGAAAACTAGTTTTAGTTTCTATTGTTAACATTATTAGTGATGTGATTGTTATTAACATCGTTACAAAAACTTTTTGGCATCATAAAATTGTTACAAAAATTTTTGTTAGTGGAAAATTGCTACAAAAAATTCCATGTTCTAATTTTTGGTGGTTTTACACCTACTAGAAAATTTTGTAGCAGTTTAACACCACTAAAAAGTTTTGAAAAAATTATAGTTGCACCCCTTGTGTTTTTTGCAGATTGCACCCGATATCCCTCTGTTATAACACATTGCTTTTAACCCCCTAAGCAAACAACGTTAATTGACGTTTTTAAATTTTAGTGGACTAACGAAAATGTCCTTCTCAATTATCTACCCAAACCACCCATCACCCACATTCACTGTTGGTGTTTGAAATTAGAAATTGAAAGTGTTATCTACTAGGATTTGGGGAAAGGATATACGAAACACCATCTTCTGTGCATTTTGTTGGGAGTTAGCGTGGGCTTTGTGTGCAACATTGAGTGCTTAATATTGAAAATGCGAGGTTTTGCTATGGTGTTTGTGGGTTGGTGCCTAGGTTGAAGTACTATAATGGGGTAATTTTGCATTAACCCCTACATACATTTAATTTAATTTGAACCATACGTGGAGAATGCCACACCATTGGATAAACACAATGTTAACACTGAGGTAGAGTGCGAAGAAGGCGACGAAGGAGGAGTAGGGGACATATCTGTGGAAGACGAGGAAGGGGACGATGGGGTCAAAGAGGAGCACCAGTCTAGGGTGCTACGTGAGGAAGTAGCGCCCGTATTGGAAGGAGTTCTGTTGGAACCAAAGACGTTGAAGCGTCTAGACCCTCAAATTTTGAAGATAATAAACTTATTAAAGTTTAAGTCTCTGTTTTTAAACTAACGGATTTACAGCGTCCAATCTTAAACAAGCATCCAATAAACTCATATATGATGACCGTCCAAGTGTAAGTCTCATTTATGGACTCAGTGGTTTTTAACTTTAGACAACCATACTAGACGCGTCCAGATGCAAGTTCTTAAACAGCTAAGTTTTCTCTCGTTCAATCTATGCGTCCTTCTTATATATATTGAGACTAATGCCTTACCATTTTGAGATCTAACGTTCAAATATTTGAAGCATTAAATGGTAGACAAAAGCTTTCTAGTGCAAAAGCGTAGCAAGACAAAAAAAGCAAGTCAACTCTTCGATCTGGTAAACCAAGTGAAGAATGTTCAGAAAAGTAGACCTCCCGCATAGAGCCGCTCTTTCTATTTTAGCGCAAGTTCAAAAGCTGTCCTTTTTGATATGACTGAAAGCTCGATATGCACACCTTTTTCTTGAAAAATTAAAGTCAAGTATTCTTGACGATTCTTTTCTGCTAAAGACTATATATATATTGAGAAAGAAGAAGTGAACAACGATGAATCAAGCACGATCATAAAAACATTGATTATTTTCTTACACATCCACTGGACGATAGTTTATAAATCTCTTATACATTACTGTATTGTGCTTAATCTTCTACATCCTCATTGTGTGAGTTGAATTTGTTTGTAAATAACTTTTTTGTTGTGAAAGCTTGGAGAGGCTTAGTGAACAAAGAATACTTGGATTGGTAAAATAATTTAGGGTGATTGCATTGTAAAGCCTGAAAAGACCATGAAGAATACTTGTAACCAAGGTTGGTTAGTGGATACCTTCTGGGTGAAGGGACTGGACGTAGCTCAAGGTTGAATGAACCAGTATAAAATTCTTTGTGTGCTTGCCTTCTCTATCCCTCAGCTTAAAATCCTTTTTCGAACTTGTTTTTATATTAAAAAGTTTTTTTAAAACGTAGAATTTACCCCCCTTCTTGTGCGTCTCTTGTTATTTCAATTAGTATCAGAGCTTGACCTCTTGGGGTTGAGCATCTAACACTGCAGGGGTAAAAGATCCTGAGGATAGATGGAAAACAAAGGACAAGTAGTAAACAGACCTCCTCTCTTCAAAGGTAAAAACTACGACTACTAGAAACAAATGATGATAGCATTCTTTGATGCTTGTCACATCAACATGTGGGACATAGTAGAAATTGATGACTATCTAGCCCTAGACCATGCTAGAAATGAGTTACCTAGAGATCAGTGGACAGAAGCTCACAAACAAAGGTACCTTTTTAACTCAAAAGCTAGAAATGCTATGATGTGCGCTTTATCTGAAACTGAATATGAAAAAGTGCATAGTTTAAAAAGTGCTAAAAAGATGTGGGATACTCTCGCGCTTGCTTATGAGGGTACCTCACAAATAAAGAGATCTAAATTGAGCTTACTTGTAAGACAATATGAACTCTTTACTATGGAAGAAAATGAAACTATCGAACTTATGTTTGGTAGATTTCAAACTATAATTAATAACCTGAGATCTTTAGGCAAAACTTATGATAATTATGATCATATTGACAAAATCTTAAGAAGTTTGCCTAGATAATGGAGACCACAAGTTACGGCTCTAAGAGCATCCAAGGATCTAACAACGCTATTCATGGAAGAGTTACTTGGAATGCTAAAGGTCCATGAGCTAGAACTAAAGTAGGACGAAGGATAGAAGAAGAAGTCCATCGCCTTAAACGTCCAGCGTCCTATAAAAGGGTCATCGCCCAAAGCCCTTAGTGGAAAACAATATGGGTTAGTTGTAGTAGATGACTATACTAGATGGACATAGGTCATGTTCCTAAAACACAAGGATGAGCCTTACAAAGTATTTTCTATATTTTGTAAAAGAGTTCAAAATGAAAAAGGTGTGTGTATAGCCTCAATCAGAAGTGATCATGGAGGAGAGTTCGAAAATGAAAGTTTTCAAGGGTTTTATGAGGAGAACGAAATTCTCCACAACTTCTCTATACCACGAACACCTCAACAAAATGGTGTGGTAGAGAGAAAGTATAGGTCATTACAAGAAATGGTTAGAACCATGCTTAATGATAACTCCACTCTTAAGCACTTCTGGGTTGAAGCTGTAAACAAAGCATGTTATTTACAAAATAGAATATATATTAGACCTATTTTGAAAAAAGACTCTTTATGAATTGTGGAAAGGAAAAAGACCCAATATATCATATCTTTATCCTTTTGGATGTCAATGTTTCATTTTAAACACTAAGGACAATCTTGGAAATTTTGATTCTAAGTGTGATGATGGAACATTGTTAGGCTACTCTGAAACGTCCAAGGTCTATAGAGTTTACAACTCTAGAACCTTAACGGTTGAAAAGGCTATTCATGTAAAATTCAATGATAATAAGCCTGATAGAGAACTATCAGAGCTAGACGATTCATTTGCAGATATGAAGTTGGACGATACAAACAAATCAGCGTCCAGAACACAGTTGGACAATCCAAAGATGGAAGAAAAGGAACCAACTGGATGATAGTGGCAAATGAAGACATATCATCTAGATAACCAAATTCTTGGAAATATACGTGATCATGTAAGAAAAAGATCAACCTTCAAGGAGCAAGCTCAAACTACCTTGATTTCCTATATGGAACCAAAGACAGTGGATGAAGCTCTCCTAGACGAAGGCTGGATCAATGCCATGAAGGAAGAACAGAGTCAGTTTGAACGAAACGATGTGTGGCAGCTAGTTCCTGCACCTAAAGATAAATCTATCATAGGAACAAAATGGGTGTTTCGTAACAAGCTAGATGAAGCAGGCAAAGTGGTAAGAAAGAAAGCTAGACTTGTGACTCAAGGCTACTCTCAACAAGAAGGTATAGACTTTACCGAAACTTTTGCACCCGTAGCTAGACTAGAAGCCATTCGCATTTACTTTCATTTGCTGCTCATAGTAATATGAAACTTTATCAAATGGATGTAAAAAGTGCATTTCTCAATGGTATAATAAATGAGGAAGTTTTTTGTGAAATAACCTCCTAGTTTTGAGTGTGATACTTATCCTAAACATGTTTTCAAACTTAAAAAGGCCTTATATGGACTTAAGCAAGCTCCAAGAGCTTGGTACAAAAAATTAAGTTCATTTCTTTTAGAAAATGGTTTTGCAAGAAGAAAAGTAAACACCACTCTATTTCGCAAAGACGTCCAATCACATTTTATTATTGCACAAATTTATGTGGACAATATGATATTTGGTGTTACTAATGACGATCTGTGCAAGGATTTTTCTAAGCTCATGACAGTTGAGTTTGAGATGAGTATGATGGGAGAACTTAAACTCTTCCTGGGATTACAAGTAAAACAGACTAATAACGGCATACTCATATATCAAATGAAGTACGCAAAAGAACTTCTCAAAAAGTACAAGATGGACAATGCCAAAGAAATGAGCACACCCATGCATCCATCCTCAGTACTTGGGCTAGACGACTCATCCAAAAGGTAGACCAAACTACATATCGAGATATGATTGGATGACTATTTTATCTTACAGTGTCCTGACCTAATATTATGTTTAATGTATGTTTATGTGCACGTTTTCAGTCTGATCCTAGAGAAACGCATCTCACGGTAGTAAAAAGAATTTTTAGATACTTAAAAGGAACCACTAACCTTGGTCTATGCTTTAAGTCAAATAAGGAGTACAAGTTAGTTGGATTCTGTGATGCTGATTATGCTGGAGATAGAAAAGAACAAAAAAGCACCAGTGGAGGATGTCACCTCATTGGTGGAAATTTGGTCTCCTAGATGAGCAAAAGACAAGGGACGATTGCTTTGTCTACAGTAGAAGCAGAATATATTTCAGCAGCATCCTGCTGCTCACAAGTCATATGGATCAAGCATTAGCTAGAGGACTATAGTATTTATGAGAGTAACATTCCTATCCTCTGTGATAATACTGCTGCCATAAACTTGTCTAAAAATCCTATATGGCATTCAAGAGCAAAGCACATTGAAATAAAACACCACTTTATAAGAAATCATGTTCAGAAA
This sequence comes from Spatholobus suberectus, assembly GCA_004329165.1. Taxonomy (NCBI): domain Eukaryota; kingdom Viridiplantae; phylum Streptophyta; class Magnoliopsida; order Fabales; family Fabaceae; genus Spatholobus; species Spatholobus suberectus. The sequence continues at coordinate 35,075,214 of CM014733.1, forward strand.
GGGGTTGTTGATATTTAGTTAATTAACACTGAAAATCAATTAGTAGATATATTTACAAAACCATTTCCTGAAGATAAACTTATCCATATCCGAGATCCTCTTGGCATGGAATTTATAAAGGAATAGTTTTCTTTCTATGTGCCTTAACCGTCCAATGATTAGCAGCATCCAAAGTCATATAGCATCCATTATCATTATATCATCCATGCGTCCATGACTATTCGCATTTCATAACAATTGATATTTATGTGCATAACGATCTTTATCCCTACTTAATCATGTTTTCATTGAAAATGATTTGAAATAAATGCTTTATTCTTGTTTAAGTCATATATACGCCATCTAACCGCCCTTGAGAAACGTAAGCACTTGACCAACATTAAACGAACATGATCTCTTTTCAAATTTCAAAGAACCGCCAAAAGAGAAACCCATCAGTTCCTTCCTATACACTCAAGCACCTGCGACCAAAAACTCACTTGACTCTTACTTTCTCAAAAACTCTTTCTCTCTCTCTCTCGAAACCTTTCAAACCCTAAACCCTCATTTTTTCAACAATGGTGATGAAGAAAACCGATGTCACCATGAAGGCTGTGGCTCGTGTGGAAAGCCTGGACAAGGCTATTTTATTGATAGAGAGCCGCTTTGACTTACAAGCTCTCGACGACATGAGAGTGAAGGTTAAAGACAACCTGACGAGATGTGGAATCCTCAACTATTTCCACCTAAACGAGATCGTTTATCCAGAACTCATCAGACAATTCTGGAATTCTGCAGAGTTCTCCAAGACTAACATCATTGGCACTGTTATGGGAGTTAAGGTCACACTGGACCTTGGGACAGTTGCACAAGCTATTGGCTGTGAACGGGCTGGCTCTTGCATCAAAAATGGTTGGGAGAAAAACTTTGGTGGCCTTGACACTGTCGACGCCGCCTTTCTGAGACCAAAAGGCGAAGGCCCCGTTAAGTACAGCAAGCTAACTAAAGAAGGAAAAGTATACCAGTAGTTTCTGAATAAAGGTATACTACACAAGATTGGGTTGAAGGATAGCGTCACCTTCTTGCACAGGTTTGCGTTGTTCCACATGATAACTGGTCAACAGTTTAACCTACCTCACCTCATCTTGAGCAACATTTTTCGCACTATGAGAGGACGAGGAGCGCTTGACTAGATAACCTAAGTCGCTCTACTGAACAAGATTTTCTGGCAATAGAAGGTATAACATGCCTTCTTTGCTTTATGTGTTGGTGAGCAAGCTCAGATTAGAACACTAGGTGGTAGCCACAGGTTCACACAGTTACCGTTTGGAAGCAACAACATTGCCCAGATGAAGGTTGGTTTTGTGTTGAAGCCTTTGGAGACAACGCCCAAATAAGTGAATGTTAAGGAAGAACCTGTTAAAATGATACCTCAGCCAGCAGAAGAACAAATCGTCCAACATGCTGAGCCAATGGACGATGAAGCTTTGTTTGTTAATCCTGTAACTGCTAGACAGAGGAAGTCATCCAAGGCTAGGACATCTAGAGTAACGAGGTCTAAGTCTCAACAGCCTCAAGCTCTGCCTATTGTTGTTGCACCTACATCGGCACCCGCCAAAAGAAGACTCTAGATGATCGTGGAATCAGACGATGAGGATGATGAGCCCATTAGAGTTCTTCTTAAGAAATAGAAGACTGCTGTAGTCGTTGTTCAACCACAACCACAACCTCTAGCCATCCAACCCTTACAACCATCCAAACGATCGGTAGAATCAGAATTAGCAACAGTACAACAAAAGAAAAGTAAGTTATCTGCTCTTGCTGTTACTGAATCAGACGATGTGTTTGTTGAATCTCTGATTATTAAACCCTCTGAACAACCCTCCATCCAAACATAAGCCCAAACACAAACTGAAACAAAAACCTTACCTGAACCAGACATGCTACTGCCTGGTGATGAATGTTATATTTGCACCATACCCACACCTAGACTCCTTAAATTGCACCTTTCCATCAAGCCCCCAAAACAACCTTTTCCACCTTCAACCATAGCCACAACATCCACCTAACACGAAACCTTGAGAAAAACCAAACAATAGTGGCCTTTACTGTTTATGGATGGCAACCAACAAAACCAAGTGGACGACAACACCATTATACTGCGTCCAGAGCCTCTTCCTGAGCCGGACTTTGGTTTTAATTATTCGCCTCTCTCTCTCGAAAAATATATGGAGGACTACACCCATCAACCATCAGAAGCTTACTTGGTGCTACCTTCTAAAGTAATTGAACATCTGCCGCTGAAGCGGTTTATCAAACGAAGGTATCCAAGACTAGAGTGAGCTTGGCGCTTAACTGCCCATCCTCCTAGAGTACTTCAACATCGAGTACCTCCAGTGGAAGAAATACAACAGGCTTAGTTACAAAGGAAAGATCGAGCGTCTGAACGAACAGTCAAATTGAGACCAGCAAATTTGATGTTTAGGCCATCGGACCAGGAGGAAGCTGGTTTCTTCCTCTCACCGTTCGAGCATATGTTTTGCAACTATGTAAAGAGCTCTGCATTTTTGAAGTATCAACTTTATATCCCTCCATCTCAACATATCAAACCAACCACATTCATCCATATCCAACCCGACTACATCTGCCCAAGGCTTCCAACCTTGGATGTTAACAGTAAAAAGGAGAAGATTTTGACCAAGACACCTTCTTTATCGCTACCATTCAAAGCTGAACTTCAACATCATCCAACCATTACTCTGGAATGGTACATTGCTCATTGTCTTTCACAAGACATGGATGAGGAGGACACTGAACATTTCTAGCAACAACATATGTTCACTTGTGAACAAGAAGCTTCCAGCAGCGGAGTCTCGCAGGACGACAAGGCCAAAACTCCAACAGCAAAGAATTATGAATACACGCAGCGTCCAACTTGTGTCTTGCACTTTTCAGACACTTTTTCCACTTTTGTTCGTCCAGTGAATGTGTGTCCTTTTCTTGGTATAGAAACTTCCATCCTTTACACCTTGATTGTTGCACTCACACATCCCAACTCCTTCAAACCTCCTTACCTATGGACATCTTTGCGTCCATACCAACTCCAAATCCCCAACCTTCTCTTCTTAGAAGCACCCCCTCCACCCACTAACGTTCATCCACCAACCCTTTCCTAACCACCCTCCCCAACACCTCCACCCCCGCCTACTCCTAGTTCTCAAGCCTCTGCGGGCCTTCCTATCTCCATTACTACACTTCCACCTATCTCCACTGTTGACCCCGCCATCCAATAGTATGTTACCAACCAACTCCAACCTATCTTCTCACTCCTACAACAAATCCTCCAGAATCAGCAAGAACTCCTCCGTACACCACAACCTTCCCCACCTCCTCCTGCACCAATGCCCTAGTGACTATGATGGCTTTTATTTCTCTCTTTTCCTTTTTTTTTTTTTTTTCTGATAATGACAAAGGGGGAGAATATATTGCATAAGTTTTATGTATAGTCCTAAGATGTCTATTGTAAAGTTCTTTTTCTGTACGATTTGTTCTTTAGTCTTCTCTTTAGTTACTATGTTTGATTACTCTGATATGATAATTTTGTTGACTGCTCTGATTCGATTTAATGCTTGTTCTATTCATGCAAAAACATTCAATACTCTAATACTTGGATATTTATCTGGACTAACATCTCGTATGTGTCAAGTATAAAAATTATGATATTTTAGACTTAGAAGGAGCATAGTAACTCTATCAAAACCTTGTTATATATGTGCTTTCCTTGTCTTAAAATATTTACAAACTTAAAAATTAATAAGGTTTGTCATCATAAAAAAGGGGGAGATTATTGGAACCAAAGACGTTGAAGCGTCTAGACCCTCAAATTTTGAAGGTAACAAACTTATTAAAGTTTAAGTCTCTGTTTTTAAACTAACAGATTTACAGCGTCCAATAAACTCATATATGATGACCGTCCAAGTGTAAGTCTCATTTATGGACTCAGTGTTTTTAACTTTAGACAACCACACTAGATGCGTCTAGACGCAAGTTCTTAACTGGCTAAGTTTTCTCTCGTTCAATCCATGTGTCCTTCTTATATATATCGAGACTAATGCCTTACCATTTTAAGATCTAACGTTCAAATATTTCAAGCATTAAATGGTAGACAAAAGCTTTCTAGTGCAAAAACACAGCAAGACAGAAAAAGCAAGTTAACTCTTCGAGCTAGCAAACCAAATGAAGAATGTTTAGAAAAGCAAACCTCCTACACAGAGCCACTCTTTCCGTTTTAATGCAAGTTCAAAAGTTGTCCTTTCTGATATGACTGAAAGCTCGATACGCGCACCTTTTTCTTGAAGAATTAAAGTCAAGTCTTCTCAATAGCTCTTTTTTGCTGAAGACTATATGTATATCGAGAAAGAAGAAATGAACAACGATGAATCAAGCATGATCATAAAAACGTTGATTATTTTCTTACATGTCCACTGGATGATAGTTTATAAATCTCATATACATTACTGTATTGTACTTAATCTTCTATATCCTCACTGTGTGAGTTGAATCTATTTGTAAACAACTTTTTTGTTGTGAAAGCCTAGAGAGGCTTTGATATGATCTGGATTCGAATTCATATTGTTTTTACAGATCATCCTTGAGTTGGCTATCTTGTAACAAGAATTATTGGAATAAAAAGAAAATGAAAAAAGGAAGAAGATAAGACTTGCGCAAACAGATAAGAGAATTAATGTAAATGGCCTAGAAAAATAGTAGTAAGAGAATTAACAATACAAAATAGAAAAAAAACAAGAAAATGGAAACGATATAAAATAAAGAAAACGGGAAGGAAAGAAAATGGCAGAAGGCGGCACACTCTATAGAGAGTGATAAGCCAAGCAAAGATTCGCCACAAAGGTATGGAAACCTTTGATAAGAACCAAGAAGGTTCTAATCTAAGAACCAAAAAGAGGAGCCAACGCTCTACTCACACTCACAAATGAGTAAATCTCAATATGATTCAACTCTGTCAAATGAGAGGGATTACATATCTATTTATAGAGTTTATTCTAAGGAGGCTAACCCTAATTCTAAAGAAACATAAGCAAAGGCCCAATAAAGATTAAGGCTCAAATTAAAACTTATTTTTAAACTTAAAAGAAACTTAATCTAGGACTAGAAGTTGGGTTCTAATTTAGTATCAAACTAGCCCATTTATTATAAAAATGTACACAAACACTTAAATAAAAGCTAATAAAAAATCAGGTTGCAACCCATAGTTGGTGCATTAGGTTGGGCCTTCTTCCACTTAAATAAAATGCACCATTTTAAGCTTTTCTTTCCTACTTTTAGGCTTGAGCTTGTATGTGTTGATCTCTTTTTCAAGTAAGATGTCATTTATTTTCCTAGCTCTTGCCCTAGTTATTAGGCCTCCTAGCCCAATGAGACTCTTCCTCTCCTTAGCTCTTCCTTTTTCTCTTGAAGGCCTTCCTTGATCTCTATCATTCCCTCCACCTTTGAGGAAATTCATCCTCGAATTTAAGCCTCCAATACCTATATTAAAAGAACTGAAGTTAGTCTCTTTAAATTTTTCATGAAACTCATAGTTACCTTGCATGTCATCCTTGTAGGCTTTATCTTCGAACTCAAACCCAATCCTCTCCCAAGTTGGCCTACTAAGTAAAGGTAGGAATTAGGCCCAATGAATGTTTTCCCCTTTCTTTTGGTACTTGGCCTAATTGCATATACATAGGTAGGGTGCCTTGGTTCCACTTTTTCCTTGGGTTGGAACTCCTAATTTTTTGCAAAAGAAAGTTAGAATGGCTAGACAAAATATCAATGTTAGTGTGTAAGCAAGAATCAATAGGTTGCCTAGCTAGAAGCATTCTCGTCCCCTCATTTTCTTTTAAAAAAGACTTTCTTTTCTTTTCTCTTTCTCCTTTTTCTTTTCCTCATGCTCACTTTCTTTTCCCTCTTTCATGCCAATTCTATCATATTTTCCCCCATTCTCCTCTTCTTTTTGATTTCTCTCTTGCTCTCTTTTTATTCTCATTTTCTTTTGATCCTCACACATTCTCTTGGAGTTAAAGATACAAGAGTGAATTTACAATTATTATGTACAAAGGAGAACTTATTATAATGACCATCATAGATAGTATGCTTATCAAATTGCCATGGTCTTCCAAGTAGAATGTGACAAGTTTTTATGGGAACAACATCACATAATATTTCATCTTCATACTTTCCTATGGAAAGATTAATCAAAACTTGTTGGTCCACGAGCAACTCTCCCTCTTCACTTAGCCATTGAAGCTTGTATGGCTTGGGATGTGTAGTAGTCTTTAGGTTGAGTTTAGTGACCATCCTCTTGCTTGCCACATTAGTGCAACTCCCACTATCAATGATAAGAAAACACACCTTCCCTTGAATGAGACATCTAGTATGGAATATGTTTTCTCTTTGGTTATGGTCCTTTGTTATGGCTTGACCTCCCAAAAGTCTCCTTACGATTAATAAGTCTCCATCTGGAGCATAGGCTTCATACTCCTCTTCACCTTTACTTGTTGGTAGGAAATTTGGAGATGAGTCACTAGAGATGTTTCTGTTTTCCCTCAACACCATTGTTCTCTTATTTGGGCATTGAGACGCTATATGTCCACTTCCCAAACACTTGAAGCACTTAATGTTCCTACTCTTAGAAGAAGAAAAAGAAGAACAAGGATCATTAGTAGAAGGAAATTTGTTAGAGCTTTTAGAAGCCATACCTTCCTTGGGATATGTAAAGGAGATCTCTTTTAGTTGCTTGTCCTTCTAAGGGGAAAGTTTGAGGTTGGAAGAATCCTTCTTCCATGCACCCTTCCTTTTGATTTGTTGCTCCACCTTTATGGCTTGATGCACTAAGTCATCAAGTTCTTCATAGTTTTGCAACTCAACAATGTCTCCTATCTCATGATTTAAACCATGAAAGAAACGTGCCATGGTAGCCTTATTTTCTTCAACGACATTGGCCCTTATCATGGCTACCTCCATCTCTTTGAAGTACTCATCCACACTCCTACTTTCTTGGGTAAGCCTTTGGAGTTTGTTGTGCAACTCCTTATGGTACCATGATGGTACAAATCTCTTTCTCATCAAACTTTTCATCTCCTCCCAAGTATCTACAAGGTACTCCCTATTCCTTTCCTTCTCTTTTTGTACTTGGTCCCACCAAATTAAGGCATAGTTAGAAAATTCAAGGGCAGCCACTTTTACCTTCCTCTCTTCATTATAATGGTGGTAGGAAAAAATTTGTTCAACCTTAGTTTCCCACTCTAATTAGACCTCAGGATCATTCTTTCCTTAGAAAGAAGGAACTTGGGTCTTCACTCCTCCTAACTCTTCTATCCTTTCATTACCCCTATACCTTCTATGTCTCGTTTCATAACTTCTTTCACTCCTCCCATATCTCCTTCTCCTCTCATGGTTTCTCCTATCCCTCCTTTCTCTACCTGAATGATAGAAATCTTCATCTTCATACGAGACCTCATGTTGAGAGTCTCTCCTCCTTTCATTATCCAACCTTGTGTTAATCTCCACCCTAAACCTCTCTAGCTCCCTTGTTAACATTTGCATTAAGTTTGCAGTCCTAGGGGATGGGGGTGCACTTCCTCCACTCATCTTTTACAAAATTAATAAGATTAAGCTCAAGATTAAAGGACCTCACCACTCTTCTCACGTGTTTACACTCTTTGAATGAAATCACTCGTGTTTCACACACTTTTGATTTTATTAAAAGTGCTCTTGTCTTTTACCACTCAAGCCCTCTTTATAAGTTCTTAAATAAAACCCAAGCATGCATCAATTATCAAAAGCACATACAATTGCAACGAGCCTCACAGAAGTTATCATTCAGAAGCCAATAAAAGGAAAAAACTCTAGACAAAACAAATAAAGGAATTTAAAAGACAAACAAGAAAAGCCAATTAGAAAAGGGTAAAACTCAAATGGAATTGCAAGAAAGAAAAAAAAAAGGAATAATGAGAGAGATGAAGAAAAAATGCGTACGTTTGGATATTGAGAATAGCACCACTTCTTATGAATTCCTTAAGGCAACCAAATTTAAATTATTTAAGTGCAAGGGGCAATTTTTTTTTAATTCTTCATTTTTTTTTCTTTTTCTTTTTTTTAATTATTTTTTTATTTTTTTTATTTTATTGTTCCAGAATATATTTGTTTTTTTTTTACCCCCTATTTGTTTTGTACTAGAAACAGATAATATACGCCTAATAAGGTATATAGTATTTTAGGTGCTATAACATGTGAACTAAATTGCGCAAAATTAAAGAGAAATAATTATATAGAATTAATGACAATTAAGACTCGATTATGACACAATTAAGGACAGTTAATGATGATAAATGGAAATAATTGACAATTAATGGCACAATAAAGACAATTAACTAGGCAGTAAAGGACATAAAACACAAGAACACTACCAACTCTAGGATCCAGGCTCTGATACCACATAATATGATCTGGATTCGGATTCATATTGTTTTTATAGATCATCCTTGAGTTGGCTATCTTGTAACAAGAATTATTGGAATAAAAAGAAAATGAAGAAAGGTAGAAGATAAGACTTGCGCAAACAGATAAGAGAATTAATGTAAATGGCACGGAAAAATACTAGTAAGAGAATTAACAATACAAAATAGAAAAAAGAAAAGAAAATGGAAAGGATATAAAATAAAGAAAACGGGAAGGAAAGAAAATGGCAAACGGTGTCACACTCTATAGAGAGTGATAAGCCAAGCGAAGATTTGCCACAAAGGTATGGAAACCTTTGATAAGAACCAAGAAGGTTCTAATCTAAGAACCAAAAAGAGGAGCCAACGCTCTACTCACACTCACAAATGAGTAAACCTCAATATTATTCAACTCTGTCAAATGAGAGGGATTACATATCTATTTATAGAGTTTATTCTAAGGAGGCTAACCCTAATTCTAAAGAAACATAAGCAAAGGCCCAATAAAGATTAAGGCTCAAATTACAACTTATTTTTAAACTTAAAAGAAACTTAATCTAGGACTAGAAGTTGGGTTCTAATTTAGTATCAAACTAGCCCATTTGTTATAAAAATGTACACAAACACTTAAATAAAAGCTAATAAAAAATCAGGTTGCAAGCCTATAGTTGGTGCATTAGGTTGGGCCTTCTTCCACTTAAATAAAATGCACCATTTTAAGCTTTTCTTTCCTACTTTTAGGCTTGAGCTTGTATGTGTTGATCTCTTTTTCAAGTAAGATGTCCTTTATTTTCCTAGCTCTTGCCCTAGCTATTGGGCCTCCTAGCCCAATAAGACTCTTCCTCTCCTTAGCTCTTCCTTTTTCTCTTAAAGGCCTTCCTTGATCTCTATCAGGCTTAGTGAACAAAGAATACTTGGGTTGGTAAAGCAATCTGGGGTGATTGCATTGTAAAGCCTAAAGAGGTCGTGAAGAATACTTGTACCCAAAGTTGGTTAGTGGATACCTTCTGGGTGAAAGGACTGGACGTAGCTTAAGGTTAAGTGAACTAGTATAAAATTCTTTGTGTGCTTGCCTTCTTTATCCCTCAGCTTAAAAACCTTTTTCGAACTTGTTTTTATATTAAAAAGTTTTTTTAAAACACACAATTTAACTCCCTCCTTCTTATGCGTCTCTTACTATTTCAAGTTCAAGAACGAGAGGGTGTAAGCCACGATGGAGATTAGGTACTTTATTGGTGGGGGAGAGGTGTTCGATATGCGTGCCCCAACAGTGCCGTTTCAGGGCTTCGGTTTGAGGGGTGAGAAGGGTGTTGACCCGCCATTGGCAATTTCCAATTGAATCTGACAAAGAAGCGATGTGGTTTTCCTGGCAAACATGTGCCCCACTATGACGTGAATCTTGTCAGAGGGAGGCAACGAAGGCTCCGCTTGCAAGCTTCGATTTTGAGTAGTGCAAATGAAATTATTGGAGGAAATGGGTGGTGGGTTGAGGCGGAGACGATTGGGGATTGGAGGTGGGTTGTTGCGAAAAAAGAATCTGGTTGTGGATTGAGAAGGCAGTGAGAAGAGAGCAAAAGGAGAGGCTTTAGGAGATAAAGCTAAAAACTTTGGGTTCAGGATGGACTTCACAAGAAGCTGAATCTTTTCCTCCTACAAGTTGTTCCCCAAAAAAGTTGAAAACGTTCTTCTTTTTCGTACCTGTTGTAACAAAGGAGAAAGGGGCAAAATCGGACAAAAAAGTTCATGAAAAATCATGTGCCCTTCACATGATGCGTTGGAGTTAACAAAGTCAACTGTGTTACGGGGTGAGGGGATCATAGTGTAATGAAGACCAAACAATTAAGGAGTTTTCTGTAGGTCTCGAAAAAGTAGGGCTATCGGGTGTAATCCGTAAAAAACGCAGGGAGTGCGAGTGTAATTTACTTAAAAGCTTTTGTAGCGATGTTGTTAATAGAATGAGAACAATGGTGGCTAGGATTTGTATTTCATAAGTCAACTCAATTACAGGAAAGTAGAGTGTGTGTTGTGTGTGTAAGACTAAACTATCCTTAAGTGAGAATAAATAACAAAAATACATAAAAGCCCATAAAAGCTATATTATCTAATATCTCCCTTCAAATTCATGGTGCATCAATAGAAATCATCAAAAGTTTGCTAGTCAAGAAACGAAAGCATTGAGTGGAATACGATTTAGTAAACAACTTAAGAATTTACATGGAGAAAGAAGTATAAGGTAAGGTGATAGTGTCATATTGAAATTAATGTTGAGTGAAATGACGATCGATCTCAATGTGCTTGGTGTGTTCATGGAAGACTGAGTTGTGGGTGATTTTATAACACTCATGTTATCATAGTATATAAAAGTCGAGCCAAAAAAGAGATGCACATATCAACAAGTAGCCAGCGCAACTAAACTTTTTTTGCAGTGATGGATGCGCAATACTCAACTTCTATAAAAGAGCGAGAGGCAATGGCTTGCTTATTACTCCTTTAAGAAACAAGAGAACCTCCAAGAAAAATGCAAAAGCTTGTGGTAGATTTATGATCAATAGGATCACCATCCTAATAAGCATTTGAGTAAACACGTAATTCCAAGGAGGAAGATGTAGAAAAGAGAAGACTCTAAAATTAAATGCCTTGAAGATAACGAAGAATATGAAGATCAATTGCTCAATGAAATAAAGTAGGAGAACCGAAAAACTGACTAACAACATGTAACACCTAATTACATTGACTCTTAAACCTAATATTTATAACAATTTATATCCAATTGATTGATTTTACTTTGGGTTTAAATTTCGTTTAATTTAAATATTAAGGAAAAGATAAAATAATACTTTAAGACATACATCATACATTCATGTATTATGCATCAATAAGAAACATACATCACTATTATCAATATGAACACAATCATTCAAAGCAAGAATGTTTCATATTTATACATATGCATACTTAAAAATATTCTAGCTACCCATCAAAGTCTTAAGTCAAAGTAGTGGCTAAATACAAACCCTTACTGATCCTAACATAAAACATAAGCGTCTTCCACAGTTATGATGAACCTTTTGTAGTGTCATCCTTATTGTTTGTTATCTTTCTCTCATGTAACATGGCCTTTCTCTAAGTCTCTTTCAAGCTCAGCGTCCTCACCCTCCACCTTTGAGTACTGTTAGTAGTAATTTCGTACCATGCACATGCACAAATAATGAAAAGAAAAGTATAAGGAGTGAGGTGATTTGTTCTCAAAATCACATTCACAAAGATAGGTAGGATAACCTACAAAACAATCATAGAGATAAAACACAATTGAAAGGGAAAGAAAAAGGAAGCCTAGGATTTTCATCTAAGTTGTCCTATTTTACCCAAGAATCAGTGATTGGAAGTACATATACCTATTTCACATCAAGGTACAAAATCTTCATCAATCTCGAGAAAATGAGCCATCTTTCAACTCCAAGCTATCACAACCCATACATAGGTGTACTCTACACCAATATTGGTGATGCTGAGTAGGTATCAAGGTTATCAAGTTGGTTTCGTGATTATCACTACTCCGACCATTAGGACTGTCACCACTCAATACTATACCCCCTAGATTTTTTCAATGGACCTTGCCTTTCATATCACAACTTATTAGACTATGACTTCCTTAACGTAGGAATTCATACCCTCAGCATGACCCTCACATCTTAACTTCTCATCAAATCTCAGCTCAACACAATTGTATAAGGTCTATCTCTTCATTAGAGATATCTCTAATCTTAGGGATTAAGAACTAGTGCACATCATCATTATTGTCTCTGTCTCAACTTACAGAGACTTGTCCTCAACAACACATTACAAAATAATAATTTACTTTACATAATTAAGTCATTAGTTTGATAAATATTTATATTAGATAATTTCTAATAAATCAAAATAATTTAGAAATTAGATAAAATTAATTTAATTTACCCATAATTCATAAAGATTTATTTTAATTTCTTATAAAGTATTGGAATTAAAAGTAAAAATATTTTCATTTAAATTAACATAAAATTAGTGAAAAAGATTGGAAACTAAGGTTAACACAGTAAATAGGAATTTTTTTTTCTAGAATTAGTGGCTTCGTTTGATCCCTAAGGTTAAATAATAAATGATTTTTATAAAAAGTGATCCACAATTTATTGACAAGATAATTTTGTTTATTTTCTGAAATATACAGAATCTCATTAAACAAAAATTTACAAAAAAAAAAATACAAAAATAACAAGCCAATAAGGTTAGACTAAACAACTAGATGACTCATAAAACAATTTTTCATTTTTCTTAGTCATCTTAGAATATTTAGCAACAAAATAAAATATTTATAATAATACATTCAATAAGCTATTTACAAATCAACCAAGATCATCAGAAAACAAAATATCTACACAATTTATAGTGATTTTTGACAGATGATAGTTCCAGAAAACAGTTGTAGCCAAAATCCGTGCATAACCATTAGTTTCCAAAAATTGGTAAAAGTAGTAAATGGCTATAAAAATAAGCATACCATATATCAATCAAAAGCTTAGGAAATGTAGTTTTCATTCATTCTAGTAGTTTTAACAAACAAATATTTAGAGATCTCAAAATCAAAGAAAAGTACACATTGCCATATTTACATTTTCAGGCAGCAAGTTCAACTTCCAACGGGTATAACTTTTTCATTTCTTAACTTTTTTTGGTGATTCTTGAGCCCATTATGAAGCATACTGATTCTAGTTTCATACAAAAAAAAAAAAAGCACTCAAATATAGCAACCACAACTTTTTTAAATATTTTTTTCAATTATTTGTCTCCCTTTAAACAAATAAAGGAGTTTAATTTTTTAATTAACTTTTTCCAATTATTTGTCTTTGCTTAAAAAAAAGGACAGTAACAAAGATAACTAATTCCAACTTTATTTCTTTTTAATTACTTATTGTTTTCATTTACTGAAATTTTAATTGCCCATTTTTTTAATTTTAAAAATCTACCATTTGGTTGATTAAAATTGCCTATTTTTTGAATTTTAAAAATTTACCAATTTGTTAATTAAAATTGCCCATTTTTTAATTTTAAAAATATAATAATTTTTTAAGTAAAGTTATGTTTTTTTTTTAATTTTAAGAATATAGCAATTTGTTTATTAAACTGCTCATTATTTTTAATTTTGAAAATCAACCAATTTGTTGATTAAAACTGCCCATTTTTTAAAAATTTTAAAAACCTACCAATTTGTTAATTAAGTTTCCAATGTTTCTTAATTCTTTTCTCTTTTTTACTATATTTTGTGAGTTTAATGGTTATGTACCGACAATGTAAAGTAGTTTTACACTGTCATCCAATCACAAACCATCATTTATTGTAAGTTTGTTGACTTTTATAATAAATACTTTAAAAGTCATATTAATAGTGATTTTTAATTGGATGACAGTATAAAACTTTTTACACTGAAAGTACATAACCATTAAACTCTATTTTTATTTTAAACTTCTGTGTTTATGTGTGTGTCCACTTAAACTTTTTTTAGTTTTTTAAACAACTTTTCTAATTATTTGTCTCTCTTTGAAAAAAAATAAAGGAGTTCACCTTTTCAAACTTTTTTGAATTATTTGTTTCCATTTGAAAGAAAAAAGGAGACTAACAAAGATAACTAATTCCAACTTTACTTCTTTTTAATTACTTATTGTTTTCATTTAATAAAATGCCCATTTTTTTAAATTTTAAAAATCCACCATTTTTTTATTAAAATTCCCGAATTTTTAAATATTAAAAATCTACGAATTTGTTAATAAAAATTGTGTTTTTTTTAATTTATAAATCTATTAATTTGTTAATTAAAATTTTCCATTTTTTTGAATATAAGGAATCTACCAATTTGTTTTCTTTTTGAATTTTAAAAATCAACCAATTTTTTGATTAAAATGTCCATTTTAAAATTTTTAAAATCTACCAATTTGTTAATCAAGTTTTCAATGTTTCTTAAAAATTTTTCTCTTTTGTACTATCTTTTTATTTTTTTGCTAAATATTTTTTCTGTTTTTTAAACAACTTTTTTTAATTATTTGTCTCCCTTTAAAAAAATAAAGGAGTTCAATTTTTTAAACAACTTTTTTCAATTATTTGTCTCTGTTTAAAATAATAAAAAAAGGAGAATAACAAAGATAACTAATTTCAACTTTACTTCTTTTCAATTACTTATTGTTTTCATTTACTGAAATTTAAATTGCCTATTTTTTTAATTTTAAAAATCTACCATTTTGTTGAATAAAACTGCTCTTTTTTTGAATTTTAAAAAATCTACCAATTTTTTGATTAAAATTGTCCATTTTTTTAATTTTAAAAATCTACTAATTTGTTAATTAAAATTGTCCATTTTTTGGAATTTTAAGAATCTACCAATTTGTTAATTAAAAATGCTCATTTTTGTTTTGAATTTTAAAAATCAATCAATTTGTTGATTAAAACTGCCCATTTTTAAAATTTTAAAAACCTACCAATTTGTTAATTAAGTTTTCAGTGTTTCTTAATATTTTTCTCTGTTTTTTACTATCTTTTTATTGTAAACTTATGTGCATGTGTGTGTCCACTTAAACTTTTTTCAATTTTTTAAATAATTTTTTTTAATTATTTGTCTCCCTTTAAACATATACAGGAGTTCAGTTTGTTAACAACGTTTTTCAATTATTTGTCTTTGTTTAAAAAAAAAAGAGAATAACAAAGATAACTAATTTCAACTTTACTTCTTTTTAATTACTTATGGTTTTCATTTACTGAAATTTAAAACTGCCCATTTTTTTAATTTTAAAAATCTACCATTTGGTTGATTAAAATGGCCTATTTTTTGAATTTTAAAAATTGACCAATTTGTTAATTAAAATTGCCTCCTTTTTTTTAAATTTTAAAAATATACTAATTTGTTATTTAAAATTCTTCATTTTTTTTAATTTGAAGAATCTACCAATTTGTTAATTAAAAATGTTCACTTTTTGGAATTTTAAAAATCAACCAATTTGTTCATTAAAACTGCCCATTTTTTTAATTTTAAAAATCTACCAATTTTTAGTTAAGTTTCCAATGTATAATTAAATCTTAAAATTGAAAAAGAATATAAAACTACAATTAAGATACATTTTACAATGTATATTATATCTTTAATTGTAGATAAATAATATCTTTTCTTTGACTTTTATGAACAACGTAATATTTTTTACATTTTTTTTTATGTCTGTGTATATAATAATCAAAGTTCTTTATACTACAACAACCATGCAATGCAAAAAAAAATGATATATAAAATTACGATATTACCATAAATAGAAGAGACATAAGAACTAAAGAAATGTGTGTATGGAAGAGCATCTGTTGGTAGAGGTCAACTCCTTGAATGGATCTTCATACCTCGAAGGATTAGTTTCTGGCTCTCAGCTAGAGGATACCCTGGGCAACCAAAAAAAAATGTGTATCGATAGACATGTATCCCAAAAGATAAAACTTAAACTAAAATTAATATATACGTCAATGTATACTAGGATAAATTGTTATAATTATCAAATTTAGCACAATAAAAATACGGTAGTACCTGTGTTTTTTGCTAGTATTTAATAACTACATTAATTATTTAATTATATATTTTAAAATAATATATTTTCCTTAATTTAAATTAATCTTACTTTTCTTTTTAAAAAAATATATATCTCATCATTACCTTAATTAATTAAAATTATAGTTCGGATATTGTTATTTTCTTTTTTAATATATATATATATATATATATATATATATATATATATATCATAATTACATTTATTAGTTCAAGAGTTGTCTCACATACATTTCAGTGAAAAAAATAGTTATATATAAAAAAGGTAATTATTTTAAATCCATATAATTGATAATTACATTAATTATCACAATTAGTCGTAAATACCATAAAAAATATAATCATATAATTTTATCAATAAAAAATAAAATATTTCTAGTGACATTTAATAATTATATTTAATAAAAAAATAAATTATATGTAATAATTACGGATAATTTTCTTATATATATATATATATATATATATATATATATATATTAATAATTACATTTATAAAAAATTCAAGCAATATATAATATTTATATTTAATAAAATTAAATTTTATATAAGAATTATAGGTAATTATCTTAATTATATATATATATATATATATATATATATATATATGTGTGTGTGTGTGTGTGTGTGTGTGTGTGTGTGTGTGTAATTAATAATTACATTAACTACTTTGTTTTGGGTTACCCAGGATATCCTTCAACTGAATGTCAAAAACTAATTTTTCGAAATACGAAGATCCATTTAAGTGACTGACCTTTCTTAACAGATGTTTTTCCACACACATGGACTCGAGAATCGAACCCCTATCCACATGCTTAAGGGGATGGTTATTTGTCAACCATCATTAACTACTTTAATTACATTAATAAAAAATTTCTAGCAACATATAATACTTGCATTTAATAATAAATAAATGATATACAATAATTATAGGTAATTACATTAATTTTATATATTTAATAATTACATTAATTATTTTAATTATACATTTAAAATAACATATTTATCTTAATTCAAATTAATCTTATTTTCCTCTTTTGAAAAATTATATATCTCCTAATTACCTTAATTAACTTAAGTATTGTCTCACATGCATCTTAGTAAAAAAATAATAATATATAATTAAGATAATTTTCATAATTATAAAATTGATAATTATATTAATTACATGTATAAGTTGTAATTACCAGAATTATAATAATTATTTCTTTTTTATAAAAAAATTAAAAACTTCTAGCAAACAATAGTGTGATTACATTTATTCTCCACTATCTGTTTGTTACAACTTCATAAGAAAAATATTCGACCCAAGAAAAAATTTAAATAATAATCTTTCCTATGATGTTTTTGACAATACTTAGAGGATATATATTGCTTTATACAATCTAATCTAATCACTTAAATATAATATGTTAATATAATCATTTAATCTTTCACCTATATGCAACTGATTTTATTTTTATTTTTCTGAATAAAAATACATAATTATATTAATTAAGGTAATTACGACCAATATATTTTTTGAACTGATTTAATTATGATCATAATATATATATTTTTTAGTTGAAGTAATAAAGATTATTTTAAATTAAGGTAATTAAATTTACTTTAAAAGACATAATTATAATAATTAATGTATTTACTATTATATTTAAATAAGGTAATTACTTGCAATTATTATCATATTATTATATATAGTATATAATTAAAGTAGTTAAAATAATTAGACTATACATATTGATTTAGTTATCATCTAAGATAATAAAATGAAAACATATTAAAGCCATGCGATATTATTATAATATTTTTTGTGATATGAATTTGAACATTCAATATTAAAATCAACTCATTTCTTGTTTTTATCTATTTTAATATTTTTTTTATATTTTCATTATATGATATTTGAACATTCAATCTTTTGACTTTTAAAAAAATTAATTGTTAATATAAATAATTTAGTCAATGAGTTTCAAACCATAGTCTAAAATTCTCACTTCAGTTGGATCATTTTTTAATATCATTTTTTCACCTGCAGAATGTGAGAACATCACCATTTTTGCAATATTGGACACAAATCAAGCTTTTGAAGAGCTTAATAAAAAATAACTTTACAAACTAAAAAAAATTGGATGCAATGACATATTTCCCTTCCATAAGCCACAATCACCTTCTATGCCCACCACCTGCTACCAAAGACCAAAGGGCAAACAACAGGAAAAAAAAGGAATAAGAAAGACAAAGAAAGAGGAAATAGTGAAAACATTAGGAAAAAAAACTGCGACATTATCAAACCACCTTTATACCTTTGTCAACAATGCCACCCAAAACCATAGTCACCATCTTTATATTGTACTCTTGTTTCATATTGTTTTAAATCATGAAATAATCCTTCAAACACCAAGAAAACTGTCCAAAAAATAAAATGCAGATATCAAACTTAGAAAATTCTACTCAATATAAAACTTCCGAACTTGGTAAATTAACCAACCGACATGTACAAAAAAGGTGAGAACTACAAAGATTAAAAAAAAAAGAATTCTAAAATCAAGAATCAGTAAATCCCATTAAAGAAATGAAAAAAACAAAGAAGATTCTAAAACTCATTAACAATCAAAGAAAAAAAGGAGAAGTATAATTTTTACCTATAAGAGTAGCAATGAAGCATTGGTGAAAATTACCAATAGAAAAAGAAAAGGACATGAATGAACAAAGAATTATCATGCAATGGAAGTGGATGTAGAAAGAAAAATAGAGGGATAGGAGAATAATAGTATAAGTGAAATGTTGAATAAATATCTAACACTAATTAATACAATTTATTAAAATTACCCTTAATTGGCTCCAACACCTAGCTCCCACTAATTAATACAATTTATTAATACACTATACAATTTATAAAATTAAATAAATAAATAAAAATAAATTGTTTAAAGTGTCCTTATTTTGAGCAAAAAAAAAAGTACATCAAAACTTTCTTACTTATTATATTATATTATTATATAAAATATAAAGAAAAGATGTAGAATTTTATTATTACAAAACTTGTGCATAGAGAATTAATTAGCAGGCGGTGCATTGGTTTCACTTAATGACCTTTGAATTCGTTTTAAATTTATCATAATATAATGTTTCCACATTCTTACAACATTATTATTATTATTACTAAATTATAATAATTTTTAAATTTCTAATTAATTAATATAAATTAATAATAATAAATTAGAAATTATGTTTATAAATAATTCAATTTCAAATGGACATAATCATAATGAAAATAAATATATTAATGAGTCGTATTTTCATATTTAATTGATTTAATATTTTAATATAGAATTTATTGCAAAAATAAATTTACCTGAAATTTATAGTAGAAATTATTTATGAAAATAATTTAATATGAATTTATTGATCGATTGGAATCAATTCAAGATAATTTCCTATTTAAAGCTACTAAAACCTTAAGGAATCCTATTTAAAGTTGCTGAAATCCTAATATCACCAATTAATGTCCCAAAAATGCTACAAAACCTTTTTTATATATATATAAAGATTAAATAAATTTATATTAAATTAATATGTATATTATGGTGGAAATTATTTATCAAAATAACTTAATGTGAAATTATTGATTGATTGAAATTAGTCCAAAATAATTTCCCATTAAATCTAAAATAAAATATCTTTGAATTTTTAATAAAACAAATTAATATGGAATTTTTACTCAAATTTAATTTTGGAAATAATTTAATATGAAATTATTGATTGATTAAAATCAGTCAAAATAGAGAAATTTGAATATAATATTCAAAACTCAATTTGATTTTATAAACAATAAATTGATAAATTTAAAATTATCTCTCCCTCAGTCATTTTATTGATTATTTATTTAGTTATTCAAATCTAACTCAAATTTATTTATTCAATTCTACTTAACTAATAATGTGGACGTTTATATATTTCTTATATCATTCAATTTTGTATTAAAATTTATCTTCGAAAACTATTTAATATGAAATCAATATGAAATTATTGATTGATCAAAATCAGTCAATAATAGAGGAATTTGAATATAATATATAAAAATACTACAAATTAAAATAAATTTATATTAAATTAATATGTATATTTTACTAGAAATTATTTATCAAAATAATTTAATATAAAATTATTGATTGATTGAAATTAGTCCAAGATAATTTTTTATTTGATCTAAAATAAAATATCTTTGAATTTTTCCTAAAATAAATTAATATGGAATTTGTACTAAAATTTATTTTGGAAACAATTTAATATGAAATTAATATTTATTGATTGATTAAAATCAGTCAATGATAAGAAAATTTAAATATAATATAGGAAAATCAATGTGAGTTTATAAAATAATATAATGAGTAGTATTTTTATATTTATTTGAAACATTATGTTATAGTAGATTATATAATAGATTAAAATAGATGTTTACTCTATTACATAAATAATAATTATAATTGTAATTATTTTAATCTATTATCTAAAATAATTATAAATATCTTAATCTATTATATAGTCTATTATAACATAATGTTTCAAATAAATATAAAATTACTAGTCATTAAATCATAAATTGACTAAGAGAAAGAGAGAGAGATAATTTCAAATTCCATCAATATATTATTTTATAAACTCAAATTGATTTTCATATATTATATTTAAATTTCCCTATTATTGACTGATTTTAACCAATCAATAAATATTAATTTCATATTAAATTGTTTCCAAAATAAATTTTAGTACGAATTCCATATTAATTTATTTTAGGAAAAATTCAGAGATATTTTATTTAGATTAAACAAAAAAGTATCTTGGACTGATTTCAATCAATCAATAATTACATATCAAATTATTTTGATAAATAATTTCTAGTAAAATAAACATATTAATTTAATAGAAATTTATTTTAATTTATAGTACTTTTATCTATTATATTCATATTTATGTAATAGAGTAAACATCTCTTTTTACGTTATGGTAACAAAATATGTCTTTTATTTCCATATATAATTATTTATATACGAATAATTTATAATTATTTTATATTTAGATAATATAATTATAAATACTATAATTAAAATACTAATTTATTATTTGTTTAAGAATATTCTCATTTATTTAAAGATATTCGATATAAGGTAAAATATCACCAAATTTTTACTAAGATAAACTAATATAAAATTTGTACACCGATTTATTTTCGAAAACAATTGAATATGAAATTATTGATTGATTAAAATCAGTCAAGAATAGAAAAACTTGAATATAAAATACGAAACCCTAATGTCATTAATTAATGTTCTAGAACCCTATGTTGCCAATTAATACCTCAGAAATCCTACAAAACCTTTTTTAATAAAGATAAAGATTTATATTTATATAAGATATAATAGATTAAAATACTAATTTATTATTTGTTGAAAATATCCTCATTTATTTAAAGATATTCGATATAAAATAAAATATCATTGAATTTTTGTTAAGGTAAATTAGCACTCCCTTAGGTCCTTAATATAAGGCACTTATAATATAATTGCACAAACCAATAAAATTAGTTAAATTAGTTGATTTTATTATTTTTTTAAAAAGATATTATAACGTACCAATTTTTCCCTCGTTAATCATCATTAACTTGTTGTGGGTAACATGAAGACATTAAAGTCTGAAAGTATTATGCGCCGCGGTCAAATAAAGGCGCTAATACTCAGTTTTTAATAGGGGTAAATAATGAAAAAAATTAAATGCTTCATATAAATTGTAAAACGCCTTATAAAAATGACCATAATACCTTCTAGATAGTGCCTTATATTAAGAACCAAAGAGAATATGAAATTTGTACACCAATTTATTTTCAAAAAAAAATTGAATATGAGATCAATATGAAATTATTAATTGATTAAAATAAATCAATAATAGGAAATTTGAATATAAAATAAACCTAATGTTGTCAATTAATGCCCAAAACCCTAATGTTGCCAATTAATGTCCCAGAAACCTTAATGTCACCAATTAATGTCTCAGAAACTTTACAAAACCGTTCTTTTATATATGAAGATATCTCAGTAACTATTTATAATTATGTGAATTAATTTAAATCCTTTTTTTACAACTATACTTTAGTATTTTTACATTTTAATGGAAATTAATAACTATGAATATGGGAACTGTGGATTCCCAAAATGATGAATAAATAATGTTTTCTTGATTTGGGGTCTTGACAAAGATCTTGTGTAGTAGATGGTTATTGTCATGTTTATATATGATTGTCAAGATTTTTAGATGATGATATTTGTGATTTATGTCATAATAAAACTTTATCTCAATCTATTAAGAAAAATGTGTATATTCATGATATATCATTTTGGAATAATAAGGAGATTGCCATACTGGACCTTGTGTAGTGTTCTAGAGGTTATTCGGACATTCAGTATTAAGTCGGTTTGCTTACTGCCTATCTTGGCTAGCATAGCCACGTATATTCTGGACAATAATTCCTTGTAATCCCGGTCTGAGTTTATGCCTACCCCAGTATGGTGTGGAAAGCGCCTAATGACAAGGAAAATGTGTGTAATGAGGCACCCAAACCTATAATGCCACGTGGCACCCAACCTTAACAGAATTTCCCTCCAAAACAATCTATATAAAGGGCTTCACACTCATAAGGTACACATGCTCTCTCATAATTCATTCATACTTGCACCTTTACTGACTTAAGCATTGGAGTCCTTGCAGGTGCCACTACTGGAGATGCTAACAACCACTGTGAGAGCTTGTTAGAGATCCTTCCTCGTGCTCGCCACACAACATTGGCCCTGTCTGTGGGAATCATTTTCTGATTCTCTTCACTCTCTTCGTTGTTTGAAGATCTACTCATGATGGTTAGCATGAGAAGTGTTGTGGCACCGTTGCCACCGAAGCTTCCCCCACCATTGTCTAAGGATGGTGAGGCCACCTCTGCCACACTTGAGGTAGCTCCTAAGGCGAACGGTGTTCCGGCAGCATCTGTTAATATGACTGAGCTTGCTGCATTACTACAACAGCTGAGGGAGATGTTGAAGGAACAAAAGAGGATCATTGTTGAACTCTATGCGGAGAGGGAGAACAAGAAAGTAATGGAGAATAGCTACGACCACACCTAGAGGACAGCAACATCTGCTCTAAAACTAGGCTGCATTGCGCAGGAGGTGCATGATGCGCATATGGCAACAAAGGTGAACGGAGATGATGAGATGATTCTGTTCAACCTTCCTTTCTCTACAAGAATTCTAAACTTGCAGGTTCTAAAGCAGCTACAACAACTGCCTTTGTTGGAGTTGTATGACGAATCCACCGATCCAAATGATCACATCTCGATGTTTGAGTCATCCATGTCGTACAAAGGAGCTTCTACTTCGTTGACATTAGAGCGTTCCCGCTCTCCCTGAAAGGAATGGCGATGAAATGGTTTCAATCTTTGGAGCCAAGATCCATTGATTTGTGAATGCTGTTGAGGGAGAAGTTTAGGACTGCCTTTGTGACTAGCAAAGCCAAACCTAAAATTGAAGCAGATTTGAGAATGATTCGTCAAGGCATGGATGAACCACTGAGGGATTGCTGTTGATGCTGGCAAACGACGGGGTGAAGGAAGGCTCACCTTTCTTCATGTCGATTGCTAAAATGCCTTTGACATTAATGGAGGAATTCCTAAAGAAGGCAGAGAAATACATTAACTACGAGAATGTGCTTGAGGCCGGGAAGATGAAAATGGTCTAGACTATAACGCAGAAGAAAAATTCGCAATCAAAGGCCAACAAAACTGCCACATCATAAAGACCAGGATTTGTACAAACGATGGTCAAGATTTAAAGAGTATACGTTAATGAACATCTCTAGGGGAAGAATTCTGAATGAGGTATTAAATGTGGAGTTTGTTGAAAAAGGGATAAAGCCTCTGAAGCCGCTAAGAAACAGAGAAGGTGGAGATCAGTCCAAATATTGCTAATATCATAAGGCGTCGAGACATGACATTGACAAATGCTACCAACTGAAAGATGCCATTGAATTGTTGATTAAGCGTGGAAGACTTAGTCGCTTTGTAAAGCAGAATGGAGGTGATCGCAGTAGATTCCAACATTCATCTCTGAAAAGGGACACAACTAGGAGTCCAAGAAGGGGGTGTTCTCCACCCAAGAGGGAGATATCACCACGCCGACATAGTCTTATGAGGAGTCATTCCCCACCTCAGCCATCACGAGATGACGCCAAGGTTTAGATTATACGACAACAGTCACCATGATAATTGTCGTCCTGGCGACCCACAAAATCTCCCATTCATTCTCCCGCTAGAAGTCAAGAGATCATATATGTTATAGCGGCTGGATTTTTTGGAGGAGGTATGTTAAATAATGCAAGAAAAAGACATGCTAGAGAAGTATTGGTAACTTTTTCCGAGGTTTGTGTTGTTGACAATCCTGCTACGAAAAGGGCACCGCCATTAACCTTCGATGATTCCGACTATGCTGACATTGTGCCAAACCATGATGATCCTCTTGTGGTGAATGTTTTCATGGCAAATAAAGAGGTTCACAGGCTCTTGGTGGATATAGGGAGCTCCCCTGACGTTATGTTTTATGAGCTTTTTAAGAAGCTGAAAATTTTGGAATCCAAATTGATGTCATATAGCGAAGATTTGATCGGATTCCAAGGCACCACATCACACCTGTGGGATACATAAAGTTGCATGTAACCTTCGGGAAACTGCCCTATACAAAAACTGTGATTACTAGATTCATTGTAGTAGACGCTAAATCCTCCTACAATGCCATTTTGGGGAGACCGACCTTAAACGCTCTGGGAGCTGTTATCTTGGTGTCACATTTAGCAATGAAGTTTATGGGCGACAACATGGAGGTAGTTACTTTGCGAGGAGATCAAAGGAAAGTGAGAGAATGTTATAAGGAATCCTTTAAAGTCAGCCCTAAACTTGAGTTGGAATACCGACCCAACTACAGAAAAGGTAAAGTGTTATTAACAAAGCTAAACTGCCAAGATGAGATAAAACGAGATTCGTGGATATCTCGTTTGGAACTAGAAGGCAAGTGCATCTTGGTCCAAATTGGAAAGGAAGATAGTCAGGTCATGAAAATTGATACCGACCTTGATGAGAAGATAAAGAAGGATCTATCAGCTCTTATGAAGAACAACGCCGACCTATTTGCTTGGAAGCCAGCTGAGATGCCCAGGATAGACCCTAATTTCTTTTGCCACTAGCTAGAGGTGGATTCCTTAGTAAAGTCAGTGTATCAATAGAGAAGGAAAATGGCCCTAGAGTGCTTACAGGAGATTGAGAGGTAGGTTGATGAACTGTTGAAGTTCAGGTTCATTCAGGAGGTGAAATATACCACTTGGCTTGCCAACATGGTCCTCGTTAAGAATCAGAATGGTAAATGGAGAATGTGTGTTGACTACACCGACCTTAACAAGCACTACCCAAAAGATTCATATCCTTTCCCCAACATTGATAGACTAGTGGATGGCTCTTCCGGGTATCGTTACTTGTCCTTTATGGATGCTTATTCTGGTTATAATCAAATTTTGCTATACCCAAGCGATTCAGAGAAGGACTACCTTCATGACTGAGAAGGCCAATTATTGTTATAAAGTTATGTCTGTCGGGTTAAAGAACGTTGGAGCTACATATCAGAGGATGATGAATAAGGTTTTTAAGGAGAAGATAGGCCGGAACTTAAAAGTATATATGGATGATACAATTGTGAAGAGTGCCACTCCTGAAGCACACCTTCAAGGTTTAGAGGAAACATTTTCGCAACTGGCAAAATACAACATAAGATTAAACCCCAATAAATGCACGTTTGGAGTTTTGGTGGGAAAATTCTGGGGTATATGTTATCTGAAAAGGACATCGTGTTAAACCAGCAAAAATGCTAGGCTATACTGGAGATGAAAAGTCCTCAAAACGTAAAAGCGGTTCAGAAGTTAACAAGATGCTTAGTTCGCGTTGACAAGGTTCATTGCCAGATTGGCACAGAATGCCCTTCCTTTTTTTTGACTTTTGAGGAAAGGCAAACCATTCGAATGGATCGAGGAGTGTGAAGCAGCATTCGAAAAGTTGAAAGAAACTTTGTCGTCTCCCCCTTACTCACTAAATTCGAACCGAGAGAGGTGTTGTACTAGTATTTGGCTGTGGTCGATGAAGCTATGAGCGTCACATTAATAAGGGAGGCATCAGAAAGACAAAAATCAGTGTATTTTGTAAGCAGGGCCCTCCAAGGTGCTGAGCCGAGATATCTTAAGATGGAAAAGGTTGTATTTGTGCTTATTATAGTAGTAAGGCGGCTCAGATTGTATTTCCAGTCGCATTAGATTGTGGTGAGGACGGATCAGCTGATCCGGCATATTTTGCACAGACCAGAGCCAGTTGGAAGGATGATGGCTTGGGCTATTGAATTATCTGAGTGTGGGATTCAATATAAATCAAGACAGGAGCTTAAAGCCCAAGCACTGGCCGACTTTATTACAGAGTTGACTCCCGCAGATTTCTCTTCCAAAGTCTTGACTTGGACTCTCTTTGTTGATGGGTCATCTAATGAAAAAGGTAGCGAAGCCGAATCGACAGAGGGAGTTGTGTTGGAGTAGTCCCTGACTTTGACATTCCCTACCTCTAACAACTAGGCAGAGTATGAAGTATGTATAGCTAGGTTAATCATGGCGTCCGACATTGGTGTCACCTCGCTTCGTGTTTGTAGTGATTCACAATTGATGATTTCACAGATCAATGGGGCATACCAAGTTAAAGAGCTGATATTGCATAAATATTTGGCAAAAGTCAAGACTCTTCTCTCGAGTTTAGATAATATAGATTTTGTCTATATTCCTCGTGAAAAGAATGTCAAAGCTGATATCTTGTCCAAGTTGGCAAGTCCAAAGTCTTCCAGCAATAATAGGTCGGTCATCCAACAAATTGTCCACAAGGCTAATCTCGTAATGATGGTAGAGTTGAAGCAAAGTTGGATGACACCAATTATTAATTATCTAAAAAAAATGTCACCCTGAAAGATAAGAAAGAAGCAAGGAGGCTGGAAAGGTCAGCTGCGCATTTTTGTATTGTCAATGATAAGCTTATCGACGTGACTTTCTCACCTTACCAAATGGTTGAAAAAGTCAGAATTTGAATATGTGATGGCGGAAATACATGAGGAATGTTGTGGTTAGCACTTAAGAGGCAAAGCCCTAGCTAAGAAAATACTCAGAGCGGGACACTACTAGCCGACATTAGAAAACGATGTCATGGAGTTTACTAAAAAATATAATAGATGCCAAAAGTGCTCCGACATTCATCTCGCCCCTCTTGAAGAATTGAGCACACTTACTTCCCCCTGGACTTTTATTTGGTGGGGGATCAACATACTTGGCCCATTTTTAAAGGCGCTCGGTTAAGTGAAGTATCTAGTGGTAGCAATTGATTACTTCACCAAGTGGATTAAAGTAAAAGCACTAACCACTATCACATCTAGGAATATGGAAAACTTTGTATTCCGACAGATTATCTACAGTTTCGGAATACCAAATGTCATGGTGTCAAACAACAACACACAATTTACAAACAAAAGTTTTTAGGAATTCTTGGCCGGGTTGAAAATAAAGCAACACTTTACCTCAGTTGAACACCCCTAGACAAACAGGCAGGCAGAGGCGGCAAACCTGAGTTATTCTTCACAGACTCAGAAGGCACTTGACAAAGCAAATGGGTGTTAGGTTGAGCAACTACCACACGTCCTCTGGGCATATCACACAACCCCCTATTCTCCCATTAGAGAGTCTCCTTTTGCCTCACCTATGGCATAGAGGCAATGATCCCGGCAGAAATTGGAGTGCCGACTTGGAGAGTGGCTAGCTTAAGATTACAAGATAACGACAGAATCCTCCAAACTGAGTTAGATGTTGCTGAAGAAAGAAGAGAGGTTGCCGCAATAAGAGAAGCCGCCCAGAAGAGCCAAGTTGCAGTGAGATGCAACAAGAAGGTCATCCCCTGTAAGGACATTGGCGAGAAGAATGCCAGGTAGGGGAAACTTGCTAAAAAATAAAAAGGTCCTAAGTTACCTCAAAGACTGTCACAAGAGTGTATACGCTTGAGATGTTACCTGGGGTTACCATCCCGTGGACATAGAATGCGAGCAACCTCAGATGGTATTATAGCTGAAGCATAATTGGTAATGAAGTCTAAATGACTATTTGATTTCATATAAGGTAGTTTTTGTTCATAGTATGGTTGGGCTGAGTTACGTACTACAACTCGTAGCTCTTGAACTATTTTTTACCCCACGTAATTAATAAAATGAGAGTTTTTCTGGCCTAGAAGGAAAAGCACAGGACAAAACAGATTAAAGCAAAGAAGAAAGCGTAAGAAAGGAAAAAAGGCCTCTACCCCATGTACGTAGATTCGCTCCAGCTAGGGTACAAAGATTACCACCACGTGTACATGGATTCGCTCCAGCCGAGGTGGTCAAAATTATTATCCTGTGTACGTGGATTCGCTCCAGTCGGGGTAGAAAGAACTTCCACTCTGTGTATGTAGATTCGCTCCAACCGAGGTGACAAAATTATTTCCACGCGTACGTGGATTTGCTTCATCCGGGGTAAAAAGTTATCACCTCATGAATGTGGACTCGCTCTAGTTGAGGTTTGAGATGAATAGGCAAAAATTCATCTAGATAACAAAAACAAAAGGCAAAAAAGCGAACAAATTAAAGTACGAGCAAAAAGAATGCGATGCCAAAGATACTAGTACTCGCAATAAGCTACTATAAAACGATGACAAAGTATGATAAACTACTCAATATCTACAATTCGCGTGAAGGAACACACCAAAAAGAGATAAAATCGGTGAAGTCATATATATATATATATATATATATGGGGCATGATCCGTTGACACCAGGTGTACGAGTTAGTCAAATTACACTTTCAATAACTTTTTGTATAATGCAAATTTAACCAATCCAATCATTGAATTTGATGTTCTTATTAATTAGATTAAGTATACAAAATTTCATACAATTCTAAAATTCTTTAATAGTTCATTAAATCACTTTATTTTAACATACAATATGATATTCAAATATATGTAAATATTCAATATTAGATAACATATTTATAAAAGTCCAAATGATGTGAAATTTGATATATACAATCATAAAGATAATATCATCAAATTCAACAGTTGATTGGTTAAATTTGTATTATACAAAAAGTTATTGAAGGTGTAATTTGACTAACTCTTACATCTGGTATCAACGGATCCTGCCCCTATATATATATATATGCTTAAACTATTTAAAATTGCAAAGTACATAAATTGTTAGAGTACGTCAAAATACAAATTTTTAAACAGATTACAAGTAAAACCGACATTCCGTGTGACACCCATTCACATTGAACATAACCTATACTTATTTACTTATTTAAAAATGCGAGTAAAATTTTTCTCCACTTTTAATAATAGAAAATTTTTAAATTTAACAAAATTTTGAAAACAGTAGTAAAAAAAATAAAATCTATATGTATTCATCATAGAACTGTACATTATGATTTCATAATTAGAAAAATTATTGAAATACAGGGAGATCAAAATATACATCAAAATAATTACTACTTATTCCTAGTACATCAAAAAGATCCTAGTCAAAACAGTATCCGTTTACCCTCTCCAATAAAATAACAAACCATCAGACTAGTCCTATAGGTCCTCATCAATAGCCGTCTTCATTAGCCGCTATCAATCATGCATAAAAAGAAAAATAATGGAGTAAGGTGATTTGTTCTAAAGTCATTTCTACATGTATGGTAGGAATTCTATCATAAAATACAGATAAAACACAATTGACAATAAAAGGGAAACCTAAAGTTTATTCTATGTTATACTATCCTTGACTCAATATGGATCCATACTTTTCATTAGTGGGTAATAGTTTTTAACAAAACCTGGAAAGTGACTGAGAGTACATATACCTCTCAACATCATCACATAGTACAATCCTCATCATCATTGAGGAACAAAATAACAATTTAGGATATTCATTTATAGAGGTATTCTCTCACCAATCCTGGTGATGTTGAATAGTTGTTAGGGTTATCAAGTTGGTTAAGTGATTGTCCCGCTTAAGAGCGCTACCTTGGCCATTAGGATGCTCACCACTTGATACCATACCCTCTAGACCTAACCATGGGTCCCTGCCTTTCTTCCTGCAGTGTACCAAACTGTAGCTTCTCTAGTAGGGTGTCATGCCACTACATGTCACTTGCTTTACATTACTCACTAATTTATCACTTCCTAACTTCTTAAACAGATGTTTCCCTGGTCTCAATTAATTTAAGTACCTGTACAATCAACATTTCTGCCTTATATTGCAGAAATTACACAATACCAAAATCTTAACACAATAACGACATAGTAATTATAGTTTAATTACTAAAATTTTGGCAAAATAACAACTAAATAAATACATTTTAATTTTATAAATTTGAGCAGAGTACAGCTTAGCAATTATAATTTAATAATCTTAATTTGAGCAGAGTAACAACTTAGGAATT
Organism: Spatholobus suberectus; assembly: GCA_004329165.1. Classification (NCBI taxonomy): domain Eukaryota; kingdom Viridiplantae; phylum Streptophyta; class Magnoliopsida; order Fabales; family Fabaceae; genus Spatholobus; species Spatholobus suberectus. The sequence goes on from CM014733.1 coordinate 35,105,922, forward strand.
ATAATTTAATAATCTAAATTTAAGCAAAGTAACAACTTAGCAAAAATTAAAGTTTAGCGTCAAACATAATAATATAATGGTAATAATAATTAAAATTATATCTAAACGGGTTTAGGAGAAAACCTTTCCTACCAACATGCAAAGTGACAATAATTTAGAACCAAGCCCACTCCCCCCATTACCTCTAAGGTGGTTGATGAAGAGGATGGAGTTGCTAGTGTAAAGCTCCTAGGAAGAGAATTTTTACTAGTTAATGAAAACTAGTAAAATTTAAGCAAAATAAAATAGAGAAAGAAAATTTTAGAGAAAGAAGCTCTCTAGCTTATAGGGACACATATCAATTTTAGGTTGTGAATCACCCCCTTGTAGGTTGAAAACGTGTTGGGTGAGCTGTCCTAAAGCTTCCCAATATAAATTTTAACTGTAATTGATTAGCCGATACCGATAAAATTGCCTAAACTTTGAAAAACTAGCTTTTTATATAAAAAAATGAAATTAAATATAAAACTAGACAAATATATTACTTTTCATCAATTTCTAATAATTAATTTTAATTTTATTAATTTATTTCAAATTTTATATATTTATTTTATATTTTTAAGCTAAAAAATTCATAATAAATCTATTTTAATTCAATAAATATCATTTTTTTATGAAAATTCTATAATTAAATATTTCACCTATAAATAAATTGAAATGACCTATTTTCACCATTTTTGGATATCACACTAATACCAACTGACTAACTTATCGGACACCTAGGGCATTTTGGTCATTTTATATAGAAATTCTAGAAAATTTCTAGAAAAATCTATAAAATTATATTTTAATATATATGACATGATTCCAAGCTCAAATTAACATTTTAATGTCAATTGAATCTTTTTCTCATGTTGACCCTTAATGTTAAGAAATAGGGACAAAATCGTCATTTTCTAATTTCTCAAGACTTTGGCTCGGAAAAATTATTAAAAATCATGATTAGATAGATCTTCAAATTTCAAGCATATTGGTCGAGATCAAAATTTTGAAATTTCCTCCCAATTTTTCAAAATTAAATAGTCAAATATTAGAAAAATAGTTGAAAAACTAAAATAAGAGTGTCACATTTTTCACTATTTTTCTTTCAAATAAAATTTTTATAATTAAAATATACCTAGTATAAAATTTTCAAAATACTTTGAAGTCAAAAAGTCTCTAGGTCTGCTCCCTCAATCAACTAGGGCTATTTTGATCATTTCACAAAAACTGTCTTAATAAATTCTTGAAAAATTTCTAAAATTATTATTAAGTATTCTAAGCACATAAATGAATTAAAAATAAATTTTAGACACTTCTAACTATTTTTGTCTATTTTCTCAATTATTCAGTCCTTTTAAGAGCAAAATAGTCATTTTACCCTTTCCCGGACTCTGTTTCTCAAAAATTATTAAAAATCTAAACTAAGTACTACTCTTTAATACGAGTGTAACCATAGGAATCAAATTTTTGAGATTTCCATCCAATCTTTAGAAATAAATACAGAATAATTAGAAAAATAATTTGATAGGCAAAAAAATATAGGTGTTACATTCCGGCCCTTCAATGTTCAGCATTAGTAGCATCTTCGTCGGCAGCTTCAAGGTGAGAGGCATCAACGACCCCGGAATTAGGATCATTGCTTAAAACCACAACCTCATTTGGAGGAGGGATTGTCGATGTCACCTGAGGGGTCAATATAAAACTGTCTGCAAGCTATCCTTTAGCATCTTACCTATCAGTATTCGATCCAGAATCGACCTCAAACCCTGGTTGCTCCAAACCGGCTCCGGCCTCTTCATCGGCATCACCTTCTAAGTCAGAACTAGCGATGTAACACCCCAAATTTCAAGTACTAGAAATAAACTACGAGGTAGATCATAGTAGGACCATTCCTATGTGTTATTAGACAAAAGACGTTTTAAGAGTTATTGTTATTAGATCACTTATTATTCTTATTATTGTTCCTATCATTATTATATTATTGTTGTTGTTATTACTATTATTATTATTATTATTATGTTGTGTTGTTGTTATTATTATTATTAATTCTTTATTATGGTGTTGTTATTATATTATTATTATTGTTATTATTAGTGTTATTGTTATTAACACCTTAGTATTAGAAATTAATAGAAATATTATCATAGAACCCAAAAGAGCATCTAAGGCCTAATAGGAGACTAAAGCCCACTAAGCCACATACTTACCCACATGTTATAAGAAGAGAATAGAGAATGAGGGTTAGGTTTAGCCATCACAAAATAGAAGAAGAAAGAAGGTAGAGAGAGTATGAGGAGAAAAGGAAGAAGAAGAGAAAGAGAAAGAGGAGGAATAGAAACCGGAGGACCCAAACCCTAGGACTCAGCTTTGCATGTCCATAAAGGTGAGTGCTCTCCCCCTGTGTTCTTCCTCATCCTTTATGTTGTTCTTGTTCATCTATTTATCTTTTTCTTCCTTATACCTAAATTTAGGGATTTTATGGGTTTTGAGGGGATTGTGAGGGAGTAAGGAAATTATAGATTAGATTGACCAATTATCAATGTAGAAGAGTGATTAAGAATCTAATTATTTATCTTGAAGCATTTAGAACCCAAAGATAATAGGAAAAATAAATTAAAATTAGTACCTTAAATCCGCCCAGGGGGATTAGATAGCCACTGGACGACTTTTCTTTAAAAACTGGATTATGCAGTTGACGCTAGGCGCGCAGACCCGCTGGCCGGGTTGGGTTCCAACGCGCACCCACCAAGTGGGTTTGTTGGATTGCCAGGTGGGACTTTCGTCCTGCTTGGCGGATACGACTTTTGCTATTTCGTTCTTTGTGTTTGTGAACTCCTTTTTGTAATTTTTAAATCGTTGTTGTTTGTTTTCTTATGCCTTGTTGAGTTTATATTGTATGATTATTATTTACCTTGAAAAAACTAAGTATGATATGAAATTGTGCCAATGTTTCATGATAAAAGTCTATAAAAAGTTGTAAGCATTATTTGTGACCATGCATCATAACATTTGAGTTATGTGATGAGGAAAGTATGTAGGAATCTAGCTGGTAAAGGCATGATGCGTTGACTAACCTTAGCCTTGGGGGTTATCCGGTTGGAAAAACTCCAATGATCCATGCTGATCCCATGGAGCCGGGGTGTACTGGCAAAACTGGGTAACCTTGACTAGTCACCGGGAGATATCATGCTAGTTGAAAGTGCGAAAGTCGAAGGCATCCGTACCAATGACGCTTCTTATGGCCTGCATTTACTCTAGTCTACTTTCCAAAAAGTTTAGGTTGGTGCCACATGTGCATAAGTAGTGGTTTAGGAACATAGCATGCATATGTATCTTGTTACTGTGTGATATGTTGAAGTGTGCTACAATTGTAATTATGTGAAGTCTGTGTGACCTTCATGAGCAATTGATATAATGTGAACACATGTGAAAACTTAAATGTGTCTTGTGATGAAGTGTTGAGATTATGCATATGTGCTTATGTTATGAATGTATGTTATACTTGTTTGATGAAACAAAACGATGCGTATGTCTAGTTACTAGGCAAAAGATGTGAAATAAATGTATGCTTGTGATTAAAATTATGTTTGCTACCTTACGGATAAGTGAGAGTCTAGGCCCTAGGATAGTGTTATGACGATTCTAGTTGGATAATAATAGTTCTGAATAAGATAGAGAAAGTGTAATCCTCACACAACGTAATAGAAAGGCATAAGACAAGTAAGAGAGAACAAAATAAGGGTATTAAGGTGAGTGTTAAGGGAATGTCAAGTATTTTAGAACATCTATGACCTTAGACTTGACCCCTAGAGAATATCGTTAAATATAAAAAGGAAGGAGAGTAAAATCTAAACATGAAGGGTTTAAATACTAGAGAAGGTTTTGGGTAAAAAAGAGTTCTTAGGTTAAGAATGAGATAGTAAGATTGTATAACAATTGTGAGAATGAGAGATGAGTTAACAGGAAACATTGATTATTGAAAGGTGTAGACTCAACAATAGGTATGGATTATTATGAGAGGCCTAGTAAGGCTAAAGCCATGAGAGATAAGTAATGAAGGTTGTCCGAGTAGAAAAGTCTGACCTAGCCGTAGAACCCTTAGAGCACTTATTGAGACATTATGTCTCACTCCTTTAAGTTTCCATTTTTTTTTCAAGATACAAGTGAAGATATATACAGGTGGAGGTTGGAGTCACGTGCAAGAAGATGTAGTCTAGTTTATATTGTTTTCTTATATTCCTCTTTATGTTTTATTCGACACCTTCGGGTGATAGATGAGTTGTATTAGGCGTGTATTTTTCTCATTGTATTGTTCATATATAATATTTAATTATATTTATGAGTCGCTTTAACATGTTTCTATGTTTTTAAGTCTTTCTTTTGTGTTCTTAGAAAGCTAGGTTTAGTTACGGTAATACCCTTTAGGGTGTTACAAGCGACGGCAACACTGGGATCTATTAGGACCATCTCACCATCAATATTTGCATGCCAAACACCATCAACAACCTCGTAGTCGGCTCGCGCACATTTGATGTCCATGTTCCGCTAGAGGAGGTAGCACACTTGCTCTATTTTGTTCTCGAAGGAAAGCTGGACAACTTTATCCAACGGCGGCACATTTGTTGAAATTCTTCTTGAGAAATTGCCACGCTGGCTTCTAACTCTTTTACTTTAGCTTCAAGGTAACTTTAGTCTCGGAAGCTTTAAGGTGAGAAGAAAGATTCAACTCCAACTACACATACTTGGTGTTGGCGGCAGACAATTTGCCTTAAAGATTTGTTTCGGCCCTCTCCAACCACCTTTTCTCTGATCGTTTGTCCGCCAACTGTTCCTTCAAAGTGCGCATGCTTTCCTCCAACTCGGCTACCCGATTATTGGATTCTTCCTTTGCCTTGTGCACCCTTTCCTCAGCCTGCTTCAATCAAGTAATAACGACATCTTTCTCGACCAAAACATCTAGTGGGCTCTTGTTCCCACATACCTTCTTCATTAGCACATATTGAGCATATCCACGAAACATGTGGCTAATAGAAAGGCCATTCCCTCCATCCCATCCTGCGTGTCCTTTATTTTCAAATGCCCTGCTCGAAAATAGAAGAGTGGTCGGCCAAGATCTGCCTATCAGCCCTTTCATCGGCAGTAGCAGTGGAGGGGGTGCTTCATTGCTTCTTGGAAGGTGGCTCATCCTGTATTTCACAACTTGTAGCTTTTTTTTCGACGGTCGGGGCAACTTGAGGTATCTCAGCCAGCACCATATCAAAAGCCCTGGCCTTTGTAGCCATCTCGAGACGAGGTACCTTGGAAGAAGCCGGTGTAGGTCTAGCTTCAACCTCCCGAATCACAACCCCTTTAGTCACGGGGCGAGCTAGAGCAGGAAGAACCTTGGTCTTATCAACGACATCAACCTTCTATTTTTCCTTAGCTTTTCTTGGCTTTTTGGGCTTCCCGGCCTTTTCTTGTTGAAGGGTCAATGCAAAGTCAGCCAATTGGACTTCACCATATTTTTTGCAAGAAAATTTGTGAACTTGGTTAGCATACCAAGTAATGTGTAAGTCACAAGACAACAACAAAAATTAAACTGATAAAATTCACATGCAAACACACCAAAATTTTGTCGGTACTCTGAAGGAGTAGTGCCAATAAGCCATTGGCAAAGAATCCAGTCTTGCAAATTCTTTATTAATTCATAAAAATGATCTTGGGTTCTCAACTCATCCGGGGTTAAGTCACTCTCTCAGATTGAAAATCAGCTAGAATCTAGGCAATAATAGTTGTACGACCAATATAGGGGAAACCTAGGTTCCGTTACATTTTCCTCCTCATCTTGTACAACAAACAAAGCCTCCCAACTTTCTTCATGGGGGTGAAAGAAGAAGAATTTGTCTTTGTATTCTTTATAGAACTCCTGGAAAGGCTACAGTAACGCCCAACCTTGAATGCCACGGAGAGAGACCGAGGAGAACTTGTTCTCATAAATTTGGCGGATGGGGGAAAAATGATACAAGAATAAGTTCAAAGTGCAGATAACCCCCTCCCTACTGCATAAACTTTCAAATGCTACAATGAATGCCTAGGAATTTGGATGGAGTTGTGAAGGGGCGACGATGAGGAAGTTGAGAATAGACACTTAGAAATTAGTGAAAGGGAGCCTAATGCCGAGATGCTTGAAAAAGGTTAAATACATTGGCAAAAAGTCGAGGTATAGGTAACCTAGCCGCTGCACCCACGGTATCATCCTAGGGGGTCCCCATGTTCTCTTTAGGCCCCTAAGAACAGATCATGTCATCATTTCCCGACGCCACCACAGTCAAAGGTCATGTTGACGACACCCTAACTCAACTCTAAGTGACCCAATAGTGTATCCAATGCTACCTTGGTTGAAACACAACCAAGTTCCAACAACATTTTTATCTACCCAGTCTACATTAAGGTTCGTTGCATCGTGGTAGGCCTCTAAAGCAATCTCCACATTCCTCACAGTTTTTCCCATCTCTCTGTCAAAAATATCAGAAGAATGGTCAGATTTAGCCGATTGAGATACTCAACTCAATGCAATCCTGGCGTCCCTGGTCCAGAAGGGATCTTCATCAAATCTGAAAATTGCATCTAAGGCCTTGGCATACTCTAGCACCTCATCAAGGTTGTATGACATCCTAGAGCCTTCAGTTGACTTCGACATTTTTTAAGAAACTCGAGGCAGATAATAATCTCTGGTGGAGGTGGTTCCTTTGGGTCAGCTGTCATTGGTCGTTCGTCTCTCTTTCTCGTGGTTCTCAATCTAGTCTCTCTACCTTGGATGGCTGTCCCCCTACGAGGAGTAGCCGAAGAACCGACACGGCCTCTAGCGCCCCCACAACCATCAGAGGACCTTCGCTAGCTAGCGGGCTAAGTGGAGGGAAGGCCAAAGACCGCAACAATTAGTTGGCAGTGAAGCCCGTCGAGCGACTGCCTCGAGTAGAAGATGGAGAGTTGTGTCTACTCGAATCCATCTTTGACGAAACAAACAAAAAAAACATGTATACACACAACACAATGCAAGAAAAGACTCAATAAAGACGAAAGATAACAATGAGGACATTACCTTAATTCGAAGGATAAACGGATGCTGGAGAAGTGAACAGAGTTGATAGGAAGCACTGAAGCTTTCACTAGAAGGGAAGTAGTAAAGTGTACAGAAGAGTTCTCGCGAAGGAGGGTAACAGTAAAAGTGAAAGTGAATGAAGTAAACAACTAAAATAACAATATATAAAACATTGGCCCATATCATTATTGGGCCAAAGTCTATAAAAATTTGAAAGCCAGTGTGAGAATTCACTGTAATCGCCAAAATCTCTTGGAATTCTAAAGGCCGTAGATTTCAAGATTTTGAATCATTACGCATTTAATGTGCCTTGGTCATCTCAAAAATGCGGCAAAGCTATCTAACAAGATGAAAAGACATAAATTGAATCGTTCACTCCAAATAACCTTAAGCCTGGCAAAGTTCCTCGCTAAAAACCCTATTGGCTTAGGGGGCAACATCATCCCGGAAGCCATTCCAGACTCTTAAGCCGACGATACTTTTTCCAAGCATCCTTAGCTTGGGGGCAACTGTTTGGGATCGATCTAGACTCTTAAGTCGACGATACTTTTTTCAAGCATCACCGGCTTAAGGGCAACTGTTCTAGGATCGATCTAGACTTTTAAGCCGGTGATGCTTTTTCCAAGCATCACTGGCTTAGGGGCAACTGTTCTAGAGGTTACTTGGACATTTAATATTAAGTCGATTTGTTTGTTGCCTATCCCAGCTAGCATAGCCACGTATATTGTGAACAATCATTCCTTGCCATCTCGGTTCAAGTTTATGCCTACCCTGGTACGGCGTGGAAAGAACCTAACGGCAAGGGAAACATGTAATGAAGCACTCAAACGCATGATGCCACGTGGTGCCCAACCTTAATAGAATTTCCTTATAAAACACTCTATATAAAGGGCTCTACACTAATAAGTAGGGATGTTCAAATCCAAACCGATCTAAAAAAATAACCGAAAATCGATCCAAAAAACTGAAAACCGAAGTAAACCGAATTTTTTGGATGGTGTTGGATTGTTTTGTAGTGTAATCGATTAGTTCGGTTCGATTTTTGGTTGGTGTCTCTGCAACTGAACCGAACCTGAAATATTAACTTATTTCTAATGCTGTGCATTTAGGCTGTGTTTAGGTTTACAAGTGCTAAAAAACAACGCTCATTCTATGACACTTTGTAACCTAAATTTCGAGTCTTCTCTCTCTCGTGCCGCTCCTCTATGCTCTTCTTCTCAAACCCTTAACCCAGAGGTTGCCCCTTTTTGGCTTGCACCGACCCTCGCTCTCGCCCCATTAGGTAATTTTCTTCCTTTCTTCTTACTTTCAACTCATTAAACATTATCCTCCTCCCTCTCACTTTTCCGTTCGTTCTTTTTTTCGTTCTTGAACAAAGATTTACTAAATCCAACCTTGTGAGAGTCAGAGACGAACCCAAGTTATGGTGGTGACTGACTGGTGAATTCCCTTTTCACTAAAACTACCTCTATGCTAATTTTTATCATTACAATTTCTTGTTTGCCAGTTACCTTTATTGTTTGTGCGTGTGGGTACACGTACTACTGGATTAGGTGTTAATACTCTTTCCAGCCAGTGTTAGAGTAAGAAGTAGGATTATTTTAATCGATTATAAAAATCAGGGGTGTTGGGTAACTGTTTGTATCAAATTTAATTTTTGTGATGGCAATTGAATGTGTAGAATTGGTGATTGAGGTGTGTGTATGTGTAAACTTGTGTTTCCTAAGTACTCGTTTTGCTAGATTTCTTAGGAAACCATTTTCTATTTTGAGAAGCTAGCTGTTGATGATGTGGACCAGTTGGAATTGGACCTTCTCGTTATTCTCTTTCCAAACAAATTATAAATGGCTTTTATGTCGCTGATAAAAAAAATGGCTTTTATGTTGTTTTAAAACATGACGTAGACGCAGAATTTTCTATTAGTGATGATGGATTATCATGGTGGGCAAAGCCATGTGCAGACAACAAAAGGCATTAGCATTAATGGCCATTGGCCTTTACTTGACATGCACTGATGCACTAAGTAAAATGGCATATTTGGAGATGTTTTATATGCTCATTCGAAAATATGATTAAGGACATAGGGTCCCTATATGGTGCCAAACAACATATATATATATCTGGCCAACTAGTTTAATCTTACAAATTGTTTTTGCTGAGAGTAAAATGACAGCTACATTGGACTTATTAACTGAGAGTAAAATTCTTTCTGCAATGAACTAATAATTGATCATTACAAATTGTTTCTACTAAGAGTAATTAACCTATAAATGATAGCCAGCAGATTTAATAGTAAAATTAAAAATAGTTTAATCTTATTCACACCTAGGTAGACGCCTAATTTTGTAATATATGGTTGCCAATATTTGTAATTTATTTAGGCATTAAAGTTGCCTCCTAGATTGTATATGCTGAAACTAATGAGGATATACATTCTTCCTGTCTGCCTGTGTATTCTACACATTTGGAGTAAATAGTTGAAATATGACCTTCAATATAGCCAAAAAAAATTGTGCCTCTGGATAGATGCTGTTAAACAAATTTGAAATTGTGATACCCTGTTCGATTCTGCTGCTGTTATAAAATTCTCTCATTTATTTTACCAACTATTGTGAATCTTTTATTTTTGTTTTTTCAAAACAAAGATTCTTTGACTTTGTCTTATTGCTAATTTCCTGCTGCCTATATATGCCAACTTATTAACGATGGAACAATTAGTAATGGCCTAATATTAATTTTTTTGAAATTGGTTTTTTAGTTTGGACCTTTGGCGTAATTAGCCATCACAATATCATTCCATGGAGGTATCAATTACCACTTTTAGTTTTTGGATTTTTTGTAGTTTAATTCCTTTTATTGAATCTGTTCTATTCTTTAATATGTGTTGATGGGTAATGCATTGTTTTCCTATGTTGCAAGTTGAAAACAGTGGCAATGGCAAATTGATTGCAACAAATCTTTAGTCTGTTGAAGCTTCAAATGAATCACTAGTTACAGAGGGGTAGAGGCAACAAGGTGATTCAAACAAAGAAGGAGGGTCCATAGTTGATAAAGCTCAAAAGAAAAGGCAAGTTGGAGAAGGAAAAGCACAAGCAGTACCCACATCAAAAAATGCTAATGCTGGAGATCCAGGTAACAAAAAACCTAAGACTTGGGATCATTTTGTAAAAGAAGATTCTACTAAACCTAGAGCTAAATGTAAATGGTGTGGGGCATCCTATGCATGTGATTCACATAGAAATGGTACAAGCAATCTTAAAAACCATTTATTGAACCAATGTAGAAAGTTTCCCAAAGAATCTCTTGATCACACTCAACAAACTCTCTCCCTTCAACAATTGAAAAAGGAGAGGGGAAGGGAAATAGTAGTGTTCTTACTGGTGTTCATTTTGATGTTGATGCATGTAGACAAGCTTTAGCTAGGATGATAATTGTGGATGAGTTACCAGGAGAAGGATTTTGTTTTTTTATGAGTGTCGTGCAACCTAAACTCTCAATTTCGGGGAGGATTTCAATTGCTAGAGATTGTTGGAGTCTTTACTTAAATGAGAAGCATGAATGAAAAAGTGTGTTCAGTCGCTCAAATCAAGGTGTTAGTCTCACGACTAATTGTTGGACTTCCATGCCAAATTTGAATTATCTTTGTCTTACAGCATATTTCATTGATGAAAATTGGAATTTGCATAAAAGAATTCTTAATTTTTGTCCAATTAAGAATCACAAAGGAGAGACAATTGGTATAAAATTGAGAAATGTTTGGAGAGTTGGCAAATAGGTAGAGTTTTCACCATCACAGTTAACAATGCTAGCTCAAATGATGTTGCAATCTTTTGTTTGAAAAGTAGAATGGAGGATTGGAATACACATCCACTTAAAGGAGAACATATGCATGCTAGGTGTTGTGTACATATTTTAAATCTTGTGGTCAATGATGGATTGAAGGAGTGGAATTCTTCAATTAGTAAAATTAGAAATGCAATTAGATATGTTCGTGCATCACCTGGTTGCACGGATAAGTTTAAAATGTGCATTAAGGAAGCTAGGATACAAGACAAATCATGTGTACAATTGGATGTTCCCACTAGGTGGAACTCTACCTACATCATGCTTGAAAGTGCATTGAAGTTTCAAAAAGCATTTAAGAGATTGAGTGAGAAGTGTTCTGAATATGTGATGTTGCAAGGTGGTATCCCAAGTAATGAGGATTGGGACAATGCAAGATATTTTGTTAAATTCTTGAAAAAAAAAATTGATATCACTGAGAAGGTATCAAGTTCAAAATTTGTAACTTCTTTTCAATACTTCAATGAGCATTGCTTGACATTAACTACATTTCAGAAAATGATAGGGAGTTCTAACCTTTTACTTGGAAGCATGGCTGAAAAAATGAAAGCTAAATATGATAAGTATTGGGGGAATGTTAAAAACATGAATTTGTTGATATTTGTAGCCGTGGTGCTTGATCCCCAAAACAAATTTCATTTTGTTAAGTGAAGGTTAAACAAGATTTATGAGGAGGAAGTTGCTGAATTTTTGTGTGAAAAGATAAAGGAGACGTTATACAAAATGTTTGAGGTGTATAGGCTTTTTGTTAATAAAGGGCAGCAGGCTGAAAATTCTGCACAAGCCTCTCATAAAATGGAAATGGCAGAAATTGATGCACCTAACATTTCATTTGCTTTGGAATTTGAGAAAAACATGAATCTTAATGAGAATATGAATAAAAATGAAGTAGATTTGTATCTCATGGAGGGTTTGGAGAAGAAAACCAATACTAATTTTGACATTTTGAATTGGTGGAAAGTAAATTCCAGGGAATATCCTATTCTTGGTCAAATAGCTAGAGATGTATTGTGTAATGCCTGGCCGCTTTCAAGATCAGTGACTGTCCCCACAAACCAACACAAGACTTTTCAGCATGCTTTGTCCTCACTCACACGCTTCCTAGGAAATGTCCCAAGAGGTCACCCATCCCAGAATTGCTCTAAGTCAAGCATGCTTAACTATGGAGATTTTAAGTGATAGGCTACCTATTGGAACCAAAGACGTAGAAGCGTCTAAACTCTCAATGTTTTGAAGATAACATGCTTATTAATGTTTAAATCTTGTGCGTATAGACTAACCCCGTCACAGCTAAGAAGACCGTCCAGTAAACGTGTTAAAAAACCGTCCAACAGACGTGTTAACAACTGTCCAGTAGACGTGTTAAAGACCGTCTAGAAGACTCTCCAAAGAGAACCTACCAGTTGAACAAACTGAAGGCGACCGTCCGATGAATAAACTCATAACAAGCCTCCAAGATCATATATTCAAACGGCTAAGTTTTTTGTTTGAACGTCAATTTGATTTATGCTAAATCTTCCTTGTAACTGACATATTACTACTTCTGTGAACTAACGTTCAAATTTGTTTGAAGCATTAAAGAACATCAACATCATTTTAGTGCAAAAGCACAGCAGAATAGGTAAAGCAAGTCAACTTATTAAGCTGCCAAGACAAATGAAGAATATTCAGAAGAACAAACCGCTAGTGTAGTCCTGCACCTTCCTTTTTAGTGCAAGTCTAAAAACTGCCATACCTGACCTTTCTGAAAAGATAGTTTACACGCTTTTCATTGCATAACAAGTCAAAATCCTCTACAACGGATCTTTTTCTTGAAGACTATATATATGCATGCACCAATGAAGAAGAACAAGAAGTGCAAAGTGAATAGAAAAGGCGAAGTCTGTGAAAAAGAACAAGTACATAAAGTCTTTTGTAATACTCTAAAAATAGTGTCCAGTGGACGATAACAAATATCTTGTAAAGATCCTCAAAGTGATCTTGAGCTTAATCTTTCAAATCCTCACTACGTGAGTTGACCTTTCTTTTTAAAACACTTGTTGTGTTGTGAAAGCCTAGAGAGGCTTAGTGTAAAAGAATACTTGGGTTAAGCAATCTAGGGTGATTGCGTTGTAAAGCCTAAAGAGGCCACGAACAATACTTGTAACCTAAGGTTGGTTAGTGGATACCTTCTGGGTGAAGGGACTGGACGTAGCTCAGGTTGAGTGAACCAGTATAAAACTTTCTGTGTTTTCTTCTCTTTATCCCTACTCTTGAAAACTTTTTCCAAACTAATCTACTTGTTTTGAAAAAGTTTTTAAAACGCACAATTCAACCCCCCCTTCTTATGCGCTTTTTCTTATTTCACTACCAAAAAGTAGATGCATCTTGTTAGTATAGGTAGTACTTATTAATTCCTTTAAGCTATCCTCAACTGTACAGTCCCATACCTGCACAGCCTCTGGATCCCTCTCATTCTAGTGTGTATTCGATTCATTCATGTATCCTTCCCGCTAGAAGCCTGTCAAGAGTTGCTCCTTGTCCGTGCCTTATCTCTTTTGCACCGACAATCACTCCCCGCCCTCGTCAGCGCCTGGGATGTTACATATTGGCCATGCTTGTGTCTATTGTTGCTTCAAAGTCAATTTTTAGCACTGGAGGTAGAGTGCTTAATTGTTACAAGAGCTCTTTTACCCCCAAAACAATACAAGCTCTAATTTGTGCACAAAATTGGTGTCGATCCACCCCAATGTCAACGGACGTTGAAGAGCTAGTGGATGAATTAGAAAATCTTGAATTAGGTATGTCTTTATTGTATTTTGTTTATTAAACTTTATCACAGTTGTTTACTTATTTTTCATTAATTTTATTTTTATATTCATTATTATGTTTTATATCATTTTAGAACACATCTCGATTCCACAATTAAATGAAGATAATTCTGATGCTAATTCTGATTAATTGATTTGCTTGCACTTAAGTTGGAGCTAACTTTAGGTATAATTGATCATTTTCTATTATCATTTTCTTCTATACCCACAATGAACTAATAATGAATTTTATTTTTTTTTAGTTTTCTACAAGTTGAATTAAGCTGTGTTCACTACTATCCCTAAAGAGTTGAAGCTACTGTTGTTGTTGCTTTTACTGGGAGTTGTTGTTAATATGTTTTTGTTGCTTTTTGCTAGCTGAACTTGTGCTCTTCAATCTATTTGGTTGTTGCCAAGCTGTTGACAATTGTTAATCACTTAATATGTTATATTGTGATGTTTTATGTGGTTTTAGGCTTTTTTTAGTTTTAAACATGTACTTTTATGGTTTTAAGATTTTCTGTATTACCCAAGTGCCCATGTTTATATGATTTTAAGCTTTAGCAATTAAATATGTACTTGAGAGTAATGACAGTAAGCATGTATTATTTTTGGCTATTATTTTAAATGGCAGATTGGCAAGCTTTACATCTTTTGACTATGTATGTTGATTAAATGGTAGATTGACAAATTTTGCCTATTAAGTTATATTATGACAAGTTTTGATTACAAAACCATTTCTTATAAGTATTGTGAATGTGAGCTCTTCTAATTAGATTTTGCATATTATGTTAAATGGCATGTTATTTACTGTTTTTATAAAAAAAAAATATTGATAATGTGATTTGATTTAAAAGAAGAAAAGAAAGAGGAAAAGGGATTGAAATCAAAAACCGAGCCAACCGATCCAATCTAAACCACATTTTTCGAATTGGATTGGATCATATTTTTTTAAAGAACAATCCAAAGCGATTCAAACCGCATCATATTTTATGTTTTGGATCAGATGACTTTTTAGTTCAAAATCAATCCAAACCGATCCGCAAACACCCCTACTCATAAGGTACACACACTCTCTCATAATTCACTCATACTTGCACTTTTACTGACTAAAGCATTAGAGTCCTTGCAGGTATTACCACCGAAGATGCTAACAACCACTGTGGGAGCTTGCCAGAGATCCTTCCTTGTGCTCGCCGCACAACATGTAGGTAGTGGGAGTACAATGTTGGAGATCTACATAACTTAGGATGGCTGGGTTTGAAGTACACAAGTGATCATGAACTAGCTATTATGTGTTGTGTTATCTTATACCCTACTCAGTCATCCTGGTTAACCACTAAACTTTTCAAAATTGGTGGTTGAGTTACTTGGGTATAGTCATTTTTTAGCTCAATTATTGATTATTTTAGCTTGATCATTCATTTGTTAAAAAATTGAACTTATGCCCTTGTCTAAATTATATTCCTATGCTTTTTTAATATTATATTCTTAAATTAGTCAAGATTATATTTCTAATTTTGATTAAATTATGTTTATAGTTCTTCTATGTTTTTACATGATAAATAGTCATCACTCCTTCCTATTTTGTATTTTGTATTTTTGTTTCATTTTAATTGCATGTCAAATGATGGAAGTCAAGTCAAAACTTTCTCCCATGCTGTCTATGGACTTACCTAGTTAGAGTTCAAGAGACCTTGATTGAGTTAGAAAAAATAATGACAGAAGGTGAATAAAACCCTTTTTTTAAGAAAATTTTTCAATGTAAATAAAATTTATTTTCATCAATTAATGAAAGTATATGTTAGCAAAATCTTGGAAAGGTAAAAAATTTAATTTCATTCTTTTATTGATCAAGAATAAATAAAATAAATAATCAATTAAATTAAATAAATTTGATCGTTACATTCATACTGTCTTTTTCTTTTAAATGTGTTTAAATTATTCGAAATTACGTAAAAACCAATATTGAGAATCGCCCATATCCATTCACCCTTGAAAATCATAGAGGACATTAGAAATCAATTCGGCAAATAGGCAAGTTACATATGAGGGGATTATGTATTGTAGAATTTTGAGCGGGACAGCCAAAAACCGTGCATTCTACCTTAATCATCCAGGATGTTGAAGTGACTATGCCATTTCCAAATGAAGAGTTATGGGTCAATGGTCAACCATCTACCTCATTATATGAGTCCCAAGTTTCTTCGCCTCCACAAGTTTCTCATGTGCCAAGCTACCCTTCTTATCAGGCAAAGGATGGTTGGCTTTTTGAGTAAAGAGTCATCATTGAATAATGTATATATTGTATATAGCTGAATGTTAGCTTTGTAGGGTTTAATATATATGACAACTAAACCCTTTTTGTTTTGAATGTAAATATTTTCAGATTTGTATTGTATAAAAATAGTTAAGTATTTATATCTATAAAATATTAATAATATGTAATATATTATGGTGTGCGTTATTTATATACGATTGTATTAATATTGTATATGTGATTTTTACGGTATAAAAATATTTAACCATTATATATCTACATAATATTAGGAATTGGTTATGTATCTATGTAATATATTATGGTGTGTATTATTTATATATAATTGTATTAGTATTATTTTTTAGCTCTATTATTTTCTTTTATGCGAAATATGGGAAAATAATATAATAATAAAAAATTAAAAGATATGACTATAATGAACAGCTTAAAATAAATTTTGATTTATAATATTAAATTTTAATATTTGATATACATAAATATAAGTAACTTAGTTAGGTATTTGAGTTTCGTAGGATCATCATTGGGCCTGTTTGTTACAGTTTTTTTCATAAAAAAGTTACTTTTTGTGAAAACTAATAATTACTTTTAAAAGTTTTTCACGTATTCGTTTAAGCTTTTTAAAATAATTAGAAGTTGAAAAATCTAAAATCTAATAAAAATGGAAACTATTTTTAGTATTTTAACTGACTTCTCATTAAATTAGCTTTTTTTTAAAAAAAAGTTATTTTTATAAATGTAAACAAATATAAATTAATTTCTATTTTTTTAATCTCTAAAAAATAATCACTAAATAGCCTAATATTAAAAAGTGATTTCTTTACTGACGATGATGAAAGAGTTACAGCTAATCATAATGACTCATGTAATTTCCAATATTTTTTGCCTGATTCTTTGGTAAGTAAAGAAGGTGGACATGAAATGGTTCGTAACGAAAAGATCATCCAATTAGGAGAAAGTGAGGTTCCATTCAAATTGAAATTGTTAAGGTCGTTAAAGATTTTTCATTAACATTTGCGCCATTTTCTTATCTGCCTATGCCAGAAGGAGGGGCCAATTGGTTAACAATTTCACAAAATGCACTTCACTTGGGTCCAAATAAGGATGTAAGACTCGGAGCCCAAAAAACCGTAGTTGACGATGATCAAAGAGCTATTGCGTTTTGGGCCATTAACAATGGGCTAGAACAATAAGAGGTCCATCAATTGGGTCTTGAATCGGGGCTTGTTTTTGTCACCCTTTCGTCCCCGTAGACAATGGAGTCGCACACTGTTTATTTATACCGGTGAGTTGGCTCTATTGCTTTTTTATTTTTTTATTTTTCAGTTTTTCAATTTAATGGAATTACGATTTTATTGTGTATCCAACTCAGATACATATGTATCTGACTCAAATACACAACAGAATCTTATGTATCTGATCTAGTTACATAACAAAATCTCATTTAAATTTTAAATTTTTTTGGCTTTTAATTATTTATTTTAATTAAGTTTTAGTAATAATTTATTATAATAATTTGATTTGATTGATTGTTATTATTATGATATTATTTATAATTGTTAATTAATAATATGCACTCAACTAATAAAATTTGTTATCAATATTTTAATTGATTTAGGTTAAATTAATTAGTACGTTCCTGAACTATTTGGAAATTTTTAATTAAGTCCCTAAACTTAAAAAAAATTATAATTAGATCCTTAATCATGTAAAATTTTTGTTATTATTAATATTTAATTATCAATTTATATTTTATTATTAATTATTATCTAATTGTCAAATTTTTATTACTGTTTCAGGTTCATCATGCCCGATATGAGATATCGTGGATAGCCTTATTGTCCTCGAGGACACCCCTAACCAAATGATAAGCTTGACACATCTAGGCACCCATCGCCGACTGCATCTGCACATCGAGCTAGAGAGGCTGCATGCGTAGCAGCAATAGCAACGGTAGAGGGATATACATGTTGATGTACCTAAGCTAGAGGTTGAGGTACCTAAGGCAAAGGTAGAGGTAACTCAGGGTGGTTTGGCAGATGGCATTGTTGGACCCCCATTTGGAGGAGGTCCTACAGACTTGCCTTTACTTTGGTACTGTAGGGACCATGTTACTCGACACATATGGCTCAGCGAGCCCTGTAGTGAATTAAGGTTGTTAGCCACAGGGGTAAGGTGTTACCAATGCCCACATAGTTGGAGGTTTCAGATATCATGGTGAGGTCAGGGCTCGTCCTTTACACAGGCACAGAATACTAGTGCAAATAAGGGCATGATATGTGCCTTTGTTGAGTGGTGGCATAAGGATACTAGCTCCTTCTACCTACTAGTAGGGGAGATGACCATCACCCTAGATGATGTGTCATCTCTCTTACACTTGCCTATTATAGGTAACCTCTACAAGTACCCCCATGTTAGTCGTGAGGAGGCCACAAGGTTCCTGATCAGTGAGTTTGACATTATGTACCAGCACATTCAGTGTGACCGGGAAAAGAGCTCGAGTGACTTTTTAGTGGCTAAAGGACACATATGAGACATGCATCGCAGCTAAGGAGTACGGATTTGATGCTAGAGCTTATTTGTTACATCTTGTCAGCAGCACAATATTCGTCGACAAGAGCTTGAGGCATGTGCATATCTGCTACCTTGAGCTTTTCCATGAGATTCAGTCCTGTAACGAGTACTCTTGGGGTTCTGTTGCATTGGCCTATCTCTATGACCAGGTCAACGTTGCCAGCCTTCTATCTATAGTGTAGTTTGGAAGATACATGAGCCCACTGATGGTATAATTTTGTATTTTCTATACATATTTGTTTGTGTTTATTTTCTTTATGTAATTTAATTTATGAATTGTTTTACAGGTGTGGATCTATGAGCACTTCCCATCTGTCACCCCTCATGAGCCGACAGTCGATTATTATGAGCAACTTCCCCTTCTCTATAGGTGGAAGGCCACAAGGGAGGTGCTAGATCAGCTGCTATTGGACGACGTCATCTGGTTGTTGTATGACATATATAGAGTTGTCCAACCATTACAGGTAATCTCCTTTTATTTAGGCTTCATCAAATGTGATCCCCATGTACACTCCTATCTGACGAAAAGGGTGTTTAGATAGTTTAGTTATGTACAACAGGTCCCTCGCCCCCCACCTGTTGGATATCCGATGCTGACCTCGTGTGCTGAGGACTAAAAGGGATGGCAGGCGCACGTGATGGACCTGTGTCGCATGATGCTCCATGGCTCTGCATGGATAGCTACTTAGAGTGGTTCCATCACGTTTCCCATCCATACCTCATTCTGCCGACAAAGGGAGGTCTTCTGCGAGGTCCTCCATGAGTTCTTGCACCACAGCCTAGCCATGGTCTGCACGGAGTTAGCTAAACAGAGTCTTTATCTAGTGACTCTCATTCATGCGAGTCAATTATCCATATTTTTCTCGTGTTTTTTCGATGACAATGAAACCTTCATTAATAATTGTTTGCATTCTTTTTTTGTAGGCACAATGGGAGACGGTTGCTCGAAACCTAGAGTGCAAGCTACACCTGAGGGGGGTACCTAAAAGCACCGACGATGATGTCTTCTTGCGGGAGACAATGGCCATTGCACAGGCAAGCATAGCATCCGGGTGCACCTATCAAAGGAAGAGGTGGAGGAGGAGGACCACCTTGGACAAATTTTTTATTTATTTTTGTATTGATTCATATTTAGTATTTTATTTCATATGTACGAATCCTTTATGTGTATTTTTTGGATTTTATATATGTTTTGGATTTAATATATGTTATACTTACTGTGTGGTTGTTATTACTATTACGTTGTTACAATTAAAGCACACAATACAAATAAAAACAAACAAACACAACATAAATAATATTATTCGATTAAATAAAGCATTTTTACATAGATGCGATACAAATGAAAAAACAGTAAACACAGTGCATCATCATGGTTCACTTAAACTAACAGTTGTCTAGTCATTAGAGCTAGTTTACACCTCTGTTTGATGCAAGCACGCGATGATCTTTTCAACAGATCGTGGTTGACACATACAGGCTAGGATCTTTTCGGGAGATTTGCATAACGTAGCGTATAACTCAATCGGTGCAAGTCTAGGAAATTGGGCAAAAATGAAAAACATCTTTGTCACATCCTTGTCATGTTTAATCTCCATAGACTTGTATTGAACACAATCATTCTATAAAGATATAGTTTGTTGATAATGAATATCGAGTAATTTTCTAATACTTCTTATCTCATCGTGAATTTTTTCCTTAAAGCAGTAACCGTCATGTCCTTATTTACCTTAAGGAATTTTAGACCATGAGGACATTGAAACAAGACCCCTTCAGATGTTGTTGTCGTATGACCATTACAATACACAACAGCAAAGAATATGTCCATCTTTTTAGGACAAGAAAAAATATGGAATAAAGATGACTGAAAACATTCACATATAGAAAATTGCGAATGTGAAGGCAATGTGGTGCTTCAGAGCACATCTATTTTATACTAATGCAAATACTATTCATATATCAGTAAATGATTAAAAGCTTTGTCCTGTGCATCAAAAAAGAAATGTTCAAGATTGCACCGGCTAAATCAAGGGTCCAAATCGCATCAATTCAAACGCGTGCCCTATTCATGCGTTAGTGAATCATTAAAAGCTTTGTCATGCGCTTGTAAAAAAGAAACAGTCAAGATTGCACACAGTAAATCAGGGGTCCAGATTGTACAGTTCAAATGCATGCCCTATTCACACGTTAGTCACTAATTAAAAGAATTGTCCTATGCATAAAAAAAGTAATAGTCGAGATTACACATAAGAAATCAAGGGTCTCGATTGCATCACTTCAAACATGTTCCTTGCTCACGTGTCAATGATCATAAAAATTGTGCGTAAAATAATTGAATTTTCAAAAATACACAATGAAAACACGTTTTCATTGTGTACGAATTTGAAATACATAACGAAAACATGTTTCCATTGTGTATGTATTTCAAATACACAACCAAAAAAAAGGTTTCCATTGTGTATTGTGCACAACGAAAATGTGTTTCCGTTGTGTTAGGGGGTGCGCCCTCCATACACAATAGAAAAATGTGTTTTTGCTTTGTATTATGCACGACGAAAACACATTTCCATTGTATGTGGAGGGCACACCCCCTTAACACAACAGAAATAGGTTTTTGTTGTATATATTTTACAACGGAAATGCACTTTAATTAAGGGTATTTTTAGGAAAAAAAAAATAACAAATGAAACTTGGGGTGAAAAGAGTGAAAAATGGGTGAGAATAACAACCCCCTTTGAATTTGATTTCTATTTTGGCCCACTCCTATCTTTAGCCATCCACGAGAAAAAATAGGTTAGAGGAGGGTAGGTATCATAAGAAGTGAATCTACCAAAAAAAGCATACCAGAAAATGCTATAAAAGGACAAAAAGTAAATAGGTGTATGGGTCGTGAGCTACGCATCTTAATCATTATAAGAAATGTCTAGACTAGGCTGCAAATTGTCCTAAAAAAGGAAAAGGCATATTCTTTTCCTAAAGCTAATTTGGAGTTACCAGTAACATCAATTTCAAACTTAAGTATTCAAAACCAAAACAAGATCTTTGTTGTCAGCATTCTAAGGTTGTAGCGAAAAAGAGGTTGAATATTAGTAAAGGGATCAAAATTACTTTTTAAAGGGATGATTGTGATTTTATTTAGAAATTTGTAAAAGTGGAGGTGAGAAATAAGGCAGTGGAATATAAATTCTTATTTTAATATTATTAATTCTTTATACAGAAGCTAAAAATTTATAGGCATATATATCTTATAATAATTTACCTAAAGTCTTAGGATCTAAAACATGCTTGATTGTTAAGGATTAGAATAAATATTTGGATCCATAGCCATTCATTACTTATCTAATATGGAAGACTTGAAGCAACCAAAGTCACGAACAAGAAAGTCGGTGATTTTATGGTTCTTCCTTAACCAAAGCCTCTTGAATCCTCAATGAGACCTTCATAACTCTCTATATGGGGAGAAGAGAAACAATTATGTGGGTTGGTGTATTGCGGACCATAACCAAGGTTCCTTATTTATTGACATTATTGGGGTTCCCATTATGTCAAAGTGGGTTAATAAAGAAATCCATTCATCAAGCCTATATTACTTCCTTTTAGTAATCTAACAGGCTCACTTAATTAGATCACTTAAAACACAAGCCACCAAATATAAATAGCTAATATAATTGTCATTAAAGTATAAGCCCACATTAAATAAGAAATTGATATATAAATCTCCAACAATCTCCCATCGAGTTTTATATTAATCCTTAAATAATTATATTACAAATTATTTATTTTAGATTTTCTCTTAACAATCTAGTCCATTTCATATATTAACAATGGTACCACTATAGCTTTCATCACAATCAAGTGTGATTAGACCATGATGATCAAAATATTAATAACATAGATCAAATATGGATAAGTGGGATGGAAATTACATGCAATATGATTTTAATCATGCCTATCTCCAACTAGTCATTATTTATTCTTTAGTGGCATCAATCTAAATTTTTTTAATTTAATTTAAATATTGCACACAAATAAACAAGTTTAATAATAAACCTTGTAAATTGTAATATTTATTTTTGCAAAAAATCAAATACAAGAAATCTAGATTGAAACATAGAACATAAATTAAGTTTCCTACTAAACCAAGGCAATAACTGAAACAACACTGTATGAGCAAAATGCTCATGAAAGACCTTAGGCGTCAACCATTATTTAGTGGGTCAGCTAGCATACTATCTGCTCCTATATGTTCTCTATAGATATTTGTTGTTCCTGAATTCTTTCTTTAATAGCCAAATACTTTATGTCAATAAACTTTGACTTAGTAGAACTCCTATTATTGGTGGAGTATAGCACTGTTGAGTTATTGTCACAATAAATCGTCAGTGGCCGCTTAATGCTATTAACAGCACGCAAGCCAGTGACAAAATTTTTCAGCCATATCTCGTGTTGGATGCTTTATAGCAGCAAGATATAAACTTTGCTATGGTTGAAGAAGCTATTGCTGGAACCAAAGACGTATGAAGCGTCTAATCCCTCAAGGTTTTGAAGATACCAAAAGTTATTAAATTTTAGAGTTCTTAACTATTTCTTTTTATCAATCATTTAAGTCTCGTTATACAGTGAAAAGCTTTTGGTGCGTCCTATATGTGCATAAAAATCTGGTGTCCAACGCGCCACTTTAAACCAAGTGTCCAAATTGATTTAGAAAACATAAGCATCCAAAGCGCTCTTTTGCAACACTCGTCTATATGCCTTATCTGAGATATCTCAAAATATGACTAAGTTTAAAATGTTTTTTTACCTTGCTTATTCTCATACACATTGAAACTAGTGTTCTATTTCCTTTTAATGTGATCTAACGTTCAAATATCTCAACATTTAATGAAAGGCAATACACTTTTGTGTATAAGTACAACTATATAGAAAATTAAGTCAACTTATCAAGATACCAAACCGGAATAAAGAATGTTCAGAAAAGAAACTTCGAAATATAGAATTGCACCTCCTACTTTGGTGTAAAACAAAAGTTACTTTTTTGTCTCTTCTACAAACCCGAAACACGCACAACCATGCATGACAAGCATTGGAACATGCTCTTGAAGACTGAAGCTAAAAATATCTCATGGCTATCTTATCAAAAGCTATACAAAAATCAAGTCTAGAAAAAAGGAAAGAAGAGAATTCTCCTTTGAAAAGAAAAACTGCTTCAACTTGCTGAATGATCTTGCCATACAATTATTTTTATCTTCTTTGCATTGCAACATTTTTGTAATCGCACTTAAACTTTCATATCCTTACTCTGTGAGTTGAATATTTTTAAAACAACTTTATTTGTGTTGTAAAAGCCTGGAGAGGCTTGGTTACTAAAGAATTCTTGGGTTCTAAGCAATCTTAGGTTGATCACTCTTGTATAGCCTAAAGAGGCAAATAGCATTCTTTCTTATAACCAAGAGGTTGGTTAGTAGAAATTCTTCTGAAGGAAGGTACTGGACGTAGCTCAAATTGAGTGAACTAATATAAATCTCTCTGCGTGCTTCTCTTTCCTTTATCCTTACAAGTGCTTTTATTTGTGCAATATCTCTTACCGTTGTTATATATTTGCAAAAAAGTTTTCTTTATATTAAAAGAACACACAATTCAACCTCCCTTCTCGTGTGTTCCCTTCTCTTTTAGTTGTATTAGAGCTCAACCTCTTGGGGTTGAGCATCAACAATGCAGGAAAAAAAAGATCCTAAACATATATGGATAACAAAGGATAAGCAATTAATAGATCACATTTCTTTAAAGGTCAAAATTATGACTACTGGAAATAGAGGATGATAGCCTTCTTTGATGCATGTCACATTAATATATGGGACGTTGTAGAGATAGGCAACTATTTACCTATTTATGAAAATGAAGCAGAACTGCCAAGTGGTCAGTGGACAGAAGCACACAAACAGAGGTATCTGCTAAACCTAAAGCTCGAAATGCTATTATGCGTGCTTTGTCTAAATCTAAGTACGAGAAAGTACATAGCTTAAAAAGTGCTAAAAAGATGTGGGATACTCTAGCTTTTGCTTATGAGGGTACCTCACACGTAAAAAAATCTAAGCTGAATCTGCTCATGCAACAATGAGTTATTTACAATAAAGGAAAATGAAACTATTGAACTTATGTTTGGTAGATTTCAAACTATTGTAAATAACTTAAGATCTCTAGGTAAAATTTATGATAACTATGATCATATTAACAAAATCTTAAGAAGTTTGCCCAAACAGTGGAGACCACAAATTACACCCCTAAGAGTGTCCAAGGATCTAACAACTCTCTCTATGGAAGAGCTTCTTGGAGCACTAAAAGTATATGAGTTGGAAACTGAAGCAGGATGAAGGACTAAGAAAAGGAAAGTCCTTGACCCTAAGCACTTAACGTCTAGTAAAAAAAAACATTGTCCAAGGCTTTACATGTGGAGGAATCTTCCGAAGAAAAAGATTCTGATGCAGACGAGATCTCTTTTATATCCAGGAAAATACAAGCAATCTGGAAGAAGAAAGGAGGATCTTAAGCCAGAAACTTTGCTAAAAAGTTCAATAAAGAGTCCAAGGAAAAGAGTCCGCCTATTTGCTTCGAATGCAAAAAGCCTGGGTACTTTAAAGCTAACTGTCCAAGCTTACAAAAGGAGAAAAAGAAGATTTTCTTTAAAAAGAAAAAGAAAGGACTTATGACAACATGGGAAGATATGGATTTATCCTCCTATGAGGAAGGAGAGGAAGAAGTAAACTTATGTCTTATGGCAAAAACAAGTCCAGAAAGTTCAGAGAACTAGCAAGAAGAAGATGAGGTAAACTTTAATGACTTAACTACTCTCTAAGAGGCATATAACGAACTACTTTCTAATTCTTCAACTCTCTTTTTTGGTTATAAAGAATTGAAAAGAAAGTTTTCGAAAGTATCAAAAGAACTTGATTTGCTTAAAAAGAATTATGAAGATCTTATAAGAGAGAATGAAAAATTAAAAGCAGAAAAATCAAAAGATTTCTCTAAAGTGAAACCACTTGATAAAGCATTAGAACTTCAAAAGGAAGTAAATCACTTAAAAGAAAGTCTATCCAAATTTGTCAGCGAAACTGAAAAAATTGAACGAGATTCTATCTTATAAACGAAGTCCATATGACAAATCTAGTTTTTATTTTGATAAAAAGAAAGGAGTCTTTAGAACAACGAAAGCCATTATATTTTGTAAGTATTGTGGTAAAAGTGGACATGAATCATCCCAATATATTCATCGCCCAGTGAAGAAGACGTCTATTGCTTATAGAACTAACAAGAAAGGACCCAAGTCCATTTGGGTATATAAATCTATGATTACTTCTGTTGCAAATTTGCTTGACAACAGAAAACAAACCCCAGCCATGGTACCTGGACAGTGGTTGCTCATGACACATGATGGGAGAAAAGTCTATGTTCCAAAGCATTTAACAAAAGAATGGTGGATGGGTCACTTTTGGAGGAAATTAGAAGGGCAAGATAGTGGGGATAGATAAAATTGGTAAGCATCCCTTTCCTTCTATTGATAACGTTCTCCACGTTGAAGGACATAGACATAATCTACTAAGCATAAGTCAATTATATGACAGTGGACATAATGTTTCCTTCAACAAATGAGTGTAAGTCAAAAATATGGATGGATCCCTCTTGTTTTCTGCAAGAAGACAAAGAAATCTTTACAAGATTGATTTAAGTGATCTGAAAAACCAAAATGTATCATATCTAATGTCCATCAAAGAGAATCAATGGATTTAGCATAAGAAACTTGAACATGCAAGCTTGAGATTAATCATAAAGCTGAATAAACATAACCTCATGAGAGGTCTTCCAAATCTTACATTTAAATACGATGTTCTCTATGATGCATGTCAAAAAGGAAAATAAGTTAAAAATTCTTTTGATTCAAAAAATATTGTTTCCACTTTTACTAGAATAGCCTCACTTGGTAGAAAGCGTTGTGGATCAGATGTAGTGGACGACTATATTAAATGGACATAGGTTATGTTCTTAGGACACAAAGATGAATCTGTCAGAGTCTTCTTTATATTTTGTAAAAGAGTTCAAAATGAAAAGGGTGTTTGCATAACGTCAATAAGAAGTGATCATGGAGAGGAGTTTGAAAACAAAAGTTTTCAAAAGGTTCTGTGAGGAGAACGGAATTCTCCATAACTTCTCTGCACCTCGTACACCCCAACAAAATGGTGTGGTGGAGAGAAAGAATATGTCATTGCAAGAAATGGCTAGAACCATAAACCTCCTCCTCATCAAACTTTTCATCTCCTCCTAAGTTTCTACAAGAAACTGTCTATTTTTTCCCCTCTCTTTTTCGACTAAGTCCGACCAAATCAAGGCATAATTAGTAAATTCAAGGGAAGCCACTTTTTCTTTCCTATATTCATTGTAACGGTGGTAGGAAAATATTTGTTCAACTTTTGTTTCCCACTCAAGATAAGCCTTATGGTCATTCTTTCCTTGAAAAGGCACTTAGATCTTTACTCCTCCTAACTATCCTCTTTTTTCATCACTCCTATACCTCCTATTTCTTCTATCATAACTTTTCTAACTCCTCCCATGTCTCTTTTTTCTCTTATGGTTTGTCCCACCCTCCTTTCTCTAGCTGAATAATAGGTTTCCTCATCTCCATGCGAGACTTTATGTTAAAATTTTCTCCTTCTTTCATTAGCCAACCTTATGTTAATCTCCACCCTAAACTTTCCTAGCTCCCTTGTTAAGGTGTGCATTAAGGTTGCGATCCTAGGGGATGGAAGGTGTACTTCCTCCACTCATTTTTTTACAAAATTGATAAGATCAAGTTCAAGATTAAAAGGACCTCACCACTCTTTTCACGTGTTTACACTCTTTGAAATGAGTCAAATTGTGTTTCTTACAAGAATTGGTTTTTGATTTAATGAAAATGCTCTTGCCTTTTACCACTCAAGTGCATTTATAAGTTTTTAAATAAAACCCAAGCATGCATTAATTATCAAAGGCACATACAATTGTAAATGAGCCTCACAAAAGTTATCACTTAGAAGCAAAGAAAAAGGAAAATACTTTAGACAAAAATGAAAAGGAATTTTAAAGACAAACAAGAAAAGTTAATAAGACAAAGGTAAAAATTAAAAAGAATTCAAAAGAAGACAAGAAGGAAAAAGAATAGACAATAGTAGAAAAGAATGTGCAATTTAAATATCAAAGAATAGCACCAATTACATGAAATCCACAATGGCAATCAAAATTCTTCAAGTGCAACGGGCAATCTTTTTTCTATTCATCAGGAATAGATTTTTCTCTTCTTCCTTTATTTTTCAAGAATAGATTTCTCATTCTTTTTTTTTTCCTTTTTTTGTTCTATTCTTTAAGAATAGATTTATCCTTTTTTATAATACCCCTAGTCCTTTATATAAGCAACAAATAAAGGTATTTCTTAGTCCTAATTATAAGCAACATAAAATGTATTAATTGTTATCTTCCTTTTATACCCTTAATTTGTTGTAAAGTCTATTAATGAGATATTCACTCATTCCCATGCAAGTGGATGCATTTATTGACTTATTAACAATATAAATTACACTCATTGGTCAAGAAAATTATTTCTTGAATTATGAGTAGAACCATTAAATATAACCACCACTTAAACTATTTAATTTTATTAGTATTTCTGGAGTAAAATTTAAATTTGATATTATTGATTGAAATTAACTAACTTAACTATTTTTATTAGTTTTGATGAATTAGTTATTTGTTGTTTATATATAGGACTAGAGGCAGTATTATTTTTTGCACTCTTTTAGCGTCCCTAACCTCTTTTTGCGCTTACAAAATAGTTTTTGAATATCAACTCCACAAATGATTGTGCCCAATTGTTTTTGTAGGAATTTCTTTTCAAATTAAGGTATTATTCAACATATAATGACAAAAGTTATAGAGTTGCAAGAAACAAAGGTTGTAATTACACAAAATAAAGATAATTAATTATGCCAATTATGGCACAATGATGACAATTATAGCAGAATTATGACACAGTTATGACAATTAATCAAGCAATAAAGATCACGGAACTCAAGAACACTATCAACTCTAAGATTTGGACTTTGATATCACATGATATCATCCAATTTGGATTCATATTGTTTTTACGGATCATCCTTGAGTTGATTATCTTGTTTAGAAAAATTTAAGATGAAAATAGAAGAAAGTGAAATTAGCACAAAGATTAAGACTTGTAACGATGACTCGAAGTGTAAAAAGCATGGAACAAATAAAGAAATAAAGAGCAAAAGATGGAAAAGAAAGAAGATCGAAGAAGACACCACATTTTATAAAAAGTGATAAGTCTAGTGAGGATTCACACAAACATATATAAACCTTTAATAAGAACCAAAAGGTATCCCAACAACCCACAAAAGGCACAGCACTTAAAACTCACAAAGAGTGAAAATATAATTTGATTCAAGTCTTCCAAATGCAAGTGAGTACAAGCCTATTTATAGGTAGCAGCTATAGCGCCCCTTCCTAATAAGGTTCATGGCTAACCTAAATTTTACAGAAACATAAGCAAAGGCCCAAGCAAGCTTAAGGCCTAAATTACAAATTAAACTTAAAAGAAACCTAATCTACATCTAAAAATTTGGCTCCTAATTATCATCAAACCAACTATTTACTACAATTAAAATAGTTCCAAAACACTTAAATAAAATTTAGAGTAAATTACGCAGACACTTGAGGTTTTTTCAGATTGCACATAATCCTCTTGTTTTTTTAACATTTACAACAACCTCCATTATAGGGGTACACAATGTAATATTTTCAAACAATTAAGAGGGGTTAGTATAATGTATAAGGAGCAATGTTTTTAAAACTAGACCGGTCATTAAACTAGTCAATGCATTGGTTTAAGGTTCAATGGTTTAACCGTGGTTGAACTGTGGTCAAACTGATATTAATAAAATAATAATAATAATTAAATAATATATAAAATAATATTAAAAAACATAATATCATAATTTTATAATACTAAAAATTAAAAATAAAACATAATTTTATAGGTTCTTTACATTTACAATACCTAAAAAAGTGCAAATTAAATATATCATGATACTTAAGTATAAATTTTAACTATACACATCAACATTTATTAATAAAAACAAGTTTATATTTAAAATAAAAAGAAAAATGATAAATACTCTAGGTTGACTTTTATTTTTTAAGAAAACAAAATCAAAATAAAGTTGTATTAAACATTTTTTATTGACCCACTGTGAATTGATTTTTGGCCCATTTTTGACCGATCTTGACCAGTTATACCTATTTTTGACTAATTTTTTGGTTCTTTGACCGGTTTTTCTTTAGGCCGGTTCTATGGTTTATTTGAACCTGTCAGGTGATCAGTTCACCGATTTTTAGATCTGACCAGCCTGTCCGATTTTCAGAACATAGATATGGAGTGTCAATGTAATGTTTTTCAGACAATTAAGAGGGGTTAGTGTAGGGACAGAAAAACGAGGGGTATCGTGTACAATCTAAAAAAATCTCAAGGAGTGTCAGTGTAATTTATTGTAAAATCTAATCAAAGTTAAGTTGCAATTAACCTATAGTTGGCACATTGTTAAGTCCCTTAGATTGGGTCTTCTTCCACTTAATCAAGTACACCATCTTGGGCTCTTCTTTTCCCACTTTAGGCTTGAGCTTGTAGATGTTGATCTCTTTTTCAAGCAAGATCTCCTTTGTTTTCCTAGCTCTTGCCCTAACTGTTGGCCTCCTAGCCCAATTAAGCTATTCCTCTCCTTAGTTACTCCTTCTCTTTTTAAAGGCCTTTCTTGATCTCCAACAAGGAGCTAGAGGGTCTCCTTGCTTAAGGCCTTTTCTTATCAACACTTCTTTGGTTGGTCTATTGTTAATAAGAGCAAAAAGATTCCCTAAAAAAACACAGACACAGAATGGAACAAAAAAGAACCAATGGAGGATGTCATCTCATTGGAGGCAATCTTGTCTCCTAGAAGAGCAAAAGGCAAGGAACAACTATCTTATCCATAATAGAAGTAGAATACATATTAGCATCATGTTGTTGCTCACAACTTCTATGCATTAAACATTAACTAGAAGACTAAAGTATCTATGAGAGTAAAATTCCTATTTTTTGTGACAATACTGCTTCCATCAATCTTTCTAAAAATCCTATATTGCATTCTAAAGTCAAACTTATTGAAATTAAACATCACTTTATAAGAGATTATGTTCAGAAAGGGATTATTGATATTCAGTTCATTAACACTGAAAATCAGCTAGCAGACATGTTTACAAAACTACTTCCTAAAGATAAACTCTTCCATATATGAGAACGTCTTGATATAGAATTTATAAAGGAATGAATAATTTCATGTGCATTTATCTAGAGAATTGACTGTTTAATGGAATGTAGCGTCCATTCTCATGATAATGTCCATTATGCCTGTGTCCATTAGAATGAATAGTAAACTATCATAAAGCATTAATATTACCATCTATTTACAATCATGCTTTTACTGACAATGATTTGAAAATAAATGCTTTATTCCTTATTCAAGTCACATTTACACTGTAACTGACATTTGAAAATTGTGCACGCATCTTTTATCTGAACCCACATTTATTACACACTTTTTTCTCCATTCAAAATTCAAAATACCTTGAAAAACACAAATTTGTTTAGTCATCTTAACACTCAAAATTCTTATCTCGCTTTTTCTGTAAAAACTAAACCCTAGTTCTCTTTGATATCTCTCTCCTCCTTCGCCTCTCAAAATCCTCAAACACTCAAACCTTAAACTCTCTTTCATCAACTTATCAGCCATGTTTGTCGAAAAGGCAGACACTTCTATGAAAGTTGTTGCAAGAGTGGAAAGCTTTAATCAAGGTGAAGCAACCGTTCTCATAGAGAACAAGTTCAACATTGATGCCCTCGATGAGATGGGTGTGAAGGTGAAAGATAATATCATCTAGTGCAGAATTTTCAACTACTTTTACTTAAATGAGATAATCTACCCAGAACTCATCAGACATTTCTGGAGAACTACTAAGTTCATAGGTAACAGTGTAGTTGGCATTGTTTTGGGAGTAAAAGTAACCATTGATGCTATTGATGCTATAGCTTCAAGGAAGAGGACACCCAGAGTCAAGACCACTTCTAACAGGAGTAAAAGAAGTAAGATGTCTTCTCTAATCTCTAAAGATGACATTATAACTGTTTTTGATTGTGAATTCATTGAATCTTGTTGAGCCACAACCTGACCAAACACTTTCCCCCATCCAAACACAAACCCAAACATAAAACCAAACTGCACCTTGTCATCCCCAACCAAAAACAATTGCTTGTGGTACCCTAGTGTTGGACTTTGATGGAAAACAGTTTCTAGATAGTTTTAGACAACCCATTACCCATGAACCCTTACCCTTTGATTATCCTTCATGGTATACCCCACCCTTCTCTATACTTGAACCAGACATACTTCTACCTAGTGATGAAGGATATATGTGTAACATTCACACCCATGGCTTGGTCAAATTATACCTCTCTATTAACCACCAAAGGAGAAAAGATTTCATATGAAGAATGGTGTACGCCAAAGCCAATAGCAATATCCATTGCAGGACCAAAAACAAGCATCAACCTAGATGTATCTTTTGCTTATGCTGGATGAGTAAAGAATTGGGCCATCAAAAAGAAGAGATGGAGATTTCTGTTTGACAAAAGAAATAACCAAAATCTTGTAGACAACAATGCCATTATGTTGCGTTCATAACCTTATCCTGAACCAGAGTATGGTTTTGACTACTCTCTTATTCCCCTCAATCCTTTTGCACATGACTACATACATCAGTCATCCAAGGAGTACTTAGCATTGCCTGCAGATGCCATTATAGGCCTCCTATTGAAGCGTTTCATTAGAAGGCAATATCCTAAGATAATTGATGCTTGGCACTTTGATGCATATCATCCTAGAGTACTTCAACATAGAGTACCTCCATTGGATGATCTTGAGATTGCCAAAAAGAACAAACAAAGGGGCATTCCAGAACACATTGTTCACATCAGGCTAGCTAAATTGAAGTTTTGGCCTTTAGACCCAACAAAAGCTAGATTCTTTCCAACACCTTATGAAAAGATGTTTTGTGCAACCATAAAGAGTTTTGCTGAGCTAAAGTGTCAATTATTCATTCCTCCCGCACAACATGTTTCACAAAACACAACTTTTCATTTCTAGCTAGACAGGATTTGTCCATGGATACATACCATGGATGTTAACAAAAAGAAAGTGAAATTGTTGACTAAGCCCCCCTCTCTGCCTCAACCACCCAAGGTCGAGTTCTAACAGCATGATCAAGTAACCTTGGAATGGTATATGTCTTGTAGATTAGTACTGGACATGGATGCTAATGATGCTAAACGTTTTTGACATTAGCATATGTGGACTTATGAGCAACAAGCATCTAGCGGTGGACTGACTAAGCAAGACAAAGCAGACACTCCAACGCTAAAGAATAGTAAATGCAAATAATGTCCAACTAGTGTGTTTCACTTTTTTGATACTTCTGCTACCTTTGTGCGTCTAGCTAACACTCATCCACTCCTTGGACCTGAAACATCCATCTTCTAGTGGATACCCTGGCCAATACAAGATATATGAAACCACCTTTCAAAATATAAGCATCCTCGTCCATATTAGATACATGTCCCCGACTTCAAATTTTTAGAAGCGCCACCTCTTCCCTTTAAAAAAACCCCTCATACTCCACCTTAACCTCCATCACCAATACCTCCATCTGCACCAACCTCCTGGTTCACAAGCCTTCGCTAGCATTCCCACTACTGTCATCATCCCTCCACCAGTACCTCATGTTGATTCCACCGTTCAAACCTAAGTCATAGCATAACTTCAACCCATCATGGCTCTCTTACAACAAATCCTTCAAAATCAACAAGAGATCCTTCGCACTCCTTAACCATCTCCTCCACCACCTCCTCCTAGCCTGCTGTGACTATAGTGGCTACATCTTCGCCTCTTTTTGTTGATGTCAAAAGGGGGAGACTAGAAGGATTTTTTTTTAAAATTTCTTGCTTCAAACCATTATCTATTGACTATATTGATTGACAATATTTTTTTCATGCAAGCAAACATATCACAAGTATACATATCTGTTTTGAATCTCTGTGCTTACATTTACATATTCTCTAAGTTTTTAATATGTTTTGTTTTTCACTCTAATAGAAATATTAGACTCAGGGGAAGTATGTTCGAGAACCTTTTTGATCTCATATTATGTTTTATATATATATATATCTTTGGTTATAAACTCAAATTTAATAAGGTTTGTTATCTTCAAAAAGTGGGAGATTGTTGGAACTAAAGACATATGAAGCATCTAATCCCTCGAAGTTTTGAATATAACAAAAGTTATTGAATTTTAGAGTTCTTACCTATTTCTTTTTGATTAGTCATTTAAGTCTCGTTATACAGTGAAAAGCTTTTGGTGTGTCCTATATGTGTATGAAAATCTAGTGTCCAACGCGCTACTCTAAACCAAGCATCCAAATTGATTTAGAAAACATAAGCATCCAAAGCGCTTTTTTGCAAAACTCGTCCATATGCCTTATCTTAGATATCTCAAAATATGACTAAGTTTAAAATGTTTTACCCTACTTATTCTCGTACACATTGAAACTAGTGCTCTATTTCCTTCTAATATAATCTAACATTCAAATATCCCAACATTTAATGAAAGGCAGGATATTTTTATGTATAATTACTGCTATGCAAAAAAGTAGTCAACTTATCAAGCTGTCAAACCGGAATGAGGAATGTTCAGAAAAAGCAACTGTGAAACGCAGAACTGTACCTTCCACTTTGGTGCAAAACAAAAGTTCCTTTTCTGTCTCTTCTGCAAACCCAAAACATGATAACCTTGCATGACAAGCATTAGGACGTGCTCTTGAAGACTGAAGCTAAAAATATCTAAATGGCTATCTTCTCAAAGGCTATATAAAAATCAAGTCCAGAAAAAAGGAAAGAAGAGAATTCTCCATTGAAAAGATAAAGTTTTTGTAATACAATTATTTTCATCTTCTTTGCATTGCAAAGTTTTTGTAATCGCACTTAAACTTTCATATCCTCACTCTATGAATTGATATTATTTTAAACAACTTTATCTATGTTGTGAAAGTCTAGAGAGGCTTGGTGACTAAAGAATATTTGGGTTCTAAGTGACCTCGAGTTGATCACTCTTGTAAGGCCTGAAAAGGCAGATAGAATACTTGCTTGTAACCAAGAGGTTGGTTAGCAGAAATCCTTCTGAAGGAAGGTAGTGGACGTAGCTCAAATTGAGTGAACCAATATATATTTCTCCATGTGCTTCTCTTTCCTTTATCCTTACACGTACTTTTATTTGTGCAATATCTCTTACTGCTGTTACATATTTGCAAAAACAAATTCTTTATATTAAAAGCACACTCAATTTAACCTCTCTTCTTGTGTGTTCCCTTCTCTTTCAGCTATAAGAGTCTGTTTAGCATACTTTCAAGATATAGCTCCTCCACCCACCATGTAGATGTATCAAGATGTGGAGCGCTTGCTATCCGGGTATTTCATAAAATCAAAGTCAAAATACCCAATTATCTATAAATTATAAGATCTCCGATATGTGAACATGTAGTCTTGTGTCCTTTTCAAATAAAGCATCAAGCGTTTAATTGCTACCCAATGCTGCATGTCAAAATTACTCAAATATCTACCTAGGACTCCTACTATAAAGCCTATAATAGGAGAGATACAAAGTAAAGCATACATGAGACTCTCAACAGTTGATGCATAGGGAATCTTCAGCATCTCTTCTAGATTACTAATAATGCACTATTTGAGACTAAACTTTTCTACTTTAACAATGACTGTATCCCCTAGTTTACTATCTTTCATGCTAAATCTATTGAAAATTGCACTGATATTGTTCT
Source organism: Spatholobus suberectus (assembly GCA_004329165.1). NCBI lineage: Eukaryota > Viridiplantae > Streptophyta > Magnoliopsida > Fabales > Fabaceae > Spatholobus > Spatholobus suberectus. The sequence goes on from CM014733.1 coordinate 35,141,522, forward strand.
TTTATGATAATTCAAGGACACCTTGAAAACAATATCTAAGTATTTGAATATCCAATTTAAAAGATGCATTGCCAAGATTTTTCATCTCGAAATTCTTCAATAGACATTTTGTGGTTTCGTATAATAAGCCTTTATTGCTATTTGCTAGTAGAATATAGTCAACATATAGTACCAAGAATATAAATTTACTCCTAGTGAACTTATGGTACACACAATCGCCAACTACATAAGCCGCAAAACCATGAGGTAATAGCTTTATGAAATTTATGATACCAATGACAGGAAGCCTATTTAAGGCCATAAATGGATTTTTTTTTTTTTTTAATTTGCATGCCATAGATTATGAGTTAATTGAAACAAAGTTTTTGGGTTGCACTATATAAATTGTTTCATCAACATTGCCATTTAGAAACACAATCTTTACATCCATATGATGTAGCTCTAAATCAAAGTAAGCTATGAGTGTCATTATTATCCTAAAAGAATCTTTCAAAGAAACTAGAGATAAAGTATCTTTATAATCAATGCCTTCTATCATTCGACATTACCCTTTGAATTCTTCTTGGTTTTAAATATCCATTTACAACAAATAGGCTTCACATTTTCAAGTAATTTGATGAGATCCCAAACATGATACTCTACCATAGACTTCATCTCATCATCCATGGCACCAATCCACTTTGGAGAGTTAGAACTTTGCATAGCCTGACTAAAGCTGATTGGATCATCTTCTGTCAAATGAATCTCATCCTCATGTTCTTGGAAAAATATAACATAATCGTCCAAAATTGCACTTCTCCTTTCTCTAGTGGATCTCCTTAATAGCACTTCTTGAGGTTGTTGAGTTTGTCCTTCAGGTAATGCTTGAAGAAGAAAACCAATGTTGTTTTGTTCTTGAAGGTGTCATAAATTATGACTTGAACATCGTTATTTAAATCTGGATCTGTGAAGTGAACATTTTGGCCAGCCTATGGTTTTAAGGATCCTAAGGTTGTTTTGATATGTACTAAAGTAGACAAGGTTATGTACTAGCAAATTTTGGGTTTTAGGAAAGTAACCAGAAAAAGGACACATGGTTAAGGCTTAGTTGCATCTTAACCAAGCATTTTGAAACAAAATTTTCTTAGTTATGTGGGTGAGAATGGATGTCCAAATGTGGTCTAGCTAGCAAGAAATTTGTTTGAATTTATATGGTAAAAAAATTGGCTTAAAATGAAGCTTAGGAAATTAAGGAGAAAAAGAATTGAACAACAATTTTTATTAACATAAACTTTCAATGTCAATGACTTTGCCTAATGTATTTGTGACACATTAGAACCAATTGGACTATTTAAAGACAATTATATAATGCTCAGATGAATTTTCTTGCTCCTGAAAAACTTTTTTAACCGTTTGTCAAACATTAGATTAAAATAAAAAATTGTTAAAAGTTCTTATAGGACTTAATTATAATTAATACCAACTAATTATAATTAATTCCCTAGACTTCTTGACTGTTTGCTTAGTTCCATAGTACAATCCTACACTGTCAGTTAAAACCACAGTCCTAGTTTCAATAGAACTTTCTACTAAACTCACACAAAGGATCATACATATCACTTAATTAAGTTTTTTATTTTTAAACGCTTTTAATCACTAATTAGAAACCATAAGTGTTACACCTCCCTCCATACACCTTCCATCCTCACTTTAAACCAACATACTTGTACCCTTATGATGTCATCTCACCCAATAAAATGATATTTGCAGCAACATAAGGTATAAACCTCACATTTTGGAAAGTTTGGATGAGGCCATTGTGGAGCTTAATTCTTACACTCCTAATTAAGGGTAGAAATAAGCCAGGCGACCTATAGTGGCCTATAGCCTAACCTGGCTTATTTACTAAAAAAGCTAGGAATAGACTTTTTTAAAAGCCTATTTAGGTAAAAAAAAAAAAAAAAAAACCTATTAAGCCTCATAGGTTGGCCAATTTATATACAAATATAATGAAATATTATTATATTATATATTATGTTATATTATATATTCATAAATATACACAATACGTATATTACATATAATAATATAAAAAAAAACATGTAATTACTAATAGACCTTTTTAGGCCAATTGTAAGGACCCAACTAGTTGGGATTAGGATTTAACTAAGATTCATTTGGATTTGCGAAAATGAAACCTTCTTTTATTTAAATTGATAAAACACGAGTAAATTTTTTTGCGTTTTAATGTAAAAAGGTTCTATGCACGCATTTAAAATCCAAAAAGTACATATCCAAAATACAATTACATTCATCCAAATGAAACTAGAATATTTAACCCAACAACAAATACCAGAACCTAGGACCCACCAACACCACTGGCATTCCCCAAAAACTAGAACTACCAATCCATCACTAGCCCTACTAGCTATGTGTAACGACCTGCTGTCGCTACAAGACAACACCATGACTCAAAAAGATACTTTCGTGATGTAACAATAATAAAGATATCTCGGCTCATAGGAAAACATAAATCATACTTCCAAGTCATAAACACACATGCTACTACATGGAACAAGAGGTCAACGACCTCCACTGAAATAAATTGTAATGTAATATATGTACAAAACATGAATCCATAAAGCGTGTACCAACACACAACCAAATCAATACAACTCTATGGGGGAAGGGATACAAAAACGCACTCCCTACAACTGGTCACACTATACATCATATAAAAGAAGAAATCCAAAAAGAGTCATCCAAAACAAAACCCAAAAGACACTTCGTCTGTCACCTCCGCGACTAGAGCTCCATCATCAACTATGAGTAGCCAGATTCACCAAAGCCTTGCCATCTGCTCCCACGTCGAATGATGTGATCATCACAGTCACACCAACACACAACAACAATAGAGCAACTACAACAAAGAAACAAGGCAAGGGTAAGCTTATTAAACAAAATCATACATATATCAAATAGATCATCAACAATTCATATAATCATCAACAGCCAATACAAATTTCAAATCACAACAACATGGGTTTCACAACATCATTGCATATCACACAATGATTTTTCCACTACCATGTCAATGCATGATGATACGACTCTCGAGAGATTTTCCACGTCGAGCGATCAACCAAGTCTCACCCCCTAACATGGCCACCTCTCACCATTCAAGGATTGCCAACTCTAATCTACGAACAAGATTAAGTGGTGTGTCAGGATAAGTGTATGTGGGTGGTAGCTCACCGTGACTCAAGGTCTGCATTACCTTGGCTCCCTACGGAATCGCCCATCCACTCATCTCCGAAGGCCCATCTTTAAGACCCTATGTCTTATCTAGGCACTAGGTTGGAGGCCCGTCTGAGCCACAGTTCTTGTCATCCAGCCAACTTCCATGCCTACTCGCACCACGGCTTGAGGCCTACACAACCTCAACCAACAACATATGCATGGGATGCATGTATCACAACACCACATCAACTCAACATCAACCAATCAACAGATATATAAGGTAGCACACACACACACCACGTGGCCTACTCAGCACCACCTGTGGTCTATCAACTACTACCAACCCCATACAAGCCCAATCCAGCCCATTGCATGGTCAACAGGTAAGGCCCTATCCAAGCAGCCTACCTCGTGATAAATCTCACACAACAACATTATTCACAACTAGTGGAGGTCCTATCCAAGCAACCTACCACTCCTCCTACATTCTCAACAATCTCACATTAGACTCACGCCAAGAGTCTTTCTCAACTATGATTCATACAATACAACTCTCAAAGGAAATAGCATCAGACTACCCAGCTCGCTCAGCGGCCCATATGCTCACTCAACGAAAATCTTCCTTACATAGGGCCTATTCTCCACCACGAAGGTTCTAGCTCAGTGACCATAAGTTTTGCTCAGCGAACATCTTGTCCCCAAGGTCTCTCGCTCAATGACATCTGGGGTTGCTCAAGGAATTCGTTCTAAGGACTTCCTCTAGATCTCTCTACCCACAACAATTTGCTGTGTAATGACCCAACTGTTGCTACTTGACAACACTACTATCCTTTTCTTCCTCATATAAGCATAAATGAAGTTAAAACATAGATATAAATGAAATACATATATATGGAGAGATCTATCCATCTCTCCTACCGCCAACATACCTTGTCTTTACAACTGATAAAGAACAAAAAAACAAAGAGGAATAACACTAAGGCCACATAACAAAAATCAAATATACATCAACAGGGGAGAGGGGTACAAAACACACACCCTATGGTTGGTCACGCTATACACCCCTGTGCAAGAGAATAAAACAATATACACCACAAAAGAAAACAAAAACGCGACTCCTCGCATTGCACCATCCAACCTACAGCTCCGCCTTCAACTCTAAGATGCTAGGTCCACTGAAGCATCGCCATCTACTTCCACACCATAGGACGTGATCATCATAGTCACACTAGCACAATCAACAGCAACAAGACAACCAACAACAACAAAACAAGGCAAAGGTAAGCTTACTAAAACAATGGTATAGCATATGATCATGGAAATCATCAACAATTCTCGATATTCAATCACAAATGTATAGTATACCATCATATATCCTGAGTTCTCAACATCCACGCACATATACATATAACACACATTTATACAGAAAAGAGTTCTCAACTCAGAACCCTATGTTACATCATATCCACCATAACTATGTCAATGCATGATGATACAACTCTCAAGAGATTCACAACAATTTGGGCGATCAGCCAGGTCTTATCCTTACCATGAAGATCCAGCAATTATTTAGGGATTACCAAAACTCTGATCTGCAGACAAGCTTAGTGGTGTGCCGAGATAAGTGTATGTAGGTGGTGGCTCATTACAACTCAAGGTTTGCACTACCTTGGCCCCCTACGGAATCGTCCATCCACTCATCCCGAAAGCCCATCTTTACGACCTCACGTCTTATCTAAGCACTAGGTTGGAGGCCTTGTCTGAGCCTTTAGCTCTAGTCAACCAACCAACTTACGTGCCTACCCACACTACGACATGAGGCCCATCACACAGCCTCAACCAACAACATATGCATGAAATGCATGTATCACAACATGATATCAACCCAACCACAACAAGCCAACACACACGTATATATATATATATATATATATATATATCAGCACTACACCACGTCGACCCGACCAGCACCACACGTGGCCCAACAACATATATCAACACCATGCAAGCCCAAACCAACCCCAAGCATGGTCAACAGGTAAAGCCCTCTCCAAGTAACTTATACCTCGTGAGAGAACTCACACATAACAACTTTATTCACAACAAATGGAGGTCCTATCCAAGCAACCTGTCACTCTAGTGCCTTATCCAAGCAGTCTATATTCCATGGGTAAAACCCAAGCAACAACATTTACAAGAAGTAGAAGTCTTATCCAAGCAACCTGCCACTTTTCCCACATTCTCAACAATTCTCACATTGGACTCACACTAGGAGTCCTTCCCAGCCATGTTTCACACAATTACACCTTCAAAATTGATTAACTACAAAACACTACATTTGCTCAGCGAAAACCTTCCTTACAAAGGACTAACTTGCCCTTACGAAGGTTCTCGCTCAACGACCATAAGTCTCGCTCAACGAATTTGTTCCAAGGACTTTCTCCAAATCTGTATCGATAACATTTCGTTCAACGACTAGCCACTCCAGAGAGCAACCAAAACCTACACCCACTACTCGCCCAGCGAACATGTTGTTTGCTCAATGAAATGTCTACAACAGAGAGCAATACTCTCCAAGGTCTCAATTTGCTCAGTGAGCTCAGTACTCGCTCAACAAATCGCTCCCAGGCATTCTAGAATGCCTACACTTGCTCAGTGAGCCATGGACTCGCTCAGCAAACACTTTTCTAGAAAATTTCTGGATTTCCATGAACACTCACCCAGCGAATTTGATTTCGCTCAGTGAATCCCTTTTTCTCTTTAGCCATTTCTACCACTCAAGAACACTCGTTTAGCAACTCAATGGGTAGCTCAGCGAATCAACAATCTGATAGCCTCACTTTAGTCTCATAGGCATTCTCGCTCATCGAGACCTCTAATTGCTCAACGACTATCAAATAACAAAACCTAGTAACTCTCGTTAAATATCCTAAAAATCTAAACTTTCCACTCATTCACACCCCAAATCAGCTTCCCAGAGGTCGAATACGACCATACAACAATCCATAACAGCCTACTCAACGCATTTAACAATCCACACAACATTCCAACAAAACTTGTAACACCCTAAGGGGCATTACCGTAACTAGGTCTAGAGTTCAAAAAACAAATTTAAAAAGGTAGAAACAACATACAAATGCTACTCATAAATATAATTAAATATTATATACGAACAATACAATAAAAAAAACATGCATGCCAAATATAACTCATCTATCACCTGAAGGTATTGTACAAGATATAAAGAAGAATACAAAAACATAATGTAAACTAGACTACGTTTTCTTGCACATGACTCCAAGCTCCATCTACGCATGTCTTCACCTATATCTTGAAAAAGGGAAAACTTAAAGGAATGAGACATAATGTCTCAGTGAGTGCTCTAAGGACTCTACGGTTGCGTTAGACTTTTCTATTCGGACAACCCTCATCATTTATCTTTTATGGCTTTAAACTCACTAAGTCTCTCATAATTTGCCATACCTATGGTCTAGTCTACACCTTTTAATCTTCAATACTTTCTGTGTTAACTACTCTCTCATTCTCCTGACTATTAAATTAGTTTACTATCTCATTCTTAACCTAAGAACTCTTTCTTACCCAAAATGTTCTCTAGTATTTAAACCCTTTATGTTTAGATTTTATTTTTTTTTCTTTTAATATTTAAGGTTGTTCTCTATGGGTTAAGTCTAAGGTCACAGACATTCTAAAATACTTTTGACCCCCCCTTTAACACTCACCTTAATACCGTCATTTTGTTCTCTCTTATTTGTCTTATACCTTCTATTATGCTGTGTGGGGATTCACTCTTTTTTTACCTCATTCACAACTATTATTATCCAACTAGGACCCTTACAACACTATCCTAGGGCCTACCCTCTCACTTATCCTTGAGGTAGCAAACACAATTTTAATTACAAACATACATTTATTTTACATCTTTTGCCTAGGAACTAGACATACGCATCGTTTTGTTTCATCAAGCAAGCATGACATACATGCATAACATGAGCACATATACATAATCTTTAACAATTTATCACAATACACAATCACGTTTCCACACATGTACACATTACATCATTCGCTTATGAACAATGGCACATAGAATTCACATAATTACAACGTAGCATACTTCAACATATCACACTATAACAAGATACATATGCATGTTATGTTCCTAAACCACTACTCATGTACATGTGGTACCAACCTAAACTTTTCAGAAAGTAGACTAGGAGTAAATGTAGGCCATAAGAAGCGTCATCGGTACCGATGCCTTCGTCTTTCGCACCCTCAACTAGCATGATATCCCCCGATGACTAATCAGGGTTACCCAATTTTGCCAGTACGCCCCGGCTCCATGGGATCAGCATGGACCATTGAAGTTTTCCCAACCGGATAACTCCCAAGGCTAAGGCTAAACAACCCATCACGGCCTCCACCAGCCAAATTCCTACATACTTTCCTCATCACATAACTCAAATGTTATGATGAATGAATGGTCACATATAATGCTTACAACTTTCATAGACTTTTATCATGAATCATAGGCACAATTTCATATCACACTCATTTTTTTCAAAGTAAAAAACTATCATACAATATAAACTCAACAAGACATAAAAAAACAAATAACAATGAGTTAAACACTGTCAAAAGGATTCACAAACACAAGGAACGTAATAGCAAAAGTCGTATTCACCTAGCGGTCCAACGAACCCGCTCAGCGGGTCAGTGCTGGAACCCAACCCACCCAACGGGTATTGCACCCCACCCGGTGGGTCCGCATCAAGACCCAACCCGCCTAGTGGGTGTTTCACCCCACCCAACGGGTCTGCACGCCCAGTGCCAACGCGAAATTCAGTTTTTGAAGAAAAGTTGCCAAAAGACTATCTAATCTATAAACTCCTTACTTCCTCACAATTCTTTCAAAACCCATCAAATCCCTAATCTTAGGCATAAGGAGGGGGAAAAGGTAAATAGATGAAAAATAACAACATAAAAGATAAGGAAGAATACAGGGGAGAGCACTCACCTTTAGGAGCATGCAGAACTGAGTTCTAGGGTTTGGGTTTGCCGGTTTCTATTCCTCCTTCTTCTCTTCCTTTTCTTCTTCCTTTTTCTCCTCATTCTCTCTAACTTCTTTCTTCTTCTATTTTGTGACGGCTAAACACAACACTCCTTCTCTATTCCCTTCTTATAACACGTGGGTGGGTATGTGACTTAGTGGGCTTTAGTCCCCTATTGGGCCCTAAATGCTTTTTTGGGTTGTATGATAATATTCTTATTAATTTATAATACTAAGGTATTAATAACAATAATTAGAATAAGAATAAGAATAACAACAACAACAACAACAACAATAATAATAATAACAATAAATATAATAACAACAACACAACACAATAATAATAATAATAATAATAATAATAATAACAATAACTCTTAAGACATCTTTTGTCTAATAACATATGGGAAGGGTTTTACTAAGAGCTACTTCGTGGTTTATTTCTAGTATTTGAAATTTGGGGTGTTACAAAACTAACCACAAAATCAAGAAAACCCATTTCTAACAACATTTCCACAAAACTCGATCAAATCATGCTTTCTAACTTGAACCACAACAACATACACATCCTACAACGTTCATACAACATATATTCAACAAGTGTAAGCTTCCTTTACCTCTTAGGGCTTTCGAGTTCTGAATTTGGGGAAGAGAAAGATGGGACAAAATGAACTCTTGAGCCAAACCTTCAAGAAATCTACTCTTCTCAACACAATGGAATGAAAATCAAAGCTTAAAATCTTGCTACATTCCAAGTGGGTTTTAAGAAAGTCTAAGGGAATGGGAGAGTTTGAGAGAGTGTCTTGGAAGAGTTCAACAAAATGAGAGGAAAAAGGGGTTTGTAGTGTCTTAAAACCTCCTTGGGCCTCACAAAGGCTTTAAGCCCACTAAAGTCCACTGTCCATCTAATAACTCCCCAAGACTCACAACTGGCTTAACACAGTTGTTTCCCTCAATAACATAGATAACACAATCAACACTTTCACTTTGGCTCAAGAACATTTTCCACCAGTTTCCCAAATTTCAGACAAGAATTCCAAGACAAACAACACAAAATCACAACCATACAACAACAACTTATTTATTCGTTTTAATCACCAAGATAGCATATTAAATTTCCACTTTTAGTTATTAAACCACTAAATCAAACATTAAGAAAACATGATGTTACACACTCAGCGAATCACCTACTCGCTCAGCGACTAGCCACTACAGAAAGCAGCCAGAACCTACACCCATTCTTTGCTCAGTGAACACATCACTCATCCAACGAAACACTTGAAATAGAGAGCAACAACTCTTTAGGGTCCTAAATCACTCAACGAGCCTAGTACTCACTTAGTGAATCACTTCCAGAGATTCTGGAATGCCCACACTCCCTTGGCGAATGATCTTTTGGAAAATTTCCAAATCTTCATGAACACTTGCTCAACGAACTAGGTTTTGCTCAACGAAATCCTCCTGCACTTCAACAAATCCTACAACTCAAGAACACTCAGTCAACGACGCAATGGGTCGCTCAACGAATCACAAGCCCGACAGCCTCATTTCACTCCCAGGGGCAGTCTCGCTCAGCGACTATCAAATGAAAATGCCATAAATTCTCTTTGAAAAACCCCAAGATCCGAACTTTTTACTCACCCACACCCTAAATCAACCCCACAAGGGTCGAACAACAACACACAACAATCCTTAACAACATATTCAACAGATTTTACAAACAACACAACAATTTATCATCAAATCATCACAATTCACAGAAACCCATTTCTAAACGAAACTTTGACAAAATCTCGTTTACATTCCGAATCCAGCACAAGCCAAGACCACATTCACACTTAACAACAACCATACAACAAATATTCAATGAAAGTAAGTTTCGCCTACCTCTTTAAGCTTCCAGAATTCAAATTTGGGGGAAAAGAGAATGAAAGAGATGTGAACCCTTAAGCCAAATCTTTAGAGAAAGTAATGCCCCTCACCAAAGGGAATGAAATGGTCTACAATCTTGCCTTTCACTTGGTGGGTTTAAGAGAATTTGAGAGAGACAGAGAGATAGGAGAATGAGAAAATTATAAGGGAAATGGGTTTTGGCACTCTCCTTAACTCTCTTAGGCCTTACTAGGGCTTTGGGTCCACTAAGGCCCATGGCTCATCTAGTCCTATTATTATCATTATCATTATTATCATTATTATTATTATTATCATTATCATTATTATCATTATCATTATCATTATTATCATTATCATTATCATTATTATTATCATTATCATTATCATTATTATTATTATCATTATCATTATCATTATCATTTTCATTATCATTATCATTATTATTATTATTATCATTATTATTATTATTATTATTATTATTATTATTATTATCATCATCATCATCATCATCATCATCATCATCATCATCATCATCATCATTATCATTATTATTATTATTATTATTATTATTGTTATTATTGTTATTATCATTATTATGTGAACTTATGTGGTTAATCTAAATTGTGATTGCTTGAGGGTAGACTAAGATTATGGTAAAGGTTTAGGTTGATTTGAGGGTTACCTGTATTTTGGATATGGAATTAAAGGATTAGGCTTAAATGAGAATGATTTAGATTGATAGGAAATCCTTATTTTGGAGTAGAATGGACATTAAGATAGTAGGAACACAACCATATAGAGTTTTGGTAGTTTAAGGAGGCCTAAGGAAGCCTCCATGCTTGCAAAATGCGATTTTGCGATATGCCAAGTGATTAGCACTTTTGTGCTTATCTTCCTAACAAAAAAAATCAACTTAATGGGAAAAATTGAGTATGAAGATGATAGAATTAGGCTTTGTGGTCATCATAAGAATTGTATCCCTGGATGTTAGCTAACTAATGGCTTTGGAATCACCTAAAAATAATGTTTATAACTCAAGATATGCCCAAAATACCGCACCTAGGTCAGGCTGTCAACAGGCAGCAGCATGTTTAACTTTAAGCAATTTTGGTCCATGATCTAGGCTAAATCAGTTCACAACTTCTTCATAAAAGTTGTAGATTTTTCTCTTATCTTTCCATACAAGATCACCTCAAATGCATCTCTATAGCCCAAGTTATGACCCAAACAAGGACAAAAGGTTAAAACCCATAAAAATTTGAAAATTAATTAAGATTTTCATTAAAGCCCAATTGAATCCAAACATGTAAAACTCAACTAGAACACCTATATTAAGCCCAATAAACATTCAATAAAGGTAAGCACGAAGTCATAATAAGTGTATTAAAATTGGTTGATCAAGCACGCCCGTGCTCCATTGAGCATGCCTGTGTTGAGTTCCTTGTTAGTGAAATGTAACACTCTAAGGAGTATTATCGTAACTAAGTCTAGGTTTCTAAGGATGAAAAAAAAACTTAAAAACGTACAAACAACATACAGATGCTACTCATAAATATAATTAGATTTTATATGTGAATAATACAACAAAAAAACATGCATACCTAATACAACTCATCTATCACCCGAAGGTGTCGTACAAAATGTAAAGAGAAATACAAAAACAGAACATAAATTAGGCTACATCTTCTTGCACGTGACTCTAAGCTCCATTTGCACATGTCTTCACATGTATCCTGAAAAAGGAGAAACTTAAAGGAGTAAGACATAATGTCTCAATGAGTGCTCTAAGGGTTCTATAGCTAGGTCAGACTCTTCTACTCGGGCAACTTTCATCACTTATCTCTCATGGCTTTAGCCTCACTAGGTCTCTCATAATTCTCCATACCTATGGTCGGGTCTACACCTGTCAACAGTCAATACTTCCTATTAACTCTTCTCTCATTCTAATAACTGTTATACAAGCTTACTATCTCATTCTCAACCTAAGAACTCATCCTCATTACTCATACTTTCTTATCCAAAACCCTCTCTAGTATTTAAACCCTTTATGTTTAGATTTTTGTCTTCTTCTTTTTGATATTTAAAGTTGTCCTTTAAGGGTCAAGTCTAAGGCTACAGACATTCTAAAATACTCTTGACACTCCTTTAACGCTTACCTTAATACTCTCATCTTGTTCTCTCTTACTTGTCTTATACCTTTCTATTATGCTATGTGGGAATTCACCCCTTCTCTATCTCATTCACAATTATTATTATCCAACTAGAACCCTCATAACACTATCATAGGGTCTAGCCCCTCACATATCCTTAAGGTAGCAAAGACAATCCTAATTACAAGTATACATTTATTTGACATCCTTTGCCTAATAACTAGATATACACCTTGTTTTTTTTCATCAAACAAGAATAACATACATGCATAACATGATCACATGAACATAATCTAAACACTTCATTACAAGACACACTTACATTTTCACATATGTACACATTACATCAATTGCTCATGAACAAGGTCACATAGACTTCACATAGTTATAATGTAGCATACTTCAACATATCTCACTGCAACAGGATGCATATGCATGCTATGTTCCTAAATCACTACTCATGCACATGTGGTACCAATGTAAACTTGTCGAAAAATAGACTAGGAGTAAATGCACGACCATAAAAAGCGTCATCGGTACCAATGCCTTTGGCTTTCGCACCCTCAACTAGTATGATATCCCCCAACGACTAGTCAGGGTTACCCAGTTTTGCCAATACGCCCCGGCTCCATAAGATCAGCATGGACCATTGGAGTTTCCCTACCGGCTAACCCCCAAGGCTAGGGTTAGATAACCTATCACGACCTCCACCAACCAAATTCTTACATATTTTCTTCATCACATAAGTCAAATTTTATGATGCATGGTCACATACAATGCTTATAGCTTTTCATAGGCTTTTATCATGAAACAATGGCATAATTTAATATCACTCTCAGTTTTCTCAAGGTAAATAACAATCACACAATATAAACTCAACAAGACATAAAAAAATAAGTAACAATGAGTTAAAAATTGCAAAAAGGAGTTCACAAGCGCAAAAACAGAGTAGCCAAGGTCGTGCTCGCCCGGTGGGCCACAGTTAGACTCACCCCGCCCAGCGGGTTTCGTATCCCGCCCAGTGAGCAGTGCCGTCACCCAACACCAACACGGAATCTAGTTTTTGAAAAAAAGTCACCCAGGGACTATCTAATCCCACCGGGTAGATCCGAGATATGAATTTTAATTTATTTTTCCTATTGTCTTTGGTTTCTAAATGCTCCAAAATAAATAATTAAATTCTTAATTACTTCTACCTTGATAATTAGTCAATCTAATTTATAAACTCCTCACTCACTCACAATCCCTTCAAAACTTATCAAATTCCTAAACTTAGGCATAAGGAGGGGGAAAAGGTAAGTAGATAAACAAGCACAACATAAAGGACAAGGAAAGATACGGGGGGAGAGCACTCACCTTTAGGGACACCCAAAGCTGAGTTCTAGGGCTTAGGTTCCCCAGTTTGTATTCCTCCTCTTTCTCTTCCTCTTCTTCTTCCTTTTCTCCTTATTCTCTCTAACTTCTTTCTTTTTCTATTTTGTGACGGCTAAACCTAACCTTCCTTGTCTATTCCCTTCTTATAACATGTGGGTGGGTATGTGGCTTAGTGGGCTTTAGTCCCCTATTGGACCTTAGATGCTCTTTTGGGTTCTATTATAACATTCCTACTATTCTAACACTAGGGTAATAACAACAACAACAACAACAATAATAATAATAACAATAATAAGAGATACAATAATAATAACTCTTAAGACGTCTTCTATCTAATAATACATGGGAAGGGTCCTAATAAGAGCTACCTCATGGTTTATTTTTAGTGCCTGAAATTTCGGGTGTTACATGAAATGTGTGAATTTTGGAGTACAAGAAGTAGGACTAGCTCAAGTAATCAAAAACTAAATTAAGAGACTAATGATTAGACCATTTAGATATAAGAATATGATATGGGATAAAGAAAGTGAGTACATGACATTATGAATGTTGCTTTACTTGTGTTGTTATTGTGACTCGTGATATTATACTTGAGAATGTTTATTCCAATTGATTATGATCATGACTTGTGTAAATTACGTTATGAGATGTATGATGTGACGTTATACTATGAGATGTGTGATATGACTTGATATCATTGTGATGAATGACCTAGCCCATAAGAGGCGAGAATGGGCCCGGGTGATATCTCGGTTATGAGGAACCTAGCCTGTAAGGGGCGAGCATGAGACTCACTTGTTTTATAAAGAGAAGTTTAGAGAGACACTAATGTGCATTGTATGTACAAGACATGCATCATGACATTGAGATTTTATGATAGGGGAAAGTATTATGAGCTAAATGGTGGAGGCCTTGAGGGGTTGTCAGCCCGGCCTTGGGGGTTGCTCGGTGGGGAAACCCCAATGACACATGTTGATCCCATCATGCTGGGGCATACTATGCAATGCTTGGCAACCTTAACTAGTCACTTGAGGACATCATGCTAGTTGAGAGTGCTTAGTTGGAGGTAACCACAAAAGGTTGTGCTCATTTGACTCTAAGCATGTGGTCCTAGGCTACTTCTCGACGATAGTATTGGTACCATATACATATGGAGTAGGGATAGAGAAACATTGCATTCATATGTGCATTGTAACGTTGTGTTTCTCTTAATGTATGATTTGGTTCTTTAATAACCTAAAAGTGAAAATATAAAATGTGTGATCTTAGTGATTAAGATGAATAAATGAGTTGTTGTTGATTGTTGTTAATAACGGTTGTTGTGTGGTTTTAGTTTTATGTTGTTGTCTTGGAATTCTTGTTTGAGTTTGGGGAACTGAGAAAATGCGCTTGAACCAAATGTGAGTGTTATTGGTGTTTATCTGGATTATTGAGGGAAAATAGTTGAATTGGACCAATTGTGAGTCTTGGGAAGTGAGTGGACGAACCATGAGCTTTAGTATGCCCCAAGCCCAGAGAGGCCCAAAGAAAGCTAAAAGGGAGGGGGGCAAGCCCTTATTCTCTCATTTTTCATTCCTTCATTCTCCCATCTCTCATCTCCCGTTTTCTCAATTTCTCCCTAACCCCTTGTTGAAATCCTTGAAGTGTGAGACCCAAATCCAGTGAAGAATCCAGTTTCTAGGCGTTGGAGAGCTATCATTGACTTGCCTTCACGAAGTTTGGTTGAAGGATTGGCCTTTCTCACATTTTCTCTTCCTCGAATTCGAAAGCTCCAAGAGGTAAGGGAAGCTTACAAATTCATTGTTCTGTGTTAGTGGTTGTTAGTATGTTGATTTCTTGCCTTGGAAACGATTGAATCTCTGTAGATGTGGCCAGATTTGGTGGTTTTGGATGAAAATGGGTTTGGGGGAAAATACGAGATTTGGATGAGAAATATATGAATTGTGTGATAAAATGTTGAATTAGTTGTATAATTTGATGTGTATGAGCTTGGTTGAGGTGGATTGATTATGTTGGAACTCCAATTGATTTGAAATATGGGTTTATGTGGTTGGGAAGTTTGAGTTTTCTGTAGAAAATCATATTTTTTTGCAACTCTGCCACAGATAATCGATTATGGGATCTCATAATCGATTATCTAGAGTTCCAGAAGCTGTTTTCGTGATTTTGGTTGGATTAGGAATAATTGATTATCTGGGTTTAAAAAATTGTTTTCCTGATACTGGTTCTGAAATAATCGATTATGGAGATCCATAATCGATTATCTCTGCCAGAAAATGAATTCTAGTGCATTTTTCCTAAACTGATATAATCTGTTATACAAGAAATAATCTGTTAGTATAGTACTTAATCTGTTATTTTAGAATTGAATGTGTTATTTAAGATTTTAAAGTTTCCACTTCATAATGTGAACTGTAACACCGTGTTTTTCTTAATGTATGATTAAGTGTTTTAATAACTAACAGGTGGAAATTTGATATGTAATCTAGGTGATTAAAAGAGATAAATGAATTGTTGTTATGTATGGTATGTTGCATGTAGTGATAGCCTGATGTTGTTGGTTTGAAATTCTAATTTGAATTTAGGAAACTTGAGATATATGCTTGAGCCAATTTGGATATGTTGTGAGAGTAATTTTGGGCTTTTAAGAGAAAACAGTTAAATTAGACCAGTTTTGACATAAACGAAGTGGCTTGGTGAGGTTTGGACCTCAGTTGGCCAAAAGTCCGAGTGAGAGCTTTGGGGTGGTCGGATGTATATAAGGAAGGAAAGGGGAATTTCCCCCTCATTCTCTTATTTCTTTCTCTCTCTACACTTTCTCTGTCTTCAATTCTCTCTCAATCTCTCTCTAGAAATTGTTGAGTTTGTGGGAGTATAAACGAGGTTTGAGCTTGATTTAGCAATTGTGGTAAGGAAAGGAATGATCCTAGCTAGATTTTGGCTCAAGAACACCAAATTCTCAAAGAACCTAAATTCAGATTTAGGAACTTTTAGAGGTAAGGGAAGCTTACAAATTGGTTATTTTGTGTCAATAACTGTTGGTATGCTGATTTCTTGCCTTATAATTGGTTGAATCTCTGTGGATGTTGCCATTTTGTTGGATTAGGGTGAAAATAGGTTTTGGGGGAGAAATTTTGAAATTTGGATGAGAAATTGATTATTTTGTAATGAAATGTTGAATTGATTGTATGATTTGATTTGTATTTACTTGGTTGAGGTGGATTTGGGTTGTTGGAACACCATTGATTTGAAAATCTATGTTATTTGGTTGAAAAAGTTGAGTTTTCTTTGAAGAGAATCATGTTTTTTTCGAAAATCCTCGCAAATAATCGATTATGGGAATCACATAATCGATTATCTGGAGTTTCAAAAACTGTTTTGTGATGTGGTTTTGGAAATAATCGATTATGAGCATCTGATAATCGATTATCTACTATTCAAAAAAAAAATTATGGATTTGGTTCGGAAATAATTGATTATGGAAGCCCATAATCGATTATCTCTGCTAAAAAAATGAAATCTGATGCATTTTTGCTACTATACATAATCTGTTCTTCTAGAACTGAATGTATTATTTCAAATTTTAAAGTTTTCATCTCAAATTGTGAAATTTTATGAATTTCAAGGTTTGTTAATCCTCTAAATGGTTTTCAAAGAAGGTTTTGATTTTGTAATTGTAGTTGATTGTTGGATTTGGTTGTGAAGTGGAAGGTTGCTTAGATAGGACCTCCATTTGATGTGTATGATATTATTGTATAAGGTTTCTCATAAGGTGGGCTGCTTGGATAGGGCCTTACCTGTTGACTATGCAAGAGGGCGAATTGGGCGTGCATGGGACTGATGGTGACTGTTGGACCACAAGTGGTGCTAAGTAGGCCACGTGGTGTTATGTTGATATATATATATATATATATATATATTGATTATTTGGTAGAGTTGGTTTTTGTGATGATACATGCATTGGCATGCATATGTTGTTGGCTGAGGTTGTGTGGACCTCAAGCCGTGTACGGGCAGGCATGTAAGGTGGATGGTGACTAGAGTTGGTACTCAGATAGGCCTCCAACCTAGTGCCTGGATAAGAAGTGGGGTCTTAAAGCTGGGCCTAGGGGATTAGTGGATGGGTAATTGTGTAGGGGGCCAAGGCAGTGCAAGCCTTATGTCGCGGTAAACCACCACCCACATACATTTATCCTGACAACCATAAGCTTATCCAACTGATCAGAGTTTTGGCAATCCTTGAATGGTGCTAGATGGCCATGGTAAAGGATAAGACCTGGCTGATCGCCCGAAATGTAGAAAATCTCTCGAGAATCGTGTCATCATGCATTAACATAGTTGTGACGAATTGGTGGTGATATGGAGTTCTGGATTGAGAACTCTTTTCCATGTAAATGAATGCTTTATATATATACATCTGTATGTAGACGTTGAGAACTCTAGATATATGATGGAGTGCCATATACTTGTGATGGAATATTGTGAATTGTTGATGATTTCCATAATCATATGTTATGCCATTGTTGTAGTAAGCTTATCCTTGCCGTGTTTTGTTGTTGTTGGTTGTCCTGTTGTTGCTGTTGCGCTGATGTGCCTGTGATGATCACGTCTTATGGTGTGGGAGCAAACAGGGAGGCTTTAGTGGACCCGGCTGCTCAGAGATGATGGTGGAGCTGCTTGCGAGTTAGCTTTCTTTGGATGTATTGTTTTGTATTATATTCTTTTGATGGGATTGTATAGAGTGACTAGCTGTATGGAGTGAGTTTTTGTATCCCTCTTCCTGTAACACCCCAAATTTCAAGTACTAGAAATAAACCACGAGGTAGCTCTTAGTAGAACCTTTCCCATATGTTATTAGACAAAAGATATCTTAAGAGATATTATTATTATTATTATTATTATTATTATTATTATTGTGTTGTGTTGTTGTTATTATATTTATTGTTATTATTATTATTGTTGTTGTTGTTGTTGTTATTATTATTATTATTCTTATTATTATTATTATTATTGTTATTAATACCTTCGTATTATAAATTAGTAGAAATATTATCATACAACCCAAAAGAGCATCTAGGGCCCAATAGGGGACTAAAGCCCACTAAGCCACATACCCACCCACATGTTATAAGAAGAGAATAGAGAAGGAGGGTTAGGTTTAGCCGTCACAAAATAGAAGAAGAAAGAAGTTAGAGAGAATGAGGAGAAAAGGAAGAGAAGAAGGAGGAATAGAAACCGACGAACCCAAACCCTAAAGCTCAATTTTGCGTGCTCTTAAAGGTGAGTGCTCTCCCTCGTGTCCTTCCTCGTTCTTGTTCATCTATTTATCTTTTCCTTCCTTATACCTAAATTTAGGAATTTGATGGGTTTTGAGGGGATTGTGAGGGAGTAAGGAATTTATAGATTAGATTAAACAATTATCAATGTAGAAGAGTGATTAAGAATCTAGTTATTTATTTGGGAGCATTTAGAAACGAAAGACAATAGGAAAAATAAATTGAAATTAGTACCTCGAATTTGCCAGGCAGGATTAGATAGCCGCTGGGTGACTTTTCTTCAAAAACTGGATTCCATATTTGCACTAGGTGTGAGGACCCGCTGGGCGGGTTGGTTCCTGACGCAGATCCGCTGGGCGGGGTGCAATACCCACTAGGCGGGTTACGTTCCGACGCGGACCTGCCGGGCGGGTTTGTTGGGCAGATACGACTTTTGTTATTTCGTTCTTTGTGTTTATGATCTCCTCTTTGCAGTTTTTAACTCATTGTTATTTGTTTTCTTATGCCTTGTTGAGTTTATATTGTATGATAGTTTTTTACTTTGAAAAAAATGAGTGTGATATGAAATAAAGTCTATACAAAGTTGTAAGCATTATTTGTGACCATGCATCATAACATTTGAGTTATGTGATGAGGAAAGTATGTAGGAATCTAGCTGGTGGAGGTCATGATGGGTTGTTTAACCTTAGCCTTGGGAGTTATCCGGTTGGGAAAACTTCAATGGTCCATGCTGATCCCATGGAGTAGGGGCGTACTGGCAAAACTAGGTAACCCTGATTAGTCACCGAGGGATATCATGCTAGTTGAGGGTGCGAAAGTCGAAGGCATCGGTACCGATGACGCTTCTTATGGCCTACATTTACTCCTAGTCTACTTTCTGAAAAGTTTAGGTTGGTACCACATGTACATGAGTAGTGGTTTAGGAACATAGCACGCATATGTATCTTGTTATAGTGTGATATGTTGAAGTATGCTACGTTGTAATTATGTGAATTCTATGTGCCATTGTTCATAAGCGAATGATGTAATGTGTACATGTGTGAAAACATGATTGTGTATTGTGATAAATTGTCAAAGATTATGTATATGTGCTCATGTTATGCATGTATGTCATGCTTGCTTGATGAAACAAAACGATGCGTATGTCTAGTTCCTAGGCAAAAGATGTAAAATAAATGTATGCTTGTAATTAAAATTGTGTTTGCTACCTCAAGGATAAGTGAGAGGGTAGGCCCTAGGATAGTGTTGTGAGGGTCCTAGTTGGATAATAATAGTTGTGAATGAGGTAGAAAAAGAGTGAATCCCCACACAACATAATAGAAAGGTATAAGACAAATAAGAGAGAACAAAATGACGGTATTAAGGTGAGTGTTAAAGGGGGGGTCAAAAGTATTTTAGAATGTCTGTGACCTTAGACTTAACCCATAGAGAACAACCTTAAATATTAAAAGAAAAAAAAAAAATCTAAACATAAAGGGTTTAAATACTAGAGAGCATTTTGGGTAAGAAAGAGTTCTTAGGTTAAGAATGAGATAGTAAACTAATTTAATAGTCAGGAGAATGAGAGAGTAGTTAACACAGAAAGTATTGAAGATTAAAAGGTGTAGACTAGACCATAGGTATGGCAAATTATGAGAGACCTAGTGAGTTTAAAGTCATAAAAGATAAATGATGAGGGTTGTCCGAATAGAAAAGTCTAACGTAGCCGTAGAGTCCTTAGAGCACTCACTGAGACATTATGTCTCATTCCTTTAAGTTTCCCCTTTTTCAGGATACAAGTGAAGACATGCGTAGATGGAGCTTGGAGTCACGTGCAAGAAAACGTAGTCTAGTTTACATTATATTTTTGTATTCTTCTTTATATCTTGTACAATACCTTCGGGTGATAGATGAGTTATATTTGACATGTATTTTTTTTATTGTATTGTTTGTATATAATATTTAATTATATTTATGAGTAGCATTTGTATGTTGTTTCTACCTTTTTAAGTTTTTTTTTTTTGAAATCTAGACCAAGTTACGGTAATGCCTCGTAGGGTGTTACACTTCCCCAGTAATGTATATTTTGATATTGTTAATATGGGTTGGTGTTATCCCATTTGTTATGTATGTATGATGATTTGAGTTGAACATATATGCATGTATGGCACTAGGAGAAATAGGTGGATCTCTCAGTTGATGTGTATGACTTATATACAGATATGTTATGATTTGATTTTATTCACCTGATATGTGGATAATTTTAGCAAGGTTGTTTGTAGTACTGTGGCAACACTAGGTCGTTACATGAACTATTATATATATACATATATAAAAAGGGTATTATACATTTTCAAAAGTCTTATTTGGGAATGATGGAAAGTTGTCTAGTTTAAATATGATTT
Organism: Spatholobus suberectus; assembly: GCA_004329165.1. Classification (NCBI taxonomy): domain Eukaryota; kingdom Viridiplantae; phylum Streptophyta; class Magnoliopsida; order Fabales; family Fabaceae; genus Spatholobus; species Spatholobus suberectus. The sequence continues at coordinate 35,162,889 of CM014733.1, forward strand.
CTTTAAATTAAAGACATTGAATTATTTCGAAGGGTTTTGTGAATCTCAAGATTTACCAATCTTCTAAATGGTTATAGATATATGAATTTTGGTCCTTAAAGATGTTAAATGTACAATTCAAGATAAGTTGGGTGTTTCAAATGGTTTTCAAATAGGGTCTTGGTTTTCAAATTGTGGTTGATTGTTGGACATGTGAAGTGGAAGTTGCTTAGATAAGACCTCTATTATTTGTTGAGAGGATTTGTTGGTGAAATCCTAAAGAGGTATAGGCTGCTCAGATAGGCCTAACCTGATTGCCATGTTAAGTATTGAATTGAGCCTACATGGGGTTATTGGTGGTTGTTGACCATGTGAGGTGCCAAGGTGGTGCAGGCCTTGTGTCGCGGTAAGCCACCACCCATATACACTTATCCCGACACACCACTAAGCTTATCCGCATATCAGAGTTTGGCAATCCCTGAATGGTGCTTAGATAGGCCATGGTAGGGGGTGAGACCTGGTTGATCGCTTGATATGTTGTAAATCTCTCAAGATTTGTGTCGTTCATGCACTGACATAATTATGGTGAATTTTTTATGATGTAGAATGTTGAGTTGAGAATATTTTGCTATATGATTTTGTTGTGGTATATCTGGGACTAAATGTTGTGAACTATGGATGGTTTTGTTTAAGTGCGCATATTGTATCATTGTTTTAGTAAGCTTACCTTTTCCTTGTTTGTTGTTGTGGTTGTTCTATTGTTGTTGTTGTGTTGGTGTGACTGTGATGATCACGTCCTATGGTGTGGGAGCAAACGGCAAGCCCTCGGTGGATCCGACTGCTTAAAGCTAATGGTGGAGCTGCTTACGAGAGAGCTTTTTGGACGTGTTGTTTTGTATTACATTCTTTTGATGGGGTGTATAGTATGACCAGCCATAGGGAGTGTGTTTTATACCCCTCTCCCATGTTAATGTATTTGTATATTTGATCTTTGTTATATGGCTCGGGTGTTATGCCCTTGTTCTTTTGTTCGTTGAAAGTTGTAAAGACAGATATGATGTCTATAGAAGTGATGGATAGGCTTCTCGGTTGTATGCATTTTCTTTTATATGCATGTATTGATTATATTTATGCTTATATAAGAATGAAAAGGATAGTGTTGTTGTTGAGTAGCGACGATTGGGTCGTTACATGCATCCTACTAATGATATAACTATTGTTTCTAATGGCGTACTATAAAGTAAATTACATGTTTTATGTTTTGTACTTAAACTATGATATCTGAAGAATGACATGAATGTTTTTATGTACTTTATATGGTGTTGTAGTGTCCCTAAGGCACTCATTACGATTGTGGTCGCATTAGTTTAAGTTTAATGTTTTCAGATAAAGCAGAGCTAGGAACAATAAGAAAGGAAGCATTCAACATAATTTATAGTTCTATAATTATTTTTATTTTAGGTTTTAGTTTCTTCTTTTGTAATTAATAACCTCCTGCATGAGGCCTAGTTGTTATGTTGATAATTACTATTAACTCTTATAAGATACATTGAGTACTCATGTATTGAAATTTATATGTTTTATTGAAGTTTTATTTTAAAAAGTTATGTTTTTTGTAAATGAAAGTACGTGTGAAAGGTGATGCCCCTTGAGGTGTTACATTTAGGACCCAGCAATCCACGAGAAGGTTGGCATACACGAAGGGCGTAGCCTTCTTGGCAGTCATTTGAGTCCTGCCGCTCGCAGGCCTAATGATTGGAGGACCTTGTTGCCATTATAAGCATGGCCTTTCTCATGTCCTTCTGTCGCAACAGCAGTCGTGGGGACTAGTATGACTCTCCTATGCTTTCTAGCCACCGGCTCCTTCGATGTAGACGTAGTAGAAACAATGCAAGAGGAAGTGATAGGGGCTCGGAATTGGTAAGTATTAAGGTCGATCGACATGGACAGGTGCAAGTCGTACACCACAGAAATCGCTTGGCCGAGGTCATTAATGTTAATATAACCATGTAAAAGGTCACTTTCCCCAAGAATATGCTCTAGTAGTTCACCCCATTGAGCTGCTCCTCGTGCTTCATCCACTCTCCATCTCTAACGATGATCCATATATGACAACGCCCGTCTATAACTGCTTGGTGACAAGTAGGACCACATCCAAGAAACAAAAGCAAGGTGGTAAGCTTGGTGACAAGTAGGACCATATCTAAGAAACAAAAGCAAGGTGGTAAGATAACAGATACAGGAACACACAAGGGAGCATAACAAGCTCAAGGGGTATGCCACCATCATTGGCAGTGACCCACACACATATATATAAACACCATATAACCTAGGCAGCACTACAACTACAACAATTTACTTATGAGCTAGGGAATATAATATGCTAATGCAATCATCAATCATGGTCCCCTAATCTATTCATCTAGCAATCCAATTAAGCAAGTCTCACATTAGGAAGAATACAATACATAACATGTACAAGCCATAATTATATAGTCATCAAATAATTGCACAAGACAATATCAACATCATGGGCACAAACATATCACACCCCAATTTAAATGGGGTTAGTCAATCAATATGCATGCCATGTATGGCCAACGATCCAGTCATTCATACTATTTCATTAGTGCGCAAATGCATGAAGGTACCCATATTTTGACATTATGGCGCCATGAACCCCATAACTAGCTATTTATGCAAACTTCGTACAAAGCAATTACTCCTTATGGGTGTTTGAGATGATCCTTTTAGTGCACAATATAGAGTCCTATTTAGGATTCATGCTCCCCACAGGGTAACAGCATGCTCTACAAAAGGTAGCAGTAATTTATAGATGCCATGAAGCATGATGAATTATTACATCTTTCCCTTTATCAAATGTCGAGATGAGAGGAGTGAAGATGAATTTTTAAGAGAAAAGCCCACGAACCTTTTTAGAGCCATTTTCCTCAACCCTCGAACCATTTGTACTTTGTAAATTCATTTTCAAACTCATAAAGATTTCAAAAAGCTCAAGGAGTCACTTGATTGCCGTTGACGATTCAAGGAAAAGCTTTAGCTCAAATACTCCTTTGAAAGAGAAGATCCATAAAACTTAGGGTTGTCAAGAAACATAAGAGACATTTGAACTTTGTGCATAAGCCTAAACATCCACCTCATCAAAACCATGCTTTTGTAAAATGTAATTCGAGGCTAACTAGTTTAGAGAAAGGACATTAGAAATAAGTTTTTGAAACAGCTAGTTGGGTGAGGAAAGTATTAAGATGAATCCAGACATAGTAGTTTTGACCAATACAAAAAAAAAGTTCTTTTTCAACAAAATTGTTTGAACCTAAATAATCCATTCCACAAGTTATGGCCAAATTGGCATTACGATCCAAATAGAAATCATTTTGGCACAACCCCTAGAAAACATTTCCATCTCCCTCATCATCCTCGAGTAGTTTCATAGTATTATTTTTTATTACGCCAATAGGTGAAACCAACTGGCTATGACACAATTCGTTGTCTTTAACATACCACCATAACAGGGAAAGAACAAAAAAATTCACAATCTAGTCATACAGTCATAGAATCAGAGAACTCATAGCAGGTTTTCATACGTTCACAATATATTGTAGTAATTAATTCACCATGACTAACATATATGCCACATTCACATCAATAATGCCTTTAAACATACATTCCACAATTGTGGTGCAAACAGAACATATCATACACTATCAATGTTGGCATCTATACATTCATGTCATGAACCAAACACCAAATATTAAAGAGAAGGCATTATCAATCACACACAAGCCACACATAAGTAATTGAACATTTAAAACACATGCTACCTAACAGATATCGTCACAGAAACCAGCATGACTCAAAAAATCATCAAAATTCACAAAAACATTCAATTAAGGTGGGACCAGTTTCATTTGAAAGCTAATAGTGAGGCTACAAACCTACCAAAAGGTTTTGGCTAACTCTTCCTACATCAATACTAGTTTTAAAATCAATACAAACCTCATGTAAAGCGAGATTCTAGAAATCTCTTCAAGACTTAGTTTAGAATTCTATTTTGTCCTAGACTTGGACATGGGCTTAAACTTAGGCAAGGTTAATCCCATCCACCTTTTAGGTGTAGGAATCCAGGGGAATTGACCCCAACACAGAATTTCACCATAACATCTCACAATTGAGTGAAAACCACAATCAAACCTCTATCTGTGATAAAAAAAATTCACCAGATATTCTAGGAAACTCCAAAAATTATAAAACCATAAGGATTAGAAAGAAGACACCTACAGTTATGCTCACCAAAGGGTTTTAACTAATTCTAATAGGACAACTCACACGAATTAAAAGAAAACAGGACAGGTGTTGTCCAACAATTTCAATAAACATAACGAACATAGTTCATGACTTTTAACTTCTCATAGCCTTAAGTAAGGCTTGACACATGGCCATTCGCACATCCAGACTCCTTTAACATGTGTGGACACAGGCGAATCAATCCCACAACCATTTTGGCGCCTTAGCCAACTCAACTAGACTCAAAAGTCCTTAAACCCAAAACTTCCCTGCACCCAAGAAGGCTAAACCTACCTTGCCAAAATATTCAGCAAATATTATAGGAACTATAAAAAAATACAAGACCATTTGGGTTTGAAAAAAGACATCTAGAACTATAAGACCTCCAAAACCCAAGGGTTGGTTCCTTAAGGATAGATCACAGAAGTTCATACAAAGTAAGGTAGAAACTAGTAAAATTTTAGCAACAAGCACAAGATTCATACAAGTTTCTTGACTCTAAGTGTGGCCTGTAGAGTGGCTCAACGAACCACTTCAGGGTTTCCTTTGAATCCCCAAGGCTCAACTCAATCATACAGAATCATAGTCAAACACATCTATTCATAATCATCAGAACACAACACCAAACATGAAAGTGTATGAAACATAAATTTAACAGCTCGGAGCTATAAGTTGTTAGGAACGAGGTGCTCTTAACTGACTCTATATGTCTACCAATAGTAGACCATCTAACTACCCCCTTACCTTAGGTGGTGAGAAGTTCTCTGGTTGCGAATCAGCTCCCACTTGCATTTCTCACTTTTTTGTGCCCCTCAATCTTGTTATCAGTGTTGTTTCCTGCTCGGTGGTCCAATCAATGATCAAGACTTGTCAAAACAAAGCTCGTGAAGCTTAGATCATGAAAACACAATTTCATGTGGCATTCAAAGGTCTGAAGGCTCACATGCAAAGTGCATAAACTCACCAAAGAGAAGAAAAACAAAGGGGTTTCTCGAGACGTTGACTCACCATGGTTTTTGACATTGCAAAATGGCTTCTCCGATATGACCCAGACCCAGACTTCGTAAGCAAGCCTAGAGCACTTCCTCAGGCTAAAGAGTGGCTCAATTTTGGAAGAAGGTGAGGAAAAGCTTGCATGCAAAGGTCTTTGGGGTACCTTGAGGTAGTGGTGGTGGTGACGGGTCTGTGGTGGTTTTGACATAGTGGTAGCTTAGGCGAGTTGGAAACGTGGAGGGAAGGAGAAACTTGTGGTGGTTAATGGTAGAATGTGGTGGTGAGGCAAGAAAGGGGAGGTGGTGGCATGGTGGTTTCATGGTTATAGAGGAAGGGTGGTGGTTGGGTGGTGCGGGATGAAAGAGCTTGAAGGAGAATAAGAAATAGGGAGGGAAGCTAAGAATGGGAGGAGAAAAGACAAGAGGGAAAGAGCTCGAGGAAGGGGGCTTCATGGAGGAAAAGAAAAAGAATGAAAAGGGTTTGCACGAGTGATATAGGGCGGTTGTTTCATGAAAAGAAAAAGAAAAAAAAGGGAAAGGTGGGGCATGGGGTTATTTAGATAAGTAAGGAGAGTGTAGTGTGTTTCAGGTGTGGTTTAAGACTCCTAAACATACTTAAGTGTTGGTGTGGGGGTTTTAAGTGTTTAAGATTTGAGTTTATAAAGCATCGTCATAAGGAGGTTATGGATGGATCCAAAAGGTTTAGCAATGTACACTCATAACGATTATGTTAAGGCTTGATAACCACGAAGAAATACCTTAGCTCTTGGGAAGCCTTAAAGATGTCGAATCCCTCCGTGGGTTGTCAGTGAGCAACTCCACTAACCATAGCCATAGCTAGCGTGGCTAGGTACTCTAAATGCACATGTTTGTAATTCATTAAAACTATTTATAATAAAACATATACATATAAAACTTTAAATTATAAACGAAACACTTGATAAAAGAATTAAATTTGCAAAACCTGATAGAAATCATGATTTAATTTAAAGAAATCCATTTCAAAAGCTTTTATATTGAACTCAAAAATCCAGTTACTAGCAATACATGTGTATACATAAGAACTTATATGCGTAAATAAATCACTTATTTTACAGAAACATATTTTAGAAATCCTTACATCAACTTAATATAACGTAGAAAGATTTATTTTAAAGGTTCTTATACTTAAACCCATAAATTAAGTCCCTATAGCAATGTGTATAATAATATAGTTTAAGAAAGCACATTTTAATTTTAAGAAACACTTCCAAATTAAATACTTTGGTAAAACCTCAATTCATTATTATAATTTAAAAAGCCACAATCATGGCTTATATATCATAAAGTAGTTGCTATAGTAGATATAACTCATTACAACAATATCTAACTTGAAGAAACTCCCATATAGGGGTAGTTTCAATTTTTAAAAGTTGTATTTATTAAATATGAACTAATAAAATAAAAGCACCCATAATTAAAATACCATATCTTTTAAAGCACATGAACCACATCTTTTAAGATACCATAATATAATTTCTCTGAAAAAAGGCCTTTTCAGCTGATCATAAAGATCCAACTAGGTAATGCAAAACCCAAGTAGAAGATATATATACATATATATATATATATGGCAAAAATCATAATAAATTTGGAAACCAATATATACTCCTTAAAATATATTTAAACCATATTTATAAAAACACGCAAGCCAGACATGTGTAGGCATGCACCTAGACGAGCTTGTAATGGCACAAAAGCTAGTGACAAACAATCACTTGCCCTTTATGAAGGTACAACATACTTGGCCGGGGGTTCTATTCCTAAGGTTAAAACTCAAGATGTTACACAAACAGGCCTACCTATACCAACAAGCTCACCTAGGCCAATATGCCTACCAGTCTTTTATAGGCCTTATAAGAAAATAGGCTCTTAAGCAAGCTTACAGACTAGGCTAGGCTTATACAAGCCAGGCCCAAGCCTTTAAAAAGGGCCTATGAAAGAAAAATAGATTAGCCTCAAGCTTTATCTTTTTAATGAAGGCCAGTTAGCCTGGCTTATTTCCACCCCTACTCCTAACGCCTTCAACCTTCATTTTCTCATCATTTTCTAACTTGAAATGACCAAACTCCTCATTAGTTTTAAAGGTGTCAAACATTGCCCGATCTCTACAAATGTGCTTCAAAGTAGTAGAATCCATCACCCATTTTGATTTAGCAACCTCCTTCGTTGCTGCCAAATACACATCTTCATCTTCAAAGTTTTTGACCACATTAGCCTAAGAGTTATCATCATCTTTATTCATAAACTCTTAATTTTTTTAACGTCCTCCCTCATTTGTGTGCACCTTGCTTGCACATGACCTTTCTCCTTGCAATAGTAACATGGCACATGACCTTGCAATTTTGATCTTCCTCTCAACCAATCATGTCTCCTTGAGTGACTCCTCCCTCACTCAGACTCATCCACAACTAGTGCACGACCTTCATTATTAATATTCTCATTTCTCATTGTTCTCTCATTTTCTCTTAGAGCAGTAGTCATCCAACTTCAACGTTGTCCTCCCTACAAGCAACGTTTGGACCAAAGGTTTATAGGACCTAGTAACGAGGCCAAAAACAACAATGCATGCTCTTCATTAGAGATTTTGTCATTTGATTTCAACAATTGGCATACAAGCTGATTGAATTTGTTAATATGGTCACGGAGATTTTCTCTCATCTCTATTTTCAATTAATACAAGTCCATCTTCAAACACAGTCAATTGGTCAGCGACTTGCATGCATAAATGCTCTTGAGCTTCTCTTACAAGGCCTTTTGTGCTATCTCCCAACAGATATATGTGCTTTATTATGAATGGTTTGATCTAACAAGGAATAAAGGCAAAAGGGTTCATCTGTTGTATAATATCGTCAATATTAAGATGTCAAGAAAGTATGGTCAATATGATTCATCCATCCTTGTACAAAAGGCAAGATAGGTAAACTATGATCCTTATCCAAAAATGTCCAAAGACATGCATGGTTGGTTTGTGACAATCATGACAAAATTAAGGGATTATGTTGAAATCAAAGATATAAAGCTTATCAAGTCGATGAGATTTCCTTTATTCTACCAATTATGGAAGTTGAACGAGTACAATGATTACTTGAAGAATTAGTTAATGAGTATGAACGTATCATTATTCCTAATAAAAATCTGATGGCGAATGATGATTAATTAGAAGATGAGCACAAGGAGAGGAAGGAGGTACCTCAGTAGGAGGTTGATGCACCTCAATAACAAGACCACGACCCTTTTCAGTAAGGGGGTCAAAGGTAGTATAAGATGGATGTGATGGGAAGTACATCATACATCCTCTTAGTCATGGGTAAGTTACACTTTTGTTTATTTCTATTTGCATTTTTTAAGCATTAAATTTGATTTTTGATATTGATTTATGATTCTTTGTAGGTGGACTCTGTCAAATCTGACTGCTCAAGTGATTATGTATGCCATCACAGCACACTTTCGAGGTGCTTACCATTCTTACTTTGTGATGTTGGAGGATGTTAGGAATGATTGGCTTTTGAGATTTGATGTAAGTTGTACTAAGTGTATTTATTCATCTTTATCTTACAGATATTTATTTTACATACATACTAACTAAATATTTCACAGTATTATGTAGGACAAATGCTCATAGAATCCTCATCATGAGCAAATTATTTATAAGCCTTTTAAGGAGAATATTGCTCAACATATCTTATAGAAATTCTGACCAAGGCGAGGAAGCCAAGAAGAAGCCAACTAGATGAAGGACAAGGCTTTAACTAGTCTCCTTGCAATAGGATAGTCTGACCTTCTAGCTGGACAGTGTCATCCCAAAACAAGGCCAACTAGGCCTCGGCTAGAGGAAAAGTAGTCCATAATGTAGGCTATAAGTCTCATCTTGAAGTGGCATTAAACCTGATATGTATTCACACACATACATGTTTTATATGGTTGAATATCTTTTGAACATGTTATCTTTTTAGACTAAACATATGTTGCCTTTCTAGTTTGCAAGGTCATGACACTTGGGGTAAGATGTGGACCCTGGTGAGCTTCTTGGTTACCCACAAGAAGAAGCCAGGCGATTGGATTGATAGTCACTATCAGAAGACATACATAAGTTGCCAATCATATATTATACTTTTTTACAACTTTTTTGTCAAACAAAATATATTTATTACTAGTGTCTTAGCCATATGCAGACACAAATTGATGGGCCCTAATGAGTGGGACGCAAGAGGCTGGCAACAAAAGTAGAAGATTAGTTTACCACACCCCAAACTTATCTATGAACATCCGTCGAAGAGTGTCATCACTAACTCGAGAGTTTCGAGCTCCTCCTTCTTCGACCAGTACCACATATGAGGTTAAGGTCGCTAGACCTGAGTAGATAATTGTTGATGCTAGGAAGTAGGCTACAAATGCTAGGCAAGAGGCTATAGCTACTCAAAAGAAGGTCGAGATTGCTAAGCATAGGATTGTTAGCCTGTAATAGCAAGTGCAACTTATGCTAGAGCAATTGATAATAATGAAGCAAAGGCCAGGCTCCCCTAAGAGTAGAGCACCTACACATCCCACTATCATGATCATTTAAACAATCAGTCATTATGATTAGACATTTCTATTTTGTTGTTTAATATTTTTCTAGTGTACTTTGACTATCGCATTGCATACATGAGGATCGTTGTATATATAATTTTTTTATTTGTATATTATTATTGATATTATAACTTTGTGATGCTTTTATTATTTTAATTTATATATCCAAGATTTTTAATATCAATGACAAATCAAGAAAATTATTTTAAAAAATTATATCATTAGTGTCGACTTGCATCAAAATATTGTCAGCCTAAAGTCTACGTCAATAGCATTGGTTTTTAAGGAAGTTTGCATTGGCCATATGGACACTAACATTAGTGTCAACTTTTTTTAGTTTGTGTTAGCTTCCATATTTGCGTCACTATGCCAAAAACAGACATAAAAATTTGCATCAAACTAGATGTCGATGCAAAGGCTGACACTAAATAGTATTTAGTGCCACTATTTAGTGTCGGCTTTTGAGCACTAAACAACAAATTTCTTATAGTGTTAGAAAGTATTTTCTAGATTAGTTCTTTATACAACTAATTTAGATAGTCTTGTTAGAAATGTCAAAAGTTGTAAATAATGTCTACATTCTTGATTGGTTGCTAAAGAACTGGTCTAGAAAATATTTTCTACACCGATTCTTAGTACAATCGATTTAGAAATATTATTTTAGATCAATTATATATATGGCAAACAATCTAAAATTTTCATTTCAATATTATAAAAATGTCATTGCCTCACACACTATGATAGTTTTCTAAGAATAGATGTAAATTTTTTATGTAAAAAATGTTTTTTGTATTGTTGTACAAAGAAAAGTCAAAATAATAATATAATATTATTCTTACATAATAAAATATTAGTAAGAAAAAGTTGAGTTACTAATTACTAATTAAATCTATTATTTTTTAATGATTTTTATGCAGATTATTATTTAAATTTTAAAAGTTATTAATTAAATACAATTAAAATCTAAGTTATAAGATTTATAAATAAATCATATTTTTCTTATCATTTTACTCGGCAGAAAAACCTGGGATGTTGCAGTAAGTGTGCTCACTTGATTTGGGTCATTGTTTATGAATGGTTGGAATTCTTTACAACCCTGCCTTCGACTATCAGAACCCATTATTTGCAACATTGTATCTTGCTCAAAGGATAAAAAGTGAAGCAATATGGCATGATCTTATGGCATATTTTTTTGTTAATTATAAACGAGTCCTTAATTTGATGTTATTAGAACTATGGATTTAATAATAATTAAATCTTGATCCTGATTTTCAATATTAAGATAGTTTGTCAATATTCTTTTTATTATTATTGTTATTATTACTGGTGTATACAGGGCTGGCCCTGGACCTAGAGGGGCGACAGCCAAGGGGAAGAGCTAAAAAAATAATACACACACACACATATGTATATAGTTGTGAGGTAAAAAAATTTATATTATTTTATGTTATTTTTATAAATGGATTGAAATCACTATATCTCTTATCATATTTCCTTTTCTATATCTAAATTAAAAATGTGGTTAAATTAATCCGAAGGTCCCTATAGTTTTATAAAGTTTTTAATTAAGTCCTTATAGTTAAAAACACTTTAAAAAAGTCTTTATAATTTAAGAAGTTTGTAATTAAATCCCTACACAATAAGAGTCTCCCAACTTAATTAACTTTGTTAATTTATATTTAACTTAATTGCACTTTTAGTCTCTCAACTTTTCTCTTATTTACAACCAAGCTTAAGTGTAAGTGGTATGCAAAATTGAAAAAAAAATTAATAAAAGTGTTGAAGGTGGGAATTGAACTCCCAACCTTGAAGTTCACCAACAACACTAAAATCACTAAGTTAATGATTTTATTTAATATATAGATAAAAAGTCATATTATATATAATTTAAATGGGAGACTAAAATTGTACATATATTTACTACTACTAAATTAAATAATATTAACATTATATAAACTAATAGTATTAAAATTAATATTAATAAATATAAATTAATATATATACTTATCAGCATGAATGGAGTTTGAATCTCCACCCTCAAAGTTCACTAATATGTATAAACTAGTATATATTAATAAACTTCTAGAAAAATTTAAATATATTAGATATGATATAAATATATCATAAAAAGGTTAATTGAACATATATGATATAAATATATATTTTCAATGAAATATATAAAAAAAATTATTTCATCGATAATAATATCTTATTCCAGTCATCAAAATATATAGAGAAAAAATAAAAAAATAAAAAAACACAATTTTATAGAAAAGAAAATTATTTAAAATAGAGTGATTAAGTTATAATTAAGATATATAGTATTAAAAAATATAAGTTATTGTCTGTTTTGTTTTATATTATTATATTGTTTATTTACTAGTAGTAAATATATGTGTAATTTTGGTCCTTAGTATATATTATTAATTTATATTTATTAATTTTAATTTTAATATTATTAGTATTTATTAATTTTAATATTATTACTAAATATTTAGTATATATTTATTAATATTAATTTTAATATTATTAATTAGTTTATATAATGTTAATATTATTTAATTTAGTGGTAATAAATATAGGTGCAATTTTAGTTTCCTGTTTAAGTTATATATAATATAATTTTTATTTATATTTCAAATAAAGTCATTAGTTTAGTGGTTTAGTGTTGTTGATGAACTGCAAGGTTGGGAGTTCAATTCCCACCTTCAACATCTTTATTAATTCATTTTTCATTTTTGCATGCCATCTACACTTGGGCTTGATGGTAAATAAGAGGAAAGTTAAGAGACTAAAAGTGCAATTAAGTTAAATATACATTAATAGAGTTATAAACTTTCTAAACTATAAGGACCTTTTTAAAATATTTTTAACTATAAGGACCTTTTTAAAATATTTTTAACTATAAGGACTTAATTAAAAAGTCTATAAAAATATAAGAACCTACAAATTAATTTAACCTTAAAATGTAATATGTGATTAATTATAAAGGACTATTCTCTTGATTGTTAGGTTTTTTTTTTATGTGTTATATTCATAAATTCATGTTAAATAAATTTCTATCTTACTTTGACATATCAACGTGCAATAAACATATGATAATGGTAGACTTGGAAGTTTTTTGTTTTTCAACAAGACAAAAAACACAGATTAAAACTCAAACTATAAAGGAATTCATTCCTATACTATAAATTAAAATCTCTGACTTGGATAGTGAAGCTTTCACGTACTCTCCTTACTCTCTTAATTAGAAATTTTCAACATTCTCTCTCTCTTTCTCATTGGGAGGTGCATTTCACACATGTTTTGCACAATTAGGCAAAAAATATCTCTCCTAATCATCTCAAACTACCCTTCACACACGCACACACACACACACACACACGCGCACACACACATATGATTTTCTTAACCGCCAATTCATTTTAATTTAAAAATAACCGTATATCACAATTTAAATTATTTATCATAAATCTAAAATATAATTTAAAATTTTAAAAATATTTATTTATTATGAATTATATTTATCATTACATAAACATAAATATTTATCTTGTGCAATAAACAAGCTAAAATACTATTTAAAACTAACAGTTAGTATATAAATAAAGAGTAAAAATATATGTAAGATTTAATCTATTGGGATGATGACATTTTGTCCATGATAGATAATAACATAGAAATAAATTAAATAAAAAATGTGATATATCTTTTTGAAATTTATTAAAACTATGTTATTTGTTTAATATAATATATAAAACATATTTTTTAATGAAATTAAGTATCTATTTTTTTATGTAACATATGTTTACATTTTAGAATACTAATTATATATAAAAGGACTTTATTTATCGTTTCGCTCTAGGTGTATAAAATCTCAAGACCGACACTAAGTGTATAAGTCTTCTCCAATGCATTAGGTAATGTTGTTCATGCTTTTTGGTCAATTATCAGATTTGTATGTGTATGGGTTAAAATGAACCTTGTACTCTTTTAATATATTTGGCTAATAAAAACAAAATTATCCATCTAACTGGGGCACAAATATTCAGTAATGCACTATCTTTACCCAAGACTCCGTGACAAAGAAAACTAGATAATAATAACAATTGTTAGGAAGTTAACTACTGTTATTCAATTCAATGAACGTACTTTTCTTCCTCTCATACATATATTCACTATTATTCACTTACATCTCTATTCGTAGTTGGAAAGTATCTCTTTCTTTTTGCTCAATTACTTGTGTTTGAGTATCTGCTAAATTTAATATGGAATATGAGCATCCCACATCCAAGAATCATACACCCAGTGTCCATCTGAAAAGCTGGTTAATTATATGTATAAATATAGTTAATTTTACTTTATAAGTGGTTAAAAAATAATGAAAGTGATTGTATATAATTTATCAATACGTAGTTAATAATGTCACGATATTATTGAAATATCTAATTAGGGTTAACTTTATTTTACAAGTGATTAATAATGTCATGAAGTTATTGAAATATTTAATATGTTTAATAGTGGTTACTAAAATGTTTAATAATGGTTAACTTTGCCTTACAAATAGTTAATAGTATCATGAGGTTATTGACTGTCACACATAATTAACTACATGTATAAATATGGTTAACCTTGCTTCACATGTGGTTAAGAGTAAATGAATGTGATTATATACAATTATAAATATGTAGTTAACAATGTCATAAGGTTATTAATATGTAGGTTAACTTTATCTCACAAGTGGTTAATAGTGTAGCGAGAATATTGAAATATCTATTAATAATTAACCACTTGTGATATAAAATTAACTATATTTATATACGTAGTTAACCATGTGTTGTGGATAGACAATTGGTGTAAAATTCTCGGATTTACAATAATCAGTGTTCATTTAATATTAAAGCAAAGCCATAATTGATTCAAAAGAAACACTTTAGATAATATATTTTTAATAAATATCTAACATAATAAAGAATAACAATAATCTTTTTCATATATTAAATATAAAGGACCAACCTTTTGACCACGACCTCGATTGCGGTATTATTCTCATTATTTGTATCCAGGTTGTTCCATTCATCAAATCTTTTTCCTTTCCTTTGTGTTTGCGAAGGAAATTAATTAACCACCACCAAAGCAGTCACCGTCAAACTACATAGCATATTCGTGTTAAAGCTGTTTAGCCAATAAGCGTTGAACCAGGCATCAACTGTCATTACCATCCCTTTCCGACAACCCTCAAAGGGTTTCAAGGTCAACTCCAATAAACGTAAAGAGGACAATGACAAAAGTGCACTAAACCAGCATGCAATCTTCTCCAGTTGTGCTTTAGATAGACAAAATTCTATGGATATCGAATTTAAATAGCATAAAGTAGGTGATCGTGATGCAAAAATCTTCATATCTTAATCATTTTCCAAAAGTAGTGCACTTAGTTTAGAATTTGCATAAAGTTTGAAAGATAGGATTGTTGAACATAATTATTGACTTAAGCATTCCCATTCCATTAGTAGTGGGTTAAACATATATTCATGGCCAACCACAGCATAACATATCAAGCTGTTTAACCAATTATGCTCTGCTTCAAGAACCTGGTCGACAAGCTTCTTTATGGCCTATATATCATGATAAGGCACAACGAAATGTTAATCTCAAACTCTTTGCCAGCTCTTTTTGAACGTGAATTGTGCTAGTAATTAAATCAGTATCTTACAGAACAAAATTTTCTACAGCAGCTAATAAAAGAGACTTGGATCCCAATTGCTAAAAGCAGCTTATCTAGTTTTGCGTTTGACTTTTGCAGTATTCAAGATGACGATAACTTTGTTTAATGGGATTGCGATATTTCCGGTTTCGCGGTATGCGAAACTATTTTTCCGACTAATAACTTTTCATACCTTTCTAATTATGGCGGATGCTACGGTGGAACATTGAAGCAAATGGTTCATTGGTGGACCATTAAAATTTACCGTCAGATAAAATAATCAAATAATCAACGGCTGAGATGTATAACAAGCTCCTGGTAACTTATTGTCATTAAAATTTTAAATCTTCAATTTAAGTCTTATGTTTCATCTTCTCTCTCCTTATGTTCCCTTCACCCAATCACCATCTCTCTCTCCTTGATTCTGGCGACCTCATCACGGACTGGTATGATCAAAATGAAATCAAGCCTCAATGACATTCTAAAGCTTCATTTCACACGATGTGATTAATTATCACATAATTAAAAATAAATTTTCTATTAGATTCCACTTGTAAAAGTAATTAACAGAACCAGTAATTATCTATTTTTTCTTTTTTGTTTTCGCCATTCTCGCGAAGCAGGAGAACGATCCACGACACTGGGCTCGCGTGGCGTGTGTGTGCAACAGGTTCTTCTTCTCCCTTGTTGGCTATTTTTGCTAGAAGAACAAATGGCAGTACGGTACGCAAGCCTTCATGTCACAAACAACAAGCTCTTCATTTCACGAACTAAAAGTGGCACCCAGGCCTTCCCTTCCCTCGTCTCCGACTCTCCCTCCTTGGTGCCCACCTAGGCCTCCCTCCTCAAGGTGTGCTACCCAAGCTCTGCCATGCCGGTGTCCCTGCCAAACCGAAAGCAGCGAAAAGGAGGTAGATTTGCCAATCGCATTTGGCTCGCAAAAATTGGAATCTGAGGGGAGAGCAAGGGAAGATCTTCAGATTCCACTCCAAAGAGAAGCGAAATAATAAGTCTCAAAGAAACACGGGTTTGCAAAATCATCAACGATGAGAAGCTGAGGAAGTTTGATATTGAGTGTGCCTTTTGAAATCCTAGACCACGAACGAGACACAGAGACAGAGAGAAAGAGAGAGCAATTGTGTCTTTCGTGAAAACTAAAAAGTGATATCCCTATGCGATTAATATTTTTAATAACTTTTAAGTAATTTTAAATTATTATTTATCCGGTTAAAACCTGCCATGTCAGGTAAATTTAAGTGAATGAAAATAATACATCTCCACCATTCATTATTTAAATATTATATCTAATGGTTATAAATAGTGGTCTTTCAGTGAACCACTTCTCCCACTAGTTCACCGTAGCATCTGCCTTCTAATTACTATTAATTAGAAGGATCGTGATGAAAAAAGTTTATGATAACGATAGTTATTTGACCACTAACTGCGGTATTGTTATAAACACGTGTACTTTATTTAAAATGCTAAATCATTCTGTTTCTTTTTTAAGTCATATCCCCAGATTCTCGGTCTACATAAAGAGAGTGGAGAATGGAAAAACTGAGACATCCACACCTTTAATTAATTACTAAGTCCCGTGTGTGTGTAGATATGTACACGGGATACGATGAATTGAGATCAGACGTTAAATTTTTATATTTATATTATTTATTTTTTCTAAAATATAAAATCAATCAATTTAATTATTAAATCATTTGATATTATTTTTTAAATTATAATTTTATATAAATTAGACATTAATTTGTCAGTATATATCTAGAAATAAACATTTATTTATATTTTAAATAGCATATTATGCATTAAAATAAAGTAATAATGAAATAGCGACTAATTTCTGATTTGTATGAAATTTTATAAATTTAATTTACTTATATAAGAACTTTCATAACAGTTGGATTAGTTAATTTTGTCATTTATATAAAGTTTTTTTTTTATAAGCAAAGTTTTATTAGAAAATAAAGTACAAGATATGCTCTAACTCGTATACAATCAAGTTATATCTGTAGAAAGTTATTAAGTAATATAAGTATAAAAGTTTAACATCCTGGGTCAATTAATTGATTGATCTTGTCCCTATGCAGGGGCGGACTTATGTTTAATTGAGAGTGTGTAAATGCACTCCCCTCACTTTGAGAAAATTATATGTATATATCTAGAGTTTTTGTATTTTGCCCCCCTAATTTTATATATTTGAACCCACTATTTCTAATTTTTCATTTGGTTGTCAAATTTTATCTTTTACTAGCTAGCTTCTTTCTTACAGTTCATTCCATTTTCATCTCCTTGAGTATTTTGTGCTTTATTCAGTTGGACATTTCATTTCTTTTTACATTTCATTCTATTCCATGATAGTAATTATTATTAATCTTTTATTTTTTAAAATAAATTGCCCCCACTGACTCAAGGTCCTGGATCCGCCATTGTCCCTATGTGTGTGTGATTTTAAATAATCTTTATCTTAACTATATACATGTGTGTACATGCATGTTGTTTAAGACTAAAAACAAATAAAATTTAAATACAGGCTAATATTAAAAAACATAATACTTTTTGTGACGAAAACATATTTAATCCTTACGTATATGGGGATGCTAATATGTTTTTATTTTTTAAAAAAAAAAGTATGTTAAAAAATTACATCATTGACAAATTGGAGTGGTAACTGTTAAAATACTGTTTTGAAAAAATAAATGGCAATATATTGACACTCATTACTGTTAATATATTTCACTTAATTTTTAGAAGAAATATTTAAATAAGCTAACATTTAAAATATTTTAACAAATTCTGCCAAAAGAAAAATATTTTAACAAATTTAAAGTCATATATCACTAACAATATTTTTCTAAAAACAAAATATAAAAATATATACGGGTGTATATGTGTGTATATCTCTCTTAATTTTTGGAATGAATATGTTAGTAATTTATAATTTTAAATTTGTTAAAATATTCTCATAAGTATAACTTTTTAAACACAAGTGAATATATTAGCAGTTTGCACCTTGCCGATGGAAACCCTTCAAAGAAAAAATCTAAACAAAGTATGATAGCAATCCTCAAAATTATTTGAAAATATCTTTCTTTTTGTACTTATTAATGTTAGGACTAACTATAAATATTGTTAGCTGTAAACCAAGCTCATCATATTACATACCATTTTTATGTTTATTTTTTATAAACATAAAAATGATATGTATTTATGATCAATTTGGTACGCATAACAATATTTGTATTTTTATGTTTATTTAACACATCTTTGGAAATACATTATTGTTAGAAAACAAATACTCTTTTAAAAAAAATCTTAAAAATTATAAAAAAAATATTGTTTTAATAAACTCAACCTAACACAGTTTGTATTTTAAAAAAAGAAAAAAAAAAAAAAAAAAAAACACATATTCGACATTCATTAGTATGTCCGTCACTTCTTAACATGTAAGGCTAAATAATGAGTTTTGTGCAAACTTGACCAAAAGAAAAATATTTATGCGATAAATAATGCTAACTACAGAAGATTTATTCAAATACATCATTCCAAACCTAATCAAGTTTTACAGCTTATTCTAATTATTTTTGTAGAAATATAAATAGAAAACAAAAATTAATGAAAACAAATAAATAATATTTATACATTGTACTAATTAAAAAAGAGAAAACTGATATATACAAAAGGGAATTTGATTTTATAATTTGAATTACTTTTAGTTCTCACTTTTATTGAGAACAAATGTTAAATTAATTTGAAAGTTGCCTTATCATTATTTAATATATCCTAAAGGAATGTTAACTTTGATTGCCTGATCCACGTCACTGTCTAAATTTCGGAAGAACAAACTAAATATTGGAAAACAAATCTTAGTGACATATAAAATAATATTTGTAATCTGGGTCTTAAAAAAATGTTTAATTTATCTTCTGTATAAATATATTTTTTATTATATATTTTTAAATTATTTTAAAAAACACATAATTAAAAATATTTTGTACGAAATTAATACTTATATATTTATTAAATAAACTTTAATTTTTATAATTGATCCTTCTATTATCTAATTCTGGTTCCGTTACTGGTCAACACCTTAAACTATTACTCATTTGCAACCTGCTTGCCACTTGAACTATAACAATTATCACAATATATAGGTATTCATCAATTCTTCATTTTAAAGTTTAATGATGATATGGGGCACGCATGAGTCCTTTATACACACGCAATGTACAAAAGCAAAAGCTACTGACTAACCGCACGTGGCTCTAAAATGTAATAGAATGATGTTGAGCTGACTCATCTACAATTGGCCAATCACGTGGATCATCGTGTGCTTCCTTTTGTTCCTTCTGCATGGTGCCTGACATCATAACATATCAGCCAGTAGTCTTGCACAATCACGTGACTCTCGCATTCATCAATAATTTAACAGAAACTAAACAAAATAATATTGGATTTAATTGCACTTTAAGCTCTTAAATTTTCATAATCTAGTGAATTTAGTCTCTAAATAATTTTCTTGGCAGATTTTACTTTTAAAGTTTCAAAATGTTGCAAATTTTGTCCTTCCATTAATTATTTGTTAAATGATTAATGATCCATTGACGTGGCCTTTATGACATGACATTATCTTTTATGGTTTAATTGCACTTTTTATTTCTAAACTTTCCCAATTTGACAAATTTTGCCCCCAAATATTTTTTTGGGCGAATTTGCCCCCTCCCCCCCCCCCCAAGTTTCAAAACCACTAGTGCAAAAAAGACATACGATGTCAGCTTTTTACATCAGTTCAATTAGAATCCATGTAAAAAAAATCCAGTAGCATTTTTGTAAATATAAGAAACATTTTTACATCGGTTATCCACTTAACAGATGTAAAAACTACTTTCTACATCGGATAAGCTTTTAACTGATGTTGAAAGTAGTTTTTTACATTGGTTAAATAGATAACTGATGTAAAATAACCTGCGAGGTGTTTAAAACCCTTGCCAACCCAACAATAGGGAACAGAAAGGGTTTTGACAACACTCTCATCTGCCCCACTCCCTCCATGTCGTACATGCCATCACTTTGTTACCGCTGTCACCATTGTCCACAACAGTGCCATGGAGTTTGTGAAAAGCGGCATGGACACCATGGACATCGTCGCTTCAAAGCCGACTTCACTGTCATTGAAGTCCCCTTCTCCGTCCTCAACAACAACCCCCAACCTGCACGCCGTGAAGATCTGGCCATCGACAATGCCGTGGACCTTCATGATTGCATGTGCCCCACTGCCGTGGAACCCTAACCCCAACCAGTGTGGATGCCACCACCAAAACTCGTCGCTGCTGTCACTATGCCTAAGGTAAGTCATTTTTTCGAACTCCATGAGTATTGCTCTTTGTTGTGTAAAAATCGTTTTGGTTATGACTGAAACTCGTGGGTTTTGTGATTAGTTGGAATAGATTGTGATTTTTTTTCTTTGTACTGGTTCTTGTTGATCATAGTATGTAAATAATTTATTTAAGGATATTTATTTCAATTGTATGACAACTGTTGAAGATTGTGATTATGGTATGTTTGCATGATTAGCCGCATAGAGCTTAATTGGGCATTGTGTGATGTTCTTGGTTATTATAATTGGATTGTAGGATAGTTTTACATGTGGTATATATTGTATTGATTGAATAGATGTAAAATATGGAAAAGTACTATAAAATAGAGGAAATGTTGTAGGAATTTCTATAGAATAAAAATGGTCATATAGAGCTTAGTTTGACCTCTTGTGAATTTTTCATGTTTGTTAACTTCAAGTGTATTACTCTTGAGGATGTCAAATGTGTGCCCTGCAACCAATATGAACTCATCTATACTAATTAAACAAGAAAGCATTTCTTTTCTTGTTTTTTCTTTTTGGGAATGCAAAATTATTCTTTTTCCTCTCTTGCCATCTTGTCCCTGCTAGTTACGCATCATGCAAGCAACATGAGGTTAGTGATACATTCCAAACAAGAAAGCACTTTTCTTGTTTTTTCCTTTTTCACATGCAAAATTGTTCTTTTTTTTCCTCTGGAGTGATCAATGAAGAACGCAGAGTTGAGAATCCACTCTTTGTTCTCTTATAGTTAGGATTGGAAAAACAACTACTAGAGAACCAGTAGTATAGGCATTTTCATTTCCTAAATCATCACCAAAACATCTAATTTCAGTAGAAACAATAAATAATTTAATAATTGACAACTTCCCCTTTTCAACAAATTTTTTTCATGTTTTGTTTTAACCTTGGAAGTAAAACCAAGTGGTGGGTCATAGGATCCTCCACCCTCTTTTTCACCATTGTTGTCTCATCTTCATGAGTTTGAGAAAGCCCAACACATGATGGTTAAATGGCACATTGTAACACTGTAAAAATGTTGAAACATGACACAACAGGGAACTCGTCACTTCGAACTTTAATCGACACATTTGCTTATTTACACTTAGCAATAACCCTTTCAAGCTTTTCAGTCCAGCCTTCAAGATCATAGGATATTACACCCTCTTTCTAACACAACCATCATATATGTCTCCTTTCTTACTTGGTTTTGATTTACTTCCACCAACTCGATCAAGGTTAGCTCATGGTGAGCTGAATGGCACACTGTGAATGCAATCAAATCTAAGTAAGGAAGCCTTGCCAGGATTTGATACCTTTGATGTAAAAGAACCAATTGAGAACCTTGAAAGAGTGCTTGCTCAATATACTCTGTTTTGTAAATTTCTCTTATTCTATAGCTTTTTAATTTTTTACTCTTTTCTATTTGTTTGCTAAATATACTAATAATGTCTTCTTATATTACTTAACATTTACAGAGTCAAGTTATTGTAGTGATATTAGTTTAAAGCAAATGAGTCAAATAGTATGTTAGCTTTTATTTGGGTCAAATAGAATGTCCTCTCATTCTATTTGTCCCATTTCTTTTACACCAATATTGCCATGATGACTTAATGACACAAATATAGGAAGACATTATTAGTAGATCTTGCAAACAATATTGAAAAGTAGAATTTCAAAGAAGATATAGTTATAAGATTAATTTTCATAACAGAGTCTAATGGGCAATCACTCTTTCAAGGTTTTCAATTCGGCCTTATACATCAAAAATACCAAATCATGACAAGACTTCCTTACATGGATTTGAATGATTTCACTGTGTGTCATTCAACTCATCATGAGTTGGCTTCATCAAGTTGGTGGAAGAAATCAAATCCAAGTAAGGAAGGAGAAATATATGATGGTTGTGTTGGAAAGAGGGTGTAGTATTCTATAATTTTGAAGACCATTGAAAAGTTTGAAAGAGAGATTACTAAGTGCAAAGTAACACAAATGTGTTGAATAAGGATCAAACTAATAAATTCCTGCAATAGTGTCATGTTTCAACAATTTTACTGTGTGTTATTTAGCCATCATGAGTTGGCCTTTCTTGGCCTCATAAAGACGTAGCTATAGTGGTGGAAAAAAGGATGGAGAATCTTATGACCAACCACCTAGTTTTACCTCCAAGTTTAAAACAGAACAAGGAGAGAATTTTGTTGAAAAGGGAAAGTTCTCAAGTATTGAACTATTTAGTGCATCTACTTAAATTAAATGTTTTGGTGATGAATAATTTGGAAATGAAAAGGTTTATACTACTGGTCCTTTATTGTTGTTTTTCCAATCCTAACATCTCGCGACTCATCATTCTCTGTTGATCACTCTGCTTTATTGTTTTAACTAACACTTTATCTTCTTATGTGAACATGCAGATATTTAACAATCTACATCCATCCTCTAACTCCTACTTGGATTACATTCACAGATGTGTATTTAGGTAGTTTATAATTGTATTTAGGTAGTTTAGAATTGTGTTTTCTTATTAGTTATAGATGGAATTTATATGTTTGTTTCAAATGTACTTAAGAGGTAGTTTATAATTAGTTGTAGATGAAATTTATATATGTTTAGAATGGATTTAGGGACTTTACAATTGTTTGAATTGTATTTAGGAGGTACTTTATATAATTATGTTTTAATGTATTTTGAATTTAACATACTCGCATATGATTGTATCGTACACTGCCCGCTTAGGTCTGTTTTTATTTTACAAGTATTGTGAAACTTATAAAACAAACAGAATATTAAAAAAATTATATGACTTTCTACATCAGTTATGGCCCTAACTGATGTAAAATATCACTTTCAACATCGGTTAAAGCATTCAACTGATGTAGATAGTCACCTTTCAACACATAAAAATTGACTTTCTACATCAGTTAAAGGCTGAACGTATGTAGAAAGTCACACCTTTCTACATTGGTTCATTTTGGAACCAATGTAGAAAGTCCTTTTTACAGTCGATTCACAATCTAATGTAAAAAAGCCTGACTTTTTACATTGGTGGGATCTACATTAGTTCATGAATCGATGTATAATCCCTGAAATAACCACGGTTAAAAGCTTTTGCTGTAGTAGTAAACATTGCAAATTTTGTCCTTCCTTCAATTATTCATTAAGTGAGTAAATTAGCCAATTTTCTTTTACATACAGACACATTACAATGGTAAATTAGCCCATAATTTTCAAAATCACAATCAAAAGGACAATGATAATCCCCTAAGATGCAATTGCAACAGACTTTCAAGAAGTCAACAACGGAGCTTCAACGCAACAATAGCATTGTTGCCTCCTCCTTCACAATCTAGAATACAATGTAGATGAAGGTTTAGACATTTCACTCCTACCTCCATGGTTCTCACAACAAAAGAAATGCTCCTACAAATGCACAAACTAATTGCTCCACCAACCTTCCATTTGCTAGGGTTTGAAGAACAAGACAAATCTTGTTGGAGAAGGTGGGAGAGGCAAAAAGGATGGAGAAGTGTTGATAGGTTATTGTAATTGCATCTTGGGACTTATCATTGTCCTTTTGATTGTGATCTTGAAAATCATTGGCTAATTTACCATTGAAATGTGTTTGTATGTAGAAGAAAATTGCCTCAATTAGTACAACCTTTAATGGGTTATGGGTATTTTTTTTAGATAGTGGCAAGGGGACAGTGGTACAAGTTACCATAAAAAAATAATGTTACGTCATTAAGTTATGTCATGTCATAAAGGCCATGTTAGCGAGTCGTTAATCATTTAATGAACAATTGACAAAAGAACAAAACTTGCAACATTTTGAAACTTTGGGGGCAAATTTGTCAAAAAAATTATTTGGAGGCAAAGCCAAATTATGAAAGTTTGGGGGCAAAAAGTGCAATTAAGACATAAAAATAATGCTATGTCATTAAGTTATGTCATATCATAAAGGTCGTGTTAGTGAGCCATTAGTCATTTAACGGACAACTGATAAAAAGACAAAATTCGCAATGTTTTGGAATTTTGGGATTAAAATCTGCCAAAAAATTTATTTAGGGCCAAAATTCCCCAAATTGTGAAAGTTTGAAGGGGAAAAGTGCCTTTAAGATATTTACCCTTGTTTTACTAATAAATGTTTAAATTACATTTTTTTTTAAAGTATAATCAACATTTTTAAGTGATTAACATATGTTATATTTATTTTGCTTTAATGTACTCTTAGAGACTTTAACATCATTGACATAGCTAAGTTTAAATTTATCAAAGACTTTGGGATTTTAAAATATGAAATAAAAATTTGGGGAAAATTTTCAAAGTTGTTATGAAGAGGGCTATTTAAAACATCATTTAATCAGTTAAGAAATAATTGCAGTGACACTACAAGTTACATAGAAAGAAAACGTGCCCCCTAAGAAGCCCATTTATAATTATTTCTTGTTATATATAATACATTTTATTCCTCAAAAAATGAGAGTGCAATTTTTAAAATTGAAAAAGAGATGGTGTAATTTTAAGCATCTTTTAAAAAATGATAGTTGAATTTATTCAATAATATTTTGTGATAATTATTATATTCTAAAAAGTTAATTATTGAATGACTTTCTGAGTAGTCATCGTACGTTGTAGATTTTTATGAACTTTGCCTGGATAAAAAATAAGATAAATTATTCCCTCTATGCCTTTCGCAATGTCATTTAATGTGATGATATATAGATCGATTAAAAATATATAAATAATATCTTTATTTATATTAAAATTATTATTTAATTTTTCATATGTCCTTTTCAACTAATATGCAAAGCACTTATGATTATACTTATTATCGGTGTCTTGAAAGACTTAAAACATATGAGGTTATAAATTCTTGAAGATAGATAAAAGAGTGGCTCATATAAGTCTCACTTTAAACTTTTGGGTAATTTATTACAAATGCAAAATAATTAAGAAGTAGATGAAAATAGAAATATAATTAAAAAAGAATTAACGAAACCGTCTTAGACTTTTAAATCATACACAATTTTCTTTTAAAATATCAATTGAGAAATAATAAAAATAGTGTATGAAAAAGAGATCCTCAAAAGGGACCAAAGTGATAGTTAACCAAATATAGGTCAAAAATGTTGTGTATACAAAATAAGTGAAAAGGAAATTCTCATAGTTGAGCAGATACATGAATGTTTAATTAATCTGGATCGTGGATTTTGGACCCCCATCATGGGCAATACTTATATTAAACTACATACACGCATGAAGCAGAAAGATACCTTTTTATATTGGATTTAATTAATGTTTCTAAAGTGTGATATATATTCCAAAAGATAAAGTACAATAGTAATTGTTCATTTTATAATTATGATAAAATATGTGCATATATAAAAATAAAATATAAAATTGTCAAAATTTTAATTCTATCAGTGCAATTCAAATTTTTTTCTAAATTTTAATTATAATCAACAATAACTATTTTATGTCTTATTCTTTAGAGTATAGCGGATAGTTTAAAAGAACAAAACTTTTTATATTTTTCAGATAAGGCATTACACTCCCCCAGCATATGGTTACGATAGTAATCATATATAACTATCATCCCCAAATATAATATAACTGTAATTATCTCACTCCTAACTATCTAAAAAAAACTGTAATTATCTCACTAGTTCGTAATAGAACTGTTATGTGAAAATTATCAAAAATAAATTATTATAAAATTTTTAATCATTGGATTTGTAACTGCACCCTATGCAATTCAAAATTCAACTGTATAGGGAATCCAATTTCTATTAATCATGCTCACAAAGAATAATACATGTATGTTTAATTCAACTTATCTTAAAGAAATAATTACTAATTTTTATAGTTTCTTAAAAGAATTTTAAAAAAAAGTAATTGGTTCCAAAAATTAAACCATTCCCAAATATACTATAGACATATATAGATATTTGTTCATATCTAGCTAGATACCATAAGTAAATAACTTAATAAAGAAGTTAACAATGCATTATTTTACCGTTGTTGGTGGAAAATTGTTTCGAAAATTGAACTGATTATAATTCTTAAAAGATAACTTCTCACAACAACTCTAACTAATAAGATTTTAATTAATGAGATTTAGAATCGATAAACTTTGTAAATTCTTTTTGTTTGAACAAGCAACACAAAGTTTTCAACTTGAGAATAGTATACAATTCAATTAGAATGTTGAATTTTAATTACAACTTCAATTTTAATGTTATTACTAACACAATATTATTCGAAATTGAAGTTGGAATGAGTTAGGCAATTTATAGATATTAACAAATAAATAAATTTGAACGAAGTATATATTTGTTATATCTAACACCAACATATCAAACTATTCAAGAACATTGCAAAGAAATAAACTTGTAAAAATAAGAAAAGAAATGATGGTTAAGTAGTGAAAAGTAAAATTTCAAGAAAAACTAGGATTAGGAAGTAATTAAGTTAGAGTTTACAGAAGAATTTGTGGTTCAAAAGTGAAAAGTTAAGTTTGGAGAAGAAATGGAGATTAAAAAGTAAATAAGTAAAAGTTTGGAGAAGAAATTGAGGGAGAAGTAGACAAAAACAATAAATAAAATAAAACACAAATGAAACAAAAATGAAATTGCATTAAAATGTGGGTGAGAATATACACAGAATCCTTGAAACCAATAGCTATATGAGTAAGGCATGTGTGGTGTTACAAGAATGTGTAAAATGTTTCAACCAAAGAGAAAAATGGCTACATAATCTATTATTTACAAACAAACTACACTGATGGTTAAATTATAAGATTTCGACATATATATAGTAACAAGTTTATTCCTATCTATGATGCCAACACTTGTCTTGTTTTCGTTGCTTTAGACAACTACTTCTAACTACTTGGATTCTTGTTTCGAGCGTGTTTTTTATGCACAAAGAATCATCCTTTTCGACCGCATACATCTTCGATCTTCTCGAAAAACTATCTTCTAATAACTTTGACACTTAGATGTTTTGAATCCAATTGTTCTTCTTTCGATCTTTTGCTCTTTTTCAACAAAATTATTCGTCTTTCTTGAAAAACTTTGCCACTCTTCTGGACTTAGAAGAATTTTCTCATGACCCCAAAACATTTACATAGTTTTTGATTTATTATTATTATTATTAGGATTCTAATGAATGTACAAGTTTCTTTAAAAATATATCTAAAATAATTTGCATAAATTTTATATAATAATAAATTATGTATTAAAAGTATTAAAAAGTATGATATTATCTAATATTTTTTTAATAATTTTATATTGAAATATATTTTAAATGATTGATTAATGAAAGGTTAAGATGTTTATTTGTTATAAATTTTAATTATAATATAATTTATATATATATATATATATAATATTTATATATTATAATTTTAATTATATAAAAACAACATTTATCTTGTGCAATGTAATAGCTGAAATACTGATGTAATTTCATATGTTAAACAAGTATTATATTCTGACTCTTACGTTATTGTTACGTTGCTGAGACATGGCTGTGGGGTTTTCCACTCATGCTATAATTTGATTCAAGCTATTCATAGCATCCACCAAAATATAGGGGTTATTTCCTAGGTTCACACTCTGCGTGAGGCAAACCAAGTTGTTGATGCTTTAGGTAAGCATGGTTTCAAGTTGTCTTGTTCTAGTCGTATTTTTTATGTTGCTCCTTATTTTATTATGAATGTCTTGTTGGCAGATACTGCTTGTATTGGTTTTCCTAGAGGATTCTGGTTCTTAATATTATGAGCCATTCACCAAACAAGAAAAAAGCATAAGGGCTCATTTGGTATTTAGAATAAGATGAAGATGAATACGATAAGAAAATAACATAAGTAGGAAAGGATATAAACATGATAAACTTTTATTTTAGTCTATATTTAGTGCGCACTAAATAACCTAATAAATGGTATATAGATTCTATGAAATAAGTACAAAATTACCATTATGAAAAGTGGTGATAATGGTAAAAATGATAATAGTATTAGTGATGGTGGTAATGGGGGTGATGGTGGTTATGATGTTAGCAATGATAATAATGGCAATTTCAACAATGGTGGTAGTAGTAGCAATGATCATGGCAATTATGGTGGTGGTAATGACAACAAGTAATTATAACAGTTATTACAATAATGATCATGGCAATAACAAAAGGGGTGGTGACAATGCAAATATGTTAGTAGTCATAGTAGTGATAGTGGTGGTGATAATAATTGTGACAATGACTCAGTCAATTACAATAACAACACTAGTGGTGGTAGTGTGGTGATGAGAAGGGGGGGGGGGAGAGGGGCAATGCTAGTCACAGTTTGTAATAATAGTGATGATGGCAATAACAAAGGTGATGACAATCGTAGCTATGGTGGTGGTTATAGGCGAAAAAATGGCTTGACCTATTGAGCTAGTCTATTAAACCCACCTTTTTAGGCGAATCAAACGATGGGTATTCAATTCACTAGACCTTGTAGCCTACCCTATTCTAACTAGCAAAAAAAAAGCTCATAACAAGGAGGGGTGGACCAACCTGATGGACCAATATTTTTTGTTTATTTTTTAAAATCAAGTAAAATAATAATAAAACATTAATGTAGAATTTTGAATTTCCTTTTCATTATGGTATGAAAGTGGTGTTGTATTCAGGATCTAATATTTGGAGTTAGGAAATTGCCAATAAAAAAATGGGTCTCTTTGATATTTTTTGTTGTTGTTAGCATTGGAGACAAAATTGTTAGAAGAAATAGATGGAATAATGCAGTTAAAAATTATTAGGTGGGTGGGTGAAAGGAATAGTAACAAGTAAGAGCTTATAATTACTTTCTTTGAATTTTTAGTTTTTCATTTTTATTCTTTTTTTTTTATTTTTTGGCAGGTCAACCAACCTATAAACAGGCGGGCTACATTTTTTTAACTCATATTCAGAGCAAGCCAACTCACTCTAACCCATTTTTGGAGGGTTGATGGAGGGATGGGATAGGTAAGATTGGCTCATTTTGTTGTTGCTAGTGGTGATAAAAGTGATAATGATCATGGTGTGCATAGACAATGACAGTAACAATGATACTAGTGGTAGTAATCATAACAACAAGCACTACAAGAAATTCGCATTTTAACTTGACCAAAAATCGATGCTAAAACATAAAAGCAAACACTAAATTGACGTTAATGTCATCTTTGCATCCGCCCACGATCCAAAGCTTCAAAGTTGGAAACTAAACAATTGCGTCCATGTTTTAGCGCTGGTCAAAAAATGAACACTAACTTGGAAGCCAATCAAAAAAAAAAAAGTTGATGCTACATTTAGCGTTTATGTAACAAACGCTAAAATAATGTTATTAGTGTTGACTACCGATCGATGCAACTTGCGTCAGCTACGTGGCTAGCACTATTAGCATTGGCTAATAGCGCTAGCCACGTAGTCAACGCTAAAAGCGTCACCCCTCAAACCACCAACTTAACCTAAATCACTACAACAACTTAAATCTCGCCAACGTTCACCATTCCAAAACCATTGCATTTGAAAGTAAAATTCATGCGGGTTAACGATTTAGTCATGGTCGAAGAAAATGAAGAAAAAAAAAAAGAAAGTAATAAACCTTTGTGGCAATTCTAATTGTTGTTCAATAAACTCAAATCCCAATAAATGCATGCTAAAACAACATGTACAAGAGTTATTTTAGTCCCTTTAGCTAAATGTATAACAATAGGGAAAACACTTTTCAAAATGGCTTTATGTGATTCAACAAAAAAACAAACCTTGACTACCATAAAGACAAGAACCCTTCATGCTCCACATGGCTCTCATTCCTCATGAAATGCTTCATCCATGGAGTATGCTCTACCCTTTTGGCCATAGATTTGAAAAACAATATAAACATTGCAATCAATTCTTGTTCTATTTTCCTTTTCCTCATCACTAACAAGAAGGTTAGAAATAGGAGCTCCCATAATACACTAATCCTAACAAACCTTCATATCCTCCTAGGTTATAGTTGCTTCCCCGAATGAAAAAAATAAATGGTTGATGTTAAAATTTATTAAAATAATCTTTAACATATATACAAAATTAATCTATCTAATATCTAAAGCTATCCTTAGAAATATCCCTTATATTGATATTCCACAAATGATTGCACGATATCACACGATACTATTATATTTTTAAGGTATCGCTTCATTCGCCACCCACTTTGTCACATAAAGTTACTACTTTGTTGCTTTCGTCTTCAGTCTTTTTCATTGTTTAGCCATTGTTTCTTTACTCTTGTGAGTATATGCCATGTGACTTTGCTCTTGAATGTGAAAGCTTTACTTTTTCTAAAAAATAAATAGTGATTGAGAATGAAAAATACCAAAGACAAAAGCAACCAAGCAGTTACGTTGTGTAACAAAGTATGGGCAAGTGAAGTGGGGTGAGTGAAGCAACACCTTAAAATATAGCTGTATTATGCAATATCGTGCAATCAAGTACCAATATCAATATAAGGAATAATTTTAAGGATAACGTTAAATATGAGACGGGTTAATTTTCTATGTTAAAGATTATTTTAATTAATTCTAATTTCAACCATTTACTTTTTCATTGGAGAAAACAACTATAACATCGAAGGATATGAAAGTTTGTAAAGGTTATTTTGTTATGGAAGCTCTTGTTTCTAGCCTTCTTGTTAGTGATGAGAAAAGGAAAAAAAAAAAACAAGAACTAATTATGGTGTTTAGATTGTTTTTCAAATCCAAGCTTAAAAAGGCAAACATACTCCATAGATGAAGCATTTCATGAGAAACAAGAGTCATGTGGAGCATGAGGGATTCTTGTATTTATGTTTATCAGGGTTTATTTTCCCTGCTAGATCACACAAAAGCATTTTGAAAAATATTTTCCCTATTGCCATACATCTAACTCGAAGGACTAAAATAGTTCTAGCACCTGTTATTTTAGTAAGCATTTATATGAATTTGAGTTTATTGGACAACAAAATCAAAACTGCCACAAAGATTGATTACTTTCTCCTCTTCTTCATTTTTTTTTACCACGGTTACACCATTAACCTGCACAACTTTTACTTCTAAAAGCAGCGATTCTAGAATGGTGAACACGGGCAAGGATTCAAGTTGTGGCAAAGGATTTGGGTTGAGTTGGTGGTTTGAGTGGTGGAACCTGTAGGATGTGACAATGGAGATTATGATGGCACTGATAATGACGAAGAGGTAAGAAGGCTTGATGTACAAAATGAAGAAGCTATAAAGGTTGCTTAGGGAAGTAGATGGTGATGACTGGGAGAAACACCTTGAGGCCTTCCAAAGCACAAGCATGTAGGACCCTCCACATGCTTTAAAATAATCAACTAATATTATCATACTTTATGAGTTTAAATAGAGAGAAATCTTGCTAGTTTTCTCTTAGCTCACACTCACACTCCTATGTAAAATATAGTATCTCAATTGTCAAAAGAAGACTTTGGATATTCACTCCAACATTGTCCCCTTTCCAATTGGCACAATTCAAATAAATTTAAAAACAATTCAGAGCAATATTCAAGCAATAACAAATTAACAATATCAAAATTCCAACATCAAATCAATATTCAAGTAAATCAATATTCCAACATAAAATTCAACTAAGAATATAAAGCAAAATTCAACTAACAAAAAGCAAAATTCCAACATCAATAATTAGAGCAATCACAAATAATAAGATAGAGAAAAATTTAACTAAGAATACAAAGCACCTCAAACTCACAAAATCCAAAATTACAAAAAGCAAAAATAATAAAAAAGAACTCAGGGGGTTACCTGCTACGAAACAAATTAGCAATATTAAAATTCACAGAGTAAGAACATAAAATTCCAATATCAATAATCAAAACAACCACAAACAACAAGATAAGACAAAATTCAACCAAAAATGTAACAAAGTGGAGGATATTACCATAACTACCATACAACTTTTCAAAAAATAAGAAAAACATCATATATATATATATATATACATGAGCAAAAACCCATTACTAATAAACAATAATCTTTATTACAAACTGTTCCTTGGAAAAAACTCTAAGATACTGTGTGGGTCTTTCAAAATAATAGCTACTAAGGTTTTACATTCAAAGGACCATGCCATATACATAAAGGGTCCCCATTTACAAAATATTAAATAAGTACCTCAAAAGAGAGTCTATAAACAAAATATACATTCATATATCTAATGATAACAATCTTGAAAGCTTTCCTAAATAATAGAGGCATCCAAGTTCACCATCCTCTCTTGTACGCCCTTCCACCAGTTTTTGCCTTGTTCTTCAGCATGAATATGGTGTAGGTGACCTTCTACTCCTCGGTGCAAGGCACTACTCTAAAGATCTTCTCCATCTCCTATACTCATGACTCTACAACTGAGGGATTATATTCTCCCTCGAAGAATGGTGGGAGGTTCTTTTGGAACATTAAGAATCCTATGTTCTTAGCCTCATTTCCTAGGTTGTTGGTAGTAGTGGAGCCTTTTGGTGTCCCTCATAAGACTTGGTTCACCAGGTTCATTATTGTCGCAACTTGTTCCCTAATGGCATTGGCCATCATTTCCATAGCCAGCCAATCGAGGTTGTGCTACTCATACAAGTGTGGAGTTCGAGGCCGTCCTCTTCCTCTGCCTTGTGTTCTCTTAGCCATAATTTCTACCTACACTACACAACATATTGAGCTGATCAAGTTCAATATATCGCAACAAAGTAACGTAGAATTCATGGCAAGATAACACAACAGAAAGCTCTTAACTCAATTTATTATTTACTAGCCACAATCCAAAGGATTGAACTGCTCTAATACTAAAATGTAATACCTCTAACACTAAATGTAATACCTTAGAGGGTATTACCATAACTACCATAAACCTTTTTAATAAATAAGAAAAACACTATATATATATATATATATATATACATGGGTAAAAACCATTACTAATAAACAATAATCTTCATTACAAATTATTCTTTGGAAAAAAAATTCCAAGATATTGTGTGGGTCTTTCAAAATAAAAGCAACAAAGGTTTTACATTCAAAGGACCATGCCATATACATAAGGGGTTCTCGTATACAAAATATCAAATAAGTTGCTCGAAAAAGAATCTATAAACAAAATATCCATCCATATATCTCTATGTCAATTGCTCAAGGTTCTTTAACTTGCTTGATCTAGAATATGAAACTTAAACTAGGGAAACAATGTCTTAGTGAATGCCCTAGTAACTCAACATAAAAACTTAAATGCCATGAATACATAAGACATATAGATATTCTCTTTATAAAACATAACTTTGTACTTAAATGGAAAACTTGCTTGAATACTTTCATCAAAACATAAATATTAAACTTTGCATGCTTTATCTCTATCTTTTTTCTCTTTTCTGTCTTATGGTCAAATTAAACTCAAATTCTTCAAAAGGCATCCCTCTTGTTCTTTCCATTATTCTTCCCTTACCAAAGAGCATCTCTTACCACTGTTTAAGGACCGAAGGGGACGGAAACCTTTCCTTTTCAAAGAGGATACATAAAAGTCTTATGCATGCTTATCTTGTTAACTTTTATTTATTGCCATCCTTTGTTGGGCGAAGGGGTTACTGTCCTTCCTTCACCAAAAAAAAAATTCTCATCATTCATCCATAGCATTAAATATCATTAATCATGCATATTAAGGGATAGGGAGTTACATGTTAAAAGAAACAACTTAAAATAAAACACATGTTATTTCAAGGGTCCTACACTTAGTGTTGGCATAGCCTCGCTTAGCGCGATTGACCCTCATACTCATATGGTGCTCATCATTGCTGTTAGAGCCAGCAAAATGGGCCCGGCCTGATGGGCCAACCCACTTAGCCTGCAAAACGAGTTGGGCTGGGCTCAAAATTAGGTGGCCTAAAAAAAATTGGGCCTTTTTGGCCCGGTCTGTTTGGCTTGGCAAGTCATTTCAATTCGAGCCGGGCTAGCCCGATTTATATATAATCTATTAATGTGAAAATAAATATATAATATATATTATTAATAGTTATAGACATTTAATATTAATACTATTAAAAAAATTAAAATGAAAGGCAGATAAATTCACTCCCACACTGTCTCTGTGTGTGTATTGTGTATTTGTGTTCACTCTCGTGACCTCGTCTCTCGATACCCAAAAAAAACAACAAAACATAATAGGGCTTTAAGAAGAACCCTAGCCCCTAGGCGCACCCCGGTAGCACCAGTGCTCCCCCTCCTGCTTCCACCACTTGTGCCTGCGGCCCTGCGCCTCTACTTCACCCTTCTAGTCCACTTTCGCCTCCTCCTTCGTCTACACCTCCTGCGAACGTGCGACTGCACGAGTCACGACGCGACGCCCACCCCCCGCCCTCAACGCAATGGCACGATGCCTCCTAGCCGCGAATCCTTCTTGCCAGATAGTTCACAACGCCCCCTGGCCTTGGTGGCAGTGGGAGCCTGCTCCGTTTCTGACTGTTGTATTTCCCTCCCAGGTTGGCCTCTACTATTTTTTTCTGTCGTGCTTTGCTTCACTGCAACACAACAACAAGTTAATAGATAATATGATTATTATTTTTTTTTGTTTTTTATGTGTGGTTCACTGGTTTGTATGCATTTAAATTAAAGAAACTCCTTGTATATATAGTCATGTGGCTGAGGCTAAGTTGATTGGATACTAAGTTATCTATTCTCCTTGCCGGTTAATATGGAAAAAAAATTTGGATATTGATTTGGGTGTCCATTTTTTAAATTTGGACAGTTTTGTGTTTTGATAGATTATTGAATGGATTAACTTGTATTGATAATGCTTATTGCTATTTGTATTTTTGCAGTCAGGAATCTTGAAGAAAACTTGGAGAATATGGATGATATCATAGAAACTCCACCTGAAATTAGCACCGAGGCAACTCTAACTAATAATCCATCTTTTAAGTGCAGTACTACCATTGCTGGCAATAAGAGTAAGAGCATAGATGAAGGTGGGCAAGAACAAGAAACCATAGAGGCAAAGAAAAGTAGGACTAATACTTCTGAGGTATGGAATTATTATGAAAAGCTTGGTTTGATTGATGGGGTGGAAAAATGCAAATGTAAAGGTTGTGGAAAATTGTATACATGTAAAGTTGTTTCAGGGACCAATCATTTAAGACGTCATATTCCTAAATGTCATGCAACTCCTAAGTTCCAAGATGTAAGAGTCTTGTTAGATAACCTAGCTAACTTATTGAGGCAATGGAAATTTGATAGTAAGGCCTATAGAGATGCACTTGCTAGATGTATCATCAAGCATAATCTTCCATTTAGCTATACCGAGTATGAGGGGGTTTGGGCTATAAATAAAGTTTTGAATCCTGATTTTAAACCATTGCTAGAAACAC
Organism: Spatholobus suberectus; assembly: GCA_004329165.1. Taxonomy (NCBI): domain Eukaryota; kingdom Viridiplantae; phylum Streptophyta; class Magnoliopsida; order Fabales; family Fabaceae; genus Spatholobus; species Spatholobus suberectus. The sequence goes on from CM014733.1 coordinate 35,199,263, forward strand.
AGCAAAAGCTGATTGCAAAAATGTGTTTTTGAGTGAAAAGGCAAAGTTAAAGAGTGTGCTAGCTAATATACCTGGTAGAATATGTTTGACTTCTGATGTATGGACAGTTGTAACTACCCAAGGCTATATGACTATGACTGCTCATGATGTTGATGAGGATTGGAAGTTAAATACCAAGCTACTTTCATTTTGTCATTTGGATGGTTCACATACTGAGTTAGAATTATCTAGTAAGGTACTTGGAGTGCTTAAAGATTGGGGGATAAAGGGAAAAAAAATTTCTTTGACATTGGATAATGCATCTTCTAATGATAGCATAATAAAAATTTTAAAAGAAAGGCTTAATTTGCAAAATGGCTTGTTATGTAAAGGTGAATATTTTCACGTGAGATGTTGTGCACATATCTTAAACCTTATAGTTCAAGAAGGTTTGAAGGCGGGTGAGAATGCTTTATACAAGACTAAAGAAAGTGTGAAATATGTGAGAGCTTTGGAGGGGAGGTTGAGAGAATTTTAAAGATGTGTTGAAGAAGTGCACTTAACTGAAGTTGGTGGTAGTTTCTTGAGGTTGGATGTGTCTACTAGGTGGAATGCTACGTACATGATGCTTGAAAGTGATATTAAGTATCGTCATGCATTCACTAATTTGACCTTTTGTTATAGAAGTTACAAATTTTGTCCAACTAATGAAGAGTGGGAAAGAGCGGAGAAGATATGTGAATTCTTTGCCCCATTTTATGACATTACTAATTTGATATCCGGGTCATCTTACCCCACCTCCAATTTATATTTCATGCAAGTTGCAATTATAGAGATAGGATTGCATGCAAATTTGAATAGCCATGATGAGGTGATCAAAGATATGGCATCAAGGATGAAGGTGAAATTTGATAAGTATTGGAGTGAATATTGTGTCACTTTTGCCTTTGGTTGTGTTCTTGATCCAAAGGTAAAGTTGAATTTCATCACCTTTTGTTATAGGAGGCTTTATCCATATGATTATAAAAAGAGGGTCAATAGGGTAAAAGTGGGCTTATATCATCTTTTTGGTGAATATGTAAATAATCTAGCTACATCAAGCTTATCTTTACCTAGTACTTCATCAAGAGACATGCAATCTCATCCAATGCCAAGGGGAACATTCCCTTCATCCATTCTTCAGGTAACTTTGACTTTGCAATTATAATTTTAATTCATTATATTACATTTAATTTTCTATTAATGTCTCGAATTTATTTGTGTTGTGTTTGTCTCATTATAGGCGTACCAGCAGGAAATAAGACAACAGAGTTCAACTGATGGCAAGTCTCAACTTGACATATACTTAGGAGAATCATGCATTGTTGGTGAAGACATAGATGTCCTCCAATATTGGAAGCTGAATAAGCATTGATTCCCTCAACTTACTTTATGGCTTGTGATATTTTAAGCATTCCAATCCCAACAGTGGCTTCGGAATCTTCATTTAGTATTGGAGGTCACATTCTGCACAAGTATAGAAATTGCCTACTCCCTGAAACTGTGTAGGCCCTCATTTGTACTCGTAATTGGTTGCACAGTTTCAAAGAAGTTGGACCTTTTGGTAATAGTAAACTAGTGAATTATATTTTAATCTTTCTTTTTTAAAACTTCAATTTATATTTAATTATTTAATTTTACTTACTTATTTCTTTTGTGTTATGAATTGCAAATGCACAAGAAGTGGAGGAGATACAACTCTTTACGGAGCAAAATGAACAAGGAGAAAAACCAATATCTTAATTTGTTGTTGAACATTTGTATTTGGATTTGTGAATTTGTTGAACTTTTGTCATGTATTTGTTGTTGAAGATATTTGTTTCCAAATTTCTGAATTTGACATGACTCAGTTGATTTTCCTTAAATGGAATTATGGAAGTTCATTATGGATTATTTGTTTTATGTTGGTGCTCTATGTTGTTGGTACTATTTTCAGAAAATGATGAATGTTTATAACTAGACAAACTAGTGAATGATATATGCTTACAATATTAGGTACCTCACTTTTTTGCAAAAATACAAAATAATGCAAGGAAAGAAATGCTCCCTTGTGTCAAACATGTTATGTATGTTAACATATATATATTATTTAATTATTTAAAACAAGTAGTAGCCTAGTAGGATGCCTATTAAAAAAAGACCATATATTAATGTGCTAATAAGAGAACTTACGAATCAACAAAATATGCAAGAGGAATTGTTAAACCTATGAGTAAGGCTCCCACAATATCGGGTTAAATGTAATTACTAGGTTTTTGAAATTCCACTTTCTTAAATAAAAAATATATATTTTTCCATAACTCTATTTTTTTTCCACCAATACAAATACAAACAACATAGTCAAGAAAGACATTTTCTCAAGTAGTTAATTATTTTAAAAAAATGGTTCATTGATATTGTAAATAAAATTTGCTTAAAGAAATATTTTTAATAAGACTATTGAGTAATTAAGTAAATTATATATGAATAAAAATATTCGTTTATACTAGAAAGTATGTAGAATTTAATTTTAAATATTTAATACCATTTAAATAATATTATTTCATATAATTGTTGACAAAAAAATAAAAATTAAAATAGATAACAACTTTAATCGATTTGCAAAAAAATTCAGGCCAAATTGGCTTGGTGGCTCGCAATGGGCTGGCTTGGGCCATGAAAAAACAGCCCCAATCACAAACCGGGCCAGGCTAAAGAATAACGGCCCGCCAACTCTAATTGTTGTGTAGTGGTTATAGACATCCTCTCTAGAGGTCCCATGCTTAGCACACAAAGGCTATGCTTAGTGCCACTACGTAAGGGTTTAAGACATCCTTTTGGATGTCCTACACTTAATGCATAAAGGGCCTCAAGTAGTGCCATGTCACCGAGCCTTAACCTATAGGCTTGAGAGAGCTCACACTTAGCGCGAATGGGGTTGCACTTAATGCTACTACACAATGTATCAAACATATACCTTTGCGGGACAGATGCTTAGTGCTATGAATCTGTGCTTAGCATGAATCGATGATTTGCAAATCGTGAAATTCATAAATCTGCATACCCTAAGACCATCCATGGCCTTCCAACCTATTAAAACACAATATAATGCTCTAATATTACTTTTTTAAGATTCTAAACATCAAGACCCTTCTTTTCAACCCATCAATCATGTAAATAACACAAAGATCAACATTTTTCCCAAATCATGAATAGTAACTACAAAAATGCAAAACAAAGGGGAAAAGGAAACAATACCCAAAACCAAGGGGAAAAAGGGAAACATGTGATGGGATGCACTCACCAAGAAGTCCTAGGTGTGGGTGTGCCTCTTCTCTTTTCTCCTCATTTTTTTTCTCCTATTCTTTTTCTTCTTCCTTTTATTTCTCTCTTTTAAGATTTATGTCTGTGAATGTGAATGTGGGGGTGTCTAAGGGCTAGAAAGGTAAAAGCCCTTATTGGGCCCTAAAGGCCCTCTCTCAAATCTTGATATAATTATGGCCCACTCTTTCTATATTACATGAAGCACTCTTTAAACTAACAGAAAAAGAAATTCTATTTATTTATCTCATTAATCTTATTGTTCTAATTTTGGGGATGTTAACAAAAGCACAAAGTACGTCAAACTCACAAAAACCAAAATTATAGAAGCCAAAAACAACAAAAGAAAACTCAATCCGAGGCTTACCTGTTGTGGTGGTGACGCAGTGGTGCAATGATGGTGTAGTGGTGCGATACTGGTGATGCAATGATGTGTGGTAATGGAGTGGTGACAACACGACGGTGCAAAACTAGGAGGAAGAGAGAGAAAATGGTGGTGGCACGGTGGTTATATGGGTGAGGTGCAATAAAGATATCGATGATGGTGGATGGGAAGCTTAGTGGAGAAGGGGGAGAAACCAGAGCGTGGTGAAAGAAAAACTACAGAAAGAAGGAGAATGGGGGAAAAGGGTCTAGAGTCGTAATGTATTTAGATTTAGCGTCAACTTTGTCGACGCTAAATTGGAAGCTAATTTAAAATGGTCAAGTACATTAATTATGCATTAGCGTCGGTCGACGCTACTACAAGTATCTCTTATAGCATTGGCCAAGCCAACGTTAATTTGGAAACTAATTCAAAATGGTCAAGTACATTAATTACGCATTAGCGTCGATAAGACTAACACTGTGAAAAATATCTCTGTTAACGTCAGTAAAGGTTGTTGCTAATTTCAAACTTCTAAATATTTTCATATTTGAAAAAAAAACTTAAAACATTGCCTCTACTTTGTGTCTGCTTAGCGTCAACATCAAGGACAATGCCATTTAATGCGTTTCTTATAGTGAAAAGGTGGGAGTCGTGGTATGTAATAGTAATGAGGAAAATAATGATGACAGTGATGATAATAGGTTTGATAGTAGTGGTGGTGATGGAACAAAGAAGTTACATAGTGTAAGGTGAAAGTGAAAAGAAAAAAAACTATCCTCATTTATCTTTTCTATTTTGAAATAACTTTTGAACTAATAAACAAAATAAGATAAGCAAAGGGATAAGTTTGTCGTATCAAATTGACTCAAATAATAAATGAAAATAAAATATGATAATTTATCATATCCTATGTTCTTTATCTTGATCATTAAACAAACCCTAATTATATGCAAATGTTCATGTTACTAAAATGTCTAAACAAAATATATTGATAAGTGTTATTTGTAACACCCTATTTTCTTTCTAATGCATGATTCAGTGTTTTAATAACTAAAAAGTGGAAACTTGATATATAATCCAAGTGATTAAAAGAAATAAATGAATTGTTGTTATGTATGGTATGTTGTATATAGTGATGGTTTGGTGTTGTTTGTTTGAAATTCGGGTTTGAATTTAGGAAATTTGAGATATGTGCTTGAGCCAATTTGAAAATGTTGTGAGAGTGATTTTGGGCTTTTGAGAGAAAACAGTTGAGTTAGACCTGTAACGCCGTGTTTTTCTTAATGCATGATTTAGTGGTTTAATAACTAAAAGTGAAAATTAATATATGATTATGGTGTTTAAAACAAATAAATAACTAGATTGTTGTTGTTGATTGTTGTTGTGTGGTGTTAGTTTTTTGTTGTTGACTTGGAATTCCCATCTGAGTTTAGGGAACTGAGACAAATGTGCTTGAGCCAAATTGAGAGTGTTGTTGGTTTTGGTTTAGGTTGTTGAGAGAAAAACAATTAAGTTAGACCCGTTGTGAGTTTTGGAGAGTGAATGGATGGATCTTGAGCTTTAATGGGCCTGAAGCCTTTGTGAGGCCAGGGGGAGTTTTAAACCCTTTCCCTTCTCATTTCTCTCATTCCCCCTTTCATTCTCTCTCTCATTCTCGTGTCTCCCTCTCACTCTCTTCTCTCTTTCTCTCAATTTTTCCTCTAATCCTTATCGAGATTCTTGAAGTGTGAGACCCAAACCCAATGAGGAATCCCGTTTCTAAGCGTGGGAAGGCTGTTGTTACCTTGCTTTCACAGATTTTGGCTCAAGGTTCTGTGTCTCTCACGTTTTCCCTTCCCCAAGCTCGGATTTGGAAGCTCGAAGGGGTAAGGGAAGCTTACACTTGCTAGATTTGTGATGTATGAACATGATTGTGTGTGAATATCACCTTGGGTTGGTCCAAATTCGGATTGTATGTTGGTTGTGGTGAGATTTTGGATGAAAATGGGTTTTTAGAGAAAATTCTGAGATTTGATAAGAAATCTATGAATTATGTTATGAAATGTTGAATTGATTGTATAATCTATTGTGTATGAGCTTGATTGGGTTGGATTGATGATATTGGAACCCTATTGATTCGAAAAATTGAGTTTAGGTGGTGAAGGTTTGAGTGTTCTGCAAAAAATTGGGGGTTTTGCGCAATCCTATCACAGATAATCGATTATGGGAGCTTCATAATCGATTATCTGGAGCTCCAAGTGCTGTTTTCATGATTTTGGCTCTGTGATAATCGATTATTGCCTCTGATAATCGATTATCTATTGTTCAGAAAAAATTTTCTGGTTTTGTTTCGGAAATAATCGATTATAGAGACCTATAATCAATTATCCCTACTGAAAAATGAATTATGATGCATTTTTGCTACAATACATAATCTGTTACTACAGTACATAATTTGTTATTTCAAAACTGAATGTACCATTTAAGATTTCATAGTTTTTACTCCAAAATGCAAAGTATTTTGTATATACACATATAAAAAGAGTATTATACATTTTCAAAAGCTCTATTTGAGAAAAATGGAGAGTTGTCAAGTTGGGATATGATTTCTTTAATTTAAAGAGGCGAATTGTTTCAAAGGTTTTTGTAAACTTCTAGATTTACTTATCTTCCAAATGGTTTTCAAAGAGGGTCTTGATTTTAAATTATGAATTGATTGTTGGATATGTCTTTGAAGTGGAAGGTTGCTTAGATAGGACCTCCGCTTGTTGTATATGATATTATTGCATGAGGTTTCTTACGAGGTGGGCTGCTTGGATAGAGCCTTACTTGTTGATTATGATTGAGGCCGGTTTAGGGCCGATATGGTGTTGATGGATGTTAAGTGGTCATGTGAGGTAGCTGACGATGGACCTCTTTGCCACTAGTTGTATTGATATACATATATACATGTCGTATGTTTATTGGTTGTGGTTGAGTAGTTGATGGTGTGTAGTACATGCATTCATGCATAGTTGGTGGCTGAGGTAGCTAACGATGGACCTCATGCTGTGGTGCAGGGTAGGCACATAAGTTGGATGGTGACCAGAATTGGAACTGAGATGGGCCTCCAACCTAATGCTGGATAAGACGTGGGGCAGCTGACGATGGGCCTTCGGGGATGAGTGGATGGGCGACTCAGTAGAAGGCCAAGGTGATGTAAGCCTTGGGTCGCGATAAGCCACCACCCACATACACTTATCCTGACAAACCACTAAGCTTATCCGCATATTAGAGTTTGGCAATCCCTGAATGGTGCTTAGATAGGCCACAGTAGGGGGTGAGACCTGGCTGATCGCCCGATATGTTGTAAATCTCTCGAGAGTCGTGTCATCATACATTAACATAGTTGTGACAGATTGGTGGTGATATGGAGTTCTAGATTAAGAACTCTTTGCCATGTAAATGAATGTTTTATACATGTACATCTGTATGTAGATGTTGAGAACTCTGGATATATGATGGTGTGCCATATACTTGTGATTGACTATTGTGAATTGTTGATGATTTCCATAATCATATACTATGCCATTGTTGTAGTAAGCTTACCCTTGCTGTGTTTTGTTGTTGTTGGTTGTCTAGCTGTTGCTGTTGCGCTGATGTGCCTGTGATGATCACGTCCTATGGCGTGGGAGCAGACAACCAGGCTTTAGTGGACCCGGCTGCCCAGAGATAATGGTAGAGTTGCTTGCGAGACAACTCTTTTTGTTTTGGAAATGTTGTTCTGTATAGTTATTCTTTTGATAGGATTGTATAGATTGACTAGCTATAGGGAGTGAGTTTTGTATCCCGCTTCCCTGATGTATATATTTTTGATATTGTTGATCTAGGCTGGTGTTATCCCATAGTCGTGTATATATAATAATGACATTTGAACAAATATGCATGCATAGTACTAGGAGAGATGAGGTGGATCTCTCAATTGGTGTGTATGACTTATAAACAGATATGTTATGATTGTTTTTATTCACCTGATATATGGATAAGGTGTATGTTTAGTAGGGTTGTTTAGTAGCGATAGTTGGGTCATTACAAGACCAATTTTGAGATAAGGGGAGTGGCTTGGTGAGGTTTGGGCCTCAATTGGCCAAAAGTCTGTGAGAGAGCTCCCCAAAGGGTCTAAAGTATAAGAGGGAGTGGAGAGAGAGATTTCTCTCATTTCCCATCTCTCTCCTTTCTTCATCTATCTGTCTATCTCTCTAGAATCTCTCAAGTTGGCAAGGGTATTAGAGGATTTTGGGCTCAGTTTAGTGATTGTGATGAGACGAAGAATCAATCTGTGGAAGATTTTGGCTCAAGACACTGGATTCTCAAGGAACCTAAATACAGATTTAGGAACTTTTAGGGGTAAGGGAAGCTTACAAATCGGTTATTTTGTGTTAATAATTGTTAGTATGTTGATTTCTTACTTTATAATCGGTTGAATCTTTGTGGATGTTGCCGTTTTTGATGGTTTTGATTGAAAATGGGTTTTTGGAGGAAAATCTGAAATTTTGAATGAGAAACCATGATTTATGAGTTGATATGTTGAATTTGTTGTGTAATCTGATGTATATGAACTGGATTGATGTTGTTGGAACCCCATTGATTCGAAAATTTGGGTTATTTGATTGAAAAGTTTGAGTTTCTTTATAGAAAATTGCGTTTTTTTCGAAAATCGTCGCAGATAATCGATTATGAGAATCACATAATCGATTATCTGGAGTTCTAGAAACTGTTTTCATGATTTTGTTTCGAGAATAATTGATTATGCACTTTGATAATCGATTATCTGGGTTTCAAAAAATTTTCTTCTGGTTTTGGTTCAGAAATAATCGATTATGGAAACCCATAATCGATTATCCCTGTTGAAAAACGAAATCTAGTGCATTTTACTAAACGGATATAATCTGTTACTACAGTACATAATCTGTTATTTCATAATTGAATATACTATTTAAGATTTTGAAATTTTCATTTCAAAATGTGAAGTATTTTGTATATACACAAATAAAAAGAGTATTATACATTTTCAAAAGCTCTATTTGAGAATGATGGAGAGTTGTCCAGTTGGGATATGATTTTCTTTAAATTAAAGAAGTGAATTGTTTCAAAGGTTTTTGTAAATTTCAAGATTTGCCAATCTTCCAAATGGTTTTCAAAGAAGGTCTTGGTTTTCAAATTGTAGTTGATTGTTGGATTGGTTGTGAAGTGGAAGGTTGCTTAGATAGGACCTCCACTTAATGTGTATGATATTATTGTATGAGGTTTCTCATGAGGTGAGCTGCTTGGATAGGGCCTTACCTGTTGACCATGCAAGAGCCCGAATTGGGCGTGCATGGGGTTGATGGTGATTGTTGGACCACAGGTGGTGCTGAGTATATTCTACTAACACTTATGATCTTGGAGTGCACAACAAAGAAGTTGAAGATCACCCCTTCTTAAAGCTACCACAATATTATTGTACTGTCCAAAAGTAAAAAAGAATATTTATATAAACATTTCTAAGCACATAAAGATATAAATACTGTAAATGTCAACGACCAAATGCAATAAAGCTTATGCATGCTTTCTTAGGAAAATTATTCTACTGTATAAAGAGGCACTACATAATCCAAATCATGTTAAAAACCAATAACTTTTTATCCCCTAAAGTTGTTAAGGATCCAAAATTTAAGGCTGTCAGTTCATTGCCAGAATAGATTTGCCAAGTCCAAAAATGCCATCAATTTAATTCTCTTCATAGTGATCTCTGTGTCCTAGGAAGCTCAAAGAGAGTCAACAACTACAGGGCATTTACCACCCAACTCCAAAGTGACAGGAGTTAGAATCTTCACAACAATAGACATCACAATCCGCCCTACACATGCTCTTCTTAGCATTAATTTTTACATTCACTACAACATTTTTGGCCTATGGCAATGCTTATCCTAGCGATAGTAAAAAAACCGTTCTATTAGGTCATAATATACAACGTTTTTATATATCATTGGTGTAGGTCAAGAAATTTTATAATTTTATGGGCAACATTTTAAAACCGTTCTCTAAATTCAATAGGCAATGGTTAATTATATATTTTTTCTTTATGCAACGATTATAAATCGCTTCCTATTTGTTTACAATTAAATATAAAAAAAATCGTACTATTAGATTTCAGAAACAATTACAAAAATGTTGTTTATAGGAACCCTTAAGTTAAAGGCTTAAACCGTTCTATTAGACAAAAATTTCAAGTCCTATGCACTACTTTCTTTTTTCTTTCGCCTCCCCCTCTCCCACTTTGTGCGTAACACTCACTGTTTTGCCCTAATCCAATAGATTCTCTTCTTCTTCTACTCTCATCGTCTCATGATCAGATTTTTCTCTTTTGTTTTTACTACAAATCAAATTTTCTCTACTCAGTACTTTCACGATAGACGGTTGGACACCATCGGCTCTGCACTCTCCATCACCGCCAAAACACGTGGTTTAGCCTCTCCCTCGCACCTCTCCATTACCATTTTAAGTTTTCCAACTTTAATTTCATTTTTAATTTTGTTTTTACAACTATTGCATAACATCTTTGAATGACATATTTTGTATTTGTGGCTCTTGACTCACAATATGGGGCTCCATGACTTTGTATTGGATGTTCTTAAGTTCATTTGGGTGTAGAGTTCATGTCGGCCATTGGTTTGTGTTGTGGAAGGGAATGAACGATGTGAATTTGGGGGTTTCATGTATGAATAGAAGAAGTATGTGTTGTAAGGAAGATAATGAATTTGGGGGTTTGGATTTTAATAGGACATTTATAGGTGACTCTCTACTTGGGTTGTGGGGACCAAGCTTGTAGGCATCCTCTGGCCCACATAGTTATTTGTTTTTATGCTTAACATCACTGTTTAAAGATGCCTTGTCAGAGCTTGTCTCACCCAATAATCTAACTATTATTGGAAATGCTTTTTCAGCTCTATTCAATAATACTTTAGGTGCATCATGTGAGTAAGAATGCTATCATTTTCCTTCTTTGTTTTTGCTTCATTATTACTGGTTCAATACACTTTAGACTAATAGTTACCACTTAGGCACTTACCTTTATTCCAAGAATAAGAAATCTGTGGGCAAAAATAAAACTAGAATACAGATATTTTTAAAAGTAATATAATTACTATTTAATACCAAATGTATGTCTCTTTTTCTTACTATTTAAATAGATTAGGTGGCATTTCGCTTTGATATTCCTCTGCTGTGGGACCTCTGTTAATACAAAGGTATTTTAAGTCATGCAGCTTGCTTGCTTGTCTTTATTATGTATAGGCTATATTTCAGCACTTTGTTGTGCTGCCATGGCCTTTCTCAATAATTTTTTGTCTACTTTTTTAAAAATTACCTAATCTGACCCATTTAAGAGTTTTGTGTAGGATATCTACATTATTTTAAGTGTAGGCCTATGATCACATTGTTGGTTTCTATAATTGGTTGTTGTATCTTAAATTCTTAATGCACATTTTTTTACTACTTTTAGGTGCCATGCTAACAGCAAATTAGTGTCCATAGGTTCTTTTTGGAAGGGGGTTGTCTAGTTGGATGAAGCTCGTTATTGCCATTATTGGGTTGAATTTAAATTACTATTTTAAATTGTAGCTATTCTGAACAAACATGAAAATTATATGATAATATCTTTATTTTTTGGATTTCTATTGTGGACAATCTTAATCATGCAAACCTTTTAAGTTTAAAGTGAAGTTTTTATTTATTTTTTCCTTTCTTGTGAGTTAATTTTAAACTATTATTTTAATTTCTTGATTATTTAGTAAATCTATGAGAATCATAGTATAGTATATTAATTCTTTTAAATTTATTTTGCAGGCAATCCAAATCGTCACGAGTCTAATAGTAGTAGCCAGGTTGGAAGCTTTCTTATTTACTGAGCCACAATTTTAGACCTTACCTAATTGAAGCTTGGTTTAATATTCAATCATTTGTCCCTAGTAGGAACACTAGGTCCTGTATTCTTGAAAATTAGGAGACACTATTTCAATGATAGTTGGTTGTACATTGCATATTTTAGTGACAAATTGTAATCTATACGCTGTACATTTTTTTGGTATTGTTTTGGATTGGTATAGTTGAAAACTGTTGTCACAATCACGTAGAAAATTGTTCTTCATGTCATCCTATTGCTATGGTTGTTCTATGTTGCCTTTGATTGCTATGGTGTAAAACTGTTGTTGTACATTTCTTACAAAATTGTTCTCTATGTGGTACCATGTTATAGATTTTTTGCATTGCCTTTGACTGCAACGGTGAAAAATTGTTGTTGTATGTCACCTACAAAACCATTTTGTATGTCATACCAAAGAACACAGTTTTTTTGTTAGTGTTTCCTTTACGAAAAAAATCGTTCCCAAAGGAATGGGCAACGCCTTAGGTTACCACAGTTTGAAAATCGTTCTCAAAGTAAAGGACAACGATTTTTTCATTATAGACAACACTTTTTGGCGCAGTAATAGATGAAAATTGTTGTAGTGATTCACCAACAATGGAAAAGGAAATATATTTTGTCCTGTAAAAGAAATGAGAGAAAAAACCCGTGAACATAATGCAAGGGATATATGTTGTTTCTAAGGGATTAGTCAGTATAGCTTGCCAAAGGGGAAATTCCAAGATGAAATAATGAAGACCAGACCAAGTGGCTCGGAACAATTTCTACACTAGTGAGCAATGCTATTTATGGCAACTCATCCTATCAAAATTAATTTAGCTAGTTACTTCACATGTATGCTCATAGGTTCATCTTTAAATGCTTTACTTGGTGAATTCATAACAATATTTTGAAGGAACATATATGTATGTCTTACCTTGATGATGATGTTAATATGCTAGGCACCATTGAAACTATGGTAGTACATATTAGTTTGCTAAAGTAAAAATACAATAAAAGTATTTGAAAGAACTAATATGGAATTTATTTCAACTTATAAAAGTAGCTTAAGAACTTTACAAACTCTTTTTTGCTTATTTTAATAAAACTCATAGGAAAGCTTATCAGAATAAGTCTTTTTTCAAGTTTATTTCACTCAGCTTCAAGGTCTCTCATTAACAAGATTTTATTAAATAAGTGTTTAATTAAGGTGTAAATTGAGATAAGACAAAAACTAAAAAACTAATATAAATTCTATCACTACATAATGTAGGAGAAGTGGAAAAGTACCTCTTCAACTTTAATTTCCAATTTGAGCTTGACACATTCAACATCTTGTCCTTTGTGAGTAGCTTCTTTAAGAACCTTGCTATTACAATTACAAACACAAAATGTCATCACAACAAGCAAGAATTAAGATAACGAGTAGCCAATAAAGTTGGTTTTCATACATTTTCCTACACCTATCTATTTCATAGTTCACAACATGAAACAATATAGTTTTTAATTAGCTATCAGTTAACCCTAACAAGTATGAGAACACAACATCCTCTGACCAACAAAATTAAACAACTTCAATCTCGTCCGTAACTTCTAAAACTACCTAAATAGGTTCATCAACCAACTTGTAGCAGCAAATCACCAAAGAAATTATAAGAAACAACGACGCATAATAATCATTGATTAAAAACCTTCACTATTTTCATGCAGTTCTTAGAGATTCCCCTCTAGTCACCTTTCCCTACTTCTTACAATCCCACGAAGAACAGATTATGCTTTTCCTCTGTCCACAAAACCATAATCATCCACCAAAACCATCATTCTATCGATCTAAAATCAGTAGTCGTGTTTCATAATTTCAATTAATTCAATGATAGCAACAATCATGAGATTAAATAAGAGAATTTTTTAAAATTAAAAATAAAAATGATGATCAATCAAATCTCGTTCACGCTCGCACTCATTGTGTAGGACAAAGACAACGAAGTCTACGCGGCTCCCCACCTTCTACTCGATGAAGGAGATAATACGCCACAAGGCATGGTGACTTCAATCGCATTCTTCTTTAGGGTTCTTATTTTTCATTCCCACAAGGCGCTGTAAGGATATGATTCTTATTTTTCATGGAGTTTTGGGTTCTTCATTTTTTAGCTTATGATGTTAAGACGTGAGAAAACAATATAAAATTGATTATGATAAGGTGGAATGAGAATTCTTACGTGTCACCCTCAATGAGTTCGGTTTCCCTTTACAAACCATTAACCTCATTATGAATTGCATCACCTCCACGAAGTTATCTTTAAAGTGGAACAATGATATTCTTGAGAGTTTTGCCCCTAGAAGAGGACTATGACAAAGGGATCCCATATCACCTTATCTATTTATTCTGTTTATGGAAAAGTTGGCTCTCATGATTTAAGAAAGGGTTTAGAATGGTTCATGGTAGCATGTTAAAGTTTCTAATAATGGGCCTTCAATCTCCTATCTTTTCTTTGTGGGTGATTGCCTTCTTTTTACGAAGGCTAGTTGTACTCAGGTTAAGGTTGTCAGGGATGTTCTTCAACAGTTCTGTTTAGCCTCAGGTTTAAAGAGAATGTCCAGAAATCCTGTTTTCTTGTTTCTAAGAATGTCTTACGAAGGAAAATCACTAAATTTGCTTCTATTATTAACTTTGGTCACGTTACAAATCTAGGCAAGTATTTGGGTTTCTCTTTGTTGGTAGGTAAAGTGAAGAAAAGTGATTTTTCTTACAATCTGGATAGAATTAATGGTCGTTTGGCAAGTTAGAAATGCAAGCTTTTGAATCGTGCAGGGAGGGTAACATTGGCTAGTTTTGTCTTTTTGTCTATACCCACCTACACCATGCAAAATATTTGGCTTCAAGAAGGTATATATGACAAGATTGATGCAATTATCCATGGGTTCATTTGGGGCAGCCCTTATTCTCATTAGGTTGGCTGGATAACTATCACCTAACCTAAAAAGATAGGCAAACTGGGTATTCATACGACACATTCTGTCAGCATTACTCTCCTTGAAAAACATATGTGGACTATTTTGCATGACCCTGATAAATTTTGGGTTCAAGTGCTAGCCGAAAAATATCTAAGCCATACTCATTTATTACATGCAACTGTGGAGGATGGAAGCTCTTACACTTGTGTTAAATAAAAGGGCTGGATCCAAGAGGGGATGAATTGGATTTATAAAAATTTTCAAGAACCCCAAAGTCTTTTCAAAGATAAAATACTAGATTTTTGAAAAACCTTGAATCAATTTGATTTGGTGATATGGATGTTGTAGAATTAGGACAATTAACTTGTCTTCATTATGTAACCATGAACAAGATTATCATGAATTGATATGCAATTGATAAAGTGATTAAAATTCAATATATGTGAGGAAAGGTAGAGAAAAAAGAGAAACACACAAGATTTATACTAGTTTGATCACCACCACTGTGATCTACATCTGGTTTCCAATCAAACCGATTAGTATTATCATTATGTAATTCAATTTGTTTACAAACACACTGCACAAACAAAAACATCACACACAAACACAACCTAAACACCAAGTTTCTTGAAAACCTATCAAGAAAACTTAAACTAATTCTTGTGGAACGCTACCACAAGAGAAACTTAAGAAAACCCTCCTCAAGAACGAAAATTATACCAAAAGTAAGGATTAGATATCACCTCAATTCGTGATGAATGTCAACAATGAAGTACAATACAATCTGCTACAACCAAAGACGTATGAAGCATCTAATCTCTTAAATTTTGAAGATAACAAACTTATTAAGTTTTAAGTCTCTATTGTAAAAAGTTCTCTAAAGCGTCCAATGCGTGTTTATATCAAGGCATCCAACGCGCCAATTTTAACAAGCGTCCAATTGACTCGTATATGTCGATCGTCCAAGCATAAGTCCCTTCTACGTCTAAGTTTTGAAGCCTGTTTGAATTTAGCATTTTCGCATGAAAATCTTGAGACTAATAATTTGTCTCTTAAAGTGATTTAACGTTCAAATGTCTAAGCATTAATTGAAAGTCAGATACTAACATATAAATGCAGTGTTGCAGAAAAAGGAAGTCAACTTATCAAGCTGGCAAGACGAATAAAGAATGTTCAGAAAAGCAACTCTTCAACACAGTACTACACTTTGCATTTTAATGCAAAAATAACAGTCTCTTGAAGAATGAAGCTAAGTTCTCAACGGCTACTTTCTAAAAGACTATATATAGCTGCTCAAA
The DNA here is from genome assembly GCA_004329165.1 of Spatholobus suberectus. Classification (NCBI taxonomy): domain Eukaryota; kingdom Viridiplantae; phylum Streptophyta; class Magnoliopsida; order Fabales; family Fabaceae; genus Spatholobus; species Spatholobus suberectus. The sequence continues at coordinate 35,215,101 of CM014733.1, forward strand.
AGAGAAGAAAAGTAGAGAACGACTACAATCTTTGCACTTACTGGACGACGTTGAAATATCTTCAAATTCTTTGTAAAAATTCTTGTATTGTTCTTAAATTTTCATATTCTCACATTGTGAGTTGAAACTTTTTTTCATCAAATGTTTATGTTGTGAAAGCCCAGAGAGGCTTAGTGAAAAAGAATACTTGGGTGTTTAGGCAATCTGGGTAGATTGCATTGTAAAGCCTAAAGAGGCTGAAAAGAATACTTATGTGTAACCTAAGGTTGGTTAGTTGAACACCTTCAAGATGAAGGGACTGGACGTACCTCAAGTTTGAGTGAACCAGTATAAAATCCTCTGTGTGGTTTTCTTATCTTATCCTTACACTCGTCTTATTTATTTGTCTTCAAACTAGTTTTTGAAAAGAAAAAAAAATCTTTTAATACACAATTTAACCCTCCATTCTTATGTATTTCTTGTTCTTTTAAAATCTACCCAATAAGATAACTTCTCTTTATCCACAAAGATGATCCATGTGTGAGCTCTTGATTTGATGAAAAACTTGTTGTAATGATGATGAAAAATGTGATTTCTCTCTTGAAAAATTCTCATAAAAGTTTAGGGGTTGGAATCCACGTCTAAAGAATCAAGAAGGTTTGCATTTTATAGAGAGAAAACTGAAATAACTAGTTATCCAATCTCGTAATCAGTTATTTTGTTCTTCACAAATCTGGGAAATGAACTTGGAGAGAAAATAACTAGTTATTTCCCTTCGCAACTAGTTATTTGCACATAGCTTCTATTTTTAGGTTACTTAAAATAACTTATTACATAACTATATAATCAGTTATTTGCACATAGCCATATTTTAGCATTTTAAAATGTTACTGATTACATAATTGCGTAACTGGTTATATCATATTCAAATAAGCTTTCTAGCATAAACAATAACGAAATCAATCGATTACCTAACCAAATTAACATAATTAAATTGTTTCCAAACACAAGATTAAATCCTTTAAGAACTTTAACATAGAGCTGTCATCTTTTATTAAATTAAAGCCCTATTTTAAACATCTATTTCATCTTGGATTCAACTTTAAGCTTATGAAAACATATTATCACTTCTTAATCCATTCAGTCTTAGATTTAGAGCTCATCACCATCAAACCATCAAAGATAAAGATCAATCATGCATGACACATAACCACACACACATATAAACATACAATACAACTTTGCATTCATCAAGAGGCTAAATTCAAAACTCTATTAATCAATTCTTCTTCTTGCTTCTTTAACTTGGACGTCAATCATGATAGCCTTAAAAAATATCAAACCTAGGTTCAAAATTCGTGTAGGCCAAGGGCCAGTTTTGGTCTTTTACGATCAATGGCTTAATGATGGTAGACTTTGTGATTTACTAGACTATGTGCAAATAAGTGATAGTCAATTGCTTATTAATGACGTGTTGATTCAAGGTAGCTGGAACTAGAACACTGTTACTACACCCTTCCCCAATCACATAAAGACAAAAATGATAAGCGTAGTCCTTGATAAGAATACTGAGGATGTTATTATTTGGTGGCCTTCTCAAACGGGTCATTATTCTACCAAATCTACTTATAAATGGTTAATCCAAAAGCCTGCCATTCATTCAACCTCTCTAGAGAATTGGACCTGGGTCTGGAAGCTACAACTCCTTAAAAATATCAAACACTTCTTGTGGATTATTTTTCATGATAGTCTTCCAACTAACTTATTCTGCTTAATGAAATAGATGTGAACACATAAGAAGGGGGTTTAAATTATGTGTTTTAGATAAACTTTTTCACAAACTTTTGAAAGCAGATAAAAATAACAAATACAAGCCACCAAGAAGGTTAAGGGAAGAAAAGCACACAAGGATTTTTTATACTGGTTCACTCAACCTGAGTTACGTCTAGCTCCTTTGTCTAGAAGGATTTTCACTAACCAACCCTTTGTTACAAACAGGTATTCTTACTGCCTCAACAGGCCTACAACAGTGATCAACCCAAATCACTTGTACAACCCAAGTATTCTTTAATCATAAAGCCTCTTTAGGCTTTCATAATACAAAAGAGTGTTTTACATAAATCTACTCATAGAATGAGGATATGAAAGCTAAGAGCAACTTACAAAATCTTTGTTTTTGCAAAGAGTATGAAAACTAAGAGAATATGCAAGCTCGTCCAGAGAGATTTTGAAATATTCGTCACTTCTTCGTTCTTCTATACACTTCGAAACTTCAGGCTTTATATATATATATGTATAGCCTAGGAAAAATAGTCGTTTAAGTAGACAAGCTTCAAGCTTCAGAGACACGTTGTAGAACTTTGTCATGCTGGTAGCGCATGTATCGAGCTTGCAAAAGTAACAAAAAAACGACTTTTGTATTTGCAACAAAAATGGAGGTGACATTCTGCACTTCAGAGTTGTTTTTTCTGATCATTCCTTATTTTGGTTTGACAGGTTGATAAATTGACTTGCTTTCTTGTAAAGTTGTACTTATACAAAAATATATATCTGTTTTTCATTTAATGCAAGACATATATGAGGTCTCATAAAAGGAATAAAACATTCGTTTTCAACGCGTACAAGGATAAGCGTTTTGAACTTCTAACATTTAGTTGAATTTCCACAAACGTCTCGAATAAGATATTGGATGATTTTCAAAAGAGCGTATATGTTTGAGTAAAGTGATTGGATGCTTAGTTTAAAATGGGGTGTTTGACGCCATATTTTCTTAAAACATGTTGGACGCTTTCAAAAACTTTTTACTGAAAAGCAATATCTGGACGCTGTTTTAAAAATAATTACATACAAAAGTCTTTGGTTCCAACACTTAAAGCGACATTTGTTTTTTGACTTTAATTGTAATAGGTGTAGCATGGCAGAGGAGAGTTGGATACATTTGCTCAGGGACTATCAGGGGGTGAAACCTGTTTGGAGGATTCTTAGAATGGATAGAGAGCCAAGTTTCTACACTAATCACAGCAAACTTTGGCTTTGTTCGCAACTTCAACAATCTTATGGAAGTTTATTTGCTTACGCATGTTGGTTTATTTAGAAGTTTCGTAATGTGAAAGTCTTTTAGGATCATGTTTGATCAATATGGTGTATGTTAAACCAAATTTGAACCATATTTGCTGTTCTTTCCTAGCCTTATGCTGTGCTTTAGAACAAAGTGCATGAGCAAATATCTTAGACTCCTTTAAAGGAAGATTGCGTCAAAATCAACACTGATGGCAGTTCCATAAGTAACCCGGGCCCTTCGGGTTACTCAAGTTTTTGTGGGCATACAACAAATGTTAATGCGGAGTTGCATGCAATTAAACAAGATCTCCAACTTGCTTGGAATTCAGGCTTTGGGAAAGTTGTTTGTGAAACCGATTCCATGACAGCTTTATGATTAGTGCTCTATGGTCAAAATGATTTGCATCCTTATGCTTCTGTTATTAACCAGATTCGGTCCCTCATGACAAGGTCTTGACATCTTGCTTTCACTCATTCTTATAGGGAAGGGAATCAATATGCAAATTGTTTAGCTAAAATGGGTTCTTTTTTTTTTTTTTGATACCTTCATGTTGTGGAATGTTTGTTCACAGCATCTTAGATCTCTTGTATTAGCCGACACCTTTGGCGTGTCTCTTATTAGGTGCTAGTTGCTTTGTTACTTTTCTGATAGATAAAAATATATATAAAAATTAAAAATTCGGAGGGTTGAAATTAATAAATATTTCCCATAATATGTATGTATTGGCTTTTATTACCAATTTATAAGAATTAATGAATTTATTAAGACAAATGACAAATTTATGACCTTCATTTTATTTTCATTATGACAAACAAACTAATGCTTTCTCAATCATCTATTCACGCGTGTATGTTAAAATAAAAAATGTTATGCTGACTAACCTTCACAGACAATGTATTTCAAAATCTATTGGACTATTTGTTTATTCAATAGTTTTGTTATACGAGAACTTTTCTCATTTTGAAGTTCGCGTACCAACTTTCTTGAAAAGAAAGATGTCTACATACCTCTCACTGAAAAGGTATAGCTTTATGCTAAAAAGAAGGAACTATAGTACAATTGTTAGTACTGAAAGTGAAAATATGTCCACTACAACAAGATTTAGTACGAGAAAGGCTAGACAAGCAGAATTCTTTATCCTATCAATGTGACCGGTTGCTAAAAAGCATTAAATGCGGCATTTAATACTCCAACGTATATTTTCTTCTTTATAGAACATCAGATGAAGGATGACTCTAAAGCACTCACAATGGATACTTTTGAGGAGCACTATATATAAAAGAGATACCTATGTTAAAAAGTGGAAGAATGCTTGTTGTTTTTCTGATTCTCATTCACTTCTTTGTCTAGCTTTTTCTCTTGAGTGTCTTAGAAAATACTTGTAATTTCTTGAACTTCATTGTATATTCATCTGATAAGACGCAACTAAAGTGTAATATCTTACCCTTAACCATTTCTTTGTGAAATTGGTGGAAGCCTAAAAAGACTTTGTATCAAAGAATACTTGGATTTTTGCTTGGAGAGGCAAGTAAAATTCTACTTGGGTTGAGTCTGAAAAGGCTTGGATAAAAGAATACTTGTAACTTTGTTAAAGTGATAGTGGAACTTGATGGTGTACCAAGAACTGGACGTAGTCTCTGGGTGGAGACGAACTAGTATAAACTGCTTGTGTATTTCTTCTCTTTGTACATCTTATCTTTCAAATATCTCAATTCTTTTGTGAAAATCCTTTGAAATCTATTTTGCTGTTTGAAATATTTTGTGTCCACTTCAAACAATATCTCTTTTTTAAAAGGTTTCCAATATTTCTTGTAAAAATTTATTTAAAACACAATTCAACCCCTTTTTTTATGTTTTCCTGTGCGTCACTGAATTACCAAATAAAATAACTTTTTACTGGCTAGTGATAATTAGTTTCAAAAAATTTATCTCAAATATTAAAATATTGGCAATTAGCTAATTGTCATTATATAAATGTCGTCAAAAGCACTATTTGTTGTAGTGATATATGTATTACTTAGACAATTGTAATTTTATTCATTATATTATTTGCTTAAAAATCACAATTTTTTTATTAACAACACACATATACCCCATTTACCTGATGTCAAATTTTAAGAGTCATATTTTAAATTGATGACCGTAAATTTTCTTCAAAGAAATATATTATTTTCATCATAAAAAAAAAATCACCTTCAATTGTAAGTCATTTTTATTTTAAAAAAATGTCTACATATACTAAATTAATAAAAATTATTTAAAAAATGATAAAGGGAAAAAATCAAGTCATTAACAAGATAACGAGTCAAGTCTAAGATTTAAAATCTTTAACCAAATCAAGCTAAAACTTTAAATTTGACTTACTTAAATAAATGAACCAAGCTTGAGTATGCAATCTCATTTTTTAACAAGTCAGATTTAAATTTTAAGTGCTCAGCTTAATTTATTTATATACCTACCCATGCATAGGGCCAGTTTTAAAGGTATTTAAGGTCTTAAACAAAATTTGTATTAAGATTACAAAATATATTTCTTAAAATTTATTTATTTCTTTTACATTTTGTGATGTAAATTATAATTAAGTTTAGTCAGTATTTTTAATTGAAAAAAAAAATATACATTAAATTTAATAGTCAATTATTAATTAATATCTTAAATTGTTGTTGAAAGTTATCTAAAATTCTAAAATATATTTTTCTAGAAATTAATAATATATATGTCTACAAAAATATTTTTAAGCCAATATCATTTTTTATGAATATCAGTTTTTTTAAACATATATATTATTTTTCTACAAAAGTGAGGCCCCTGTGGCCTAAACAAATGGCTAAAGCCGACCCTGCTCATGTAAATTAAAAAAGTGCACTGTATATCTTGTGTATTTGGACCGGCCTGCATCAGTCCAAAAGGCGTGGGAAAAAAAAAGTCATGAAGCAGGAAAACTACTCACTCTGACAAGTGACAACAATAAAATAAAGGAAAACTTCACACGTGTTCGTCAGGAACACATACATTTATAAATACTAGTGTTATTTTTATTTAAATTTTGTATAACACTTTTCATTACGTTTTTTTATTTTATTTCTCTTCGTTATATTACTTATTTGGTTTAATTACTTATTTGATCTTTATAGTTACAAAAAAATTTCATTTAATCTTTGTACTTAAAAAAATCTCATTTTAGTTCTTACACATATTGTTTTTAATTCTTTTTAGTATCTACACATATCATTTTAATTTCTTTTAGTCCCTATGGCGAGGACTAAAAGGGATTAAAAATGGTATGTATAGGGACTAAAAATAAATGTTTTTAAGTATAAGGATTAAAAGTGAAAGTTTTTGTAACTATAGGAATTAAATAAGTAATTAAACCAAATAAGTAATATAACAAAGAGAAATAAAAAAAACGTTATAAAAAATGTTATACAAAATTTAAATAAAATTAACACTAGTATTTATAACACTTTTTTTTTTCCTTGGAGTAAAAATGGGAAAGATGAAGAATGTTTGTAACACATTTTTTGGGTTTGTTGAAATTTATGTCAGTCACATTAATTTAAGAATAAAAGCCACTAAATGAGGAATGACGTCCACGTCTTTAATGAGCCTCATATAAATTTCACCAAATAAAAAAAAAAGTATATCAGTAAAAAAGTGTTAGACAATAGGTTAAAAGGAAAGATTAAATTAAGTCCTATTGGAAAAGTTGTCTGTGTGGAGGACAAGTGAGTTTTTCATCACATTGATTTGGATTCCCCAATGGCCATATGATAACTTATTTAAATGGGATCCTTATCTTTTTAGCGTTTCATGTCTAAAGCATAGCTATATTCCACCAATCCAGAATCTTTTTCAAACCCAGAGTCAATAGTTTAGATGGTTTTTTTTTTTTTTTGTGTGTGTTCAACTTTCTAGTTCAATTCATGTTCAAGCGGGCGACTATATAAAGGAGCAAAGTATCATATTTTTCACAAGCATAGCATCACCCAAAACTCCCATTCTTGTGTCCCTAGTAATTGGCTCAATTCTGCTTCCTCAAATTGTCATACATAATACCTTCCACTTACCACACCTGAACTTTTGGAAAGCTTGTTTTTAAATACTTAAGGCAGTGCTAGCTTCAGGCACAGACTTAACTATATGCAAGCAAAGCTGAAACTCATCCACTAGCATACACTGATTGGACTCTTAAAAGGTACATATGCTTCATTTCGTAATTACACATAAACTGTGTAGCAATGTTTCTTAGAGATGTGGTTTTTGTTTGGGATGCATGGTACTAAAAATAATTTATTATCAATCAAAAATCAATAAGTCCCTGTATATAAAACATAAACAGATAAATTAAGTCCTTATAAGCCCCCACCAAACAACAAACGAGTAAATGAAAAGTTAATCAGTAACTAGTTTAGGCCTAGACTTTACCATTCATTTATTATCTTGTTAAAGGTTCTTTCATTATGTATATATCATTTTTCCTAATAAAATATAATAGATATTGAATGACGATGCTACTTATTATTGGCAAATTTTGAGGTAGTGGTAAGGAAGGTAAAGAAAAAATTATTGCGCTGTCTATGTTCAAATTTAAGCGGGAAAAGCAATACGTTATTTTTAGCATATTAATATATAAATTAATATATTAATATTAATAAGTGTGCCTAATAAAGTATTGAGATGATATTTATGTTTAAAGGAAAATGTTAGAATGTCTTATAATGAATTGGTATTATTATTGATGCTAAAATAAATAAATGATTTTATTGCTTTGACTTATTTAATAATTATTCTTAAATTTAACAAAATATAACTAATTTTTTTTTAACATTACTCATATTCAAACTCTTAAATAAGGTTAAAGCGAATGGAATCAAGAGAAGGATATTATATTATTAAAAACAAAGTTTCTGATTCTGCTAAAAATATCTCTAGATGTTCAAATAAGAAAAAAGAAAAGGATCTAAATGATTTACCTAAACTCAGGATGCTATATATATATATATGGGTCAGGATCCGTTGACACCAAGTATAAGAATTAGTCAAATTATACCTTCAATAGCTTTTTGTATAATGCAAATTTAACCAATTCAACAGTTGAATTTAATGTTCTTATTAATTAGATTAAGTATACAAAATTTCTTATAATTCTAAAATTATTTAATAGTTCATTAAATCACTTTATTTTAACGTACAATATGATATTAAAATATATGTAAATATTCAATATTAGATAACATATTTAGAAAAGTCCAAATGATGTGAAATTTGATATACATAATCATAAAGATAATATCATCAAATTCAACGGTTGGATTGGTTAAATTTATATTATACAAAAAGCTATTGAAAATATAATTTGGCTAATTCTTACACCTGGTATCAACGGATCTTGACCCTATATATATATATATATATATATATAATGAATTAATTTAACACTTCTCATTTGTCAAGAGATATGTTCTCTCTGTATGTCTGGGGACAAGAGAAATTAAATTGCTTGAAAATTTGATTTCATATAATTTATTTGAAACATTAATTTAATTAAAAATGAATTTAGAATAAAATTTGTTTATAAAATTTAAAAATTATAAAGTTGATATAAAATAATATTTTTTATCTTAATTTAACGTAATTTTTAAAGTAAAATCTCCTTTGTCAATAAACAGGCGTTTGAAGCTCCAGATCTGTATCCCAATGCCGGTGTTGAACTAAGTCCCGTATATTCGGTCAAGACACGACCCTACGGAGGTTTCTAAGGTACATCAATTTTCGAGTGATACAATATCTCTAAGGTTATGTTTAGATTAAGATTACAAACAGTTTTTTTTTGGAAAATTTTAATGCATATTTTTAAATTACAAGACATAAAATAAGAAAGAAAAATTTGTTGCATTGGAGGTAAAAGTATTTTTTAACTTTTCTCACTGCAATCTAAACATATACTAAGTTGTTGGATGTATATTTTTTAAAATTATTTATTAATTCTTATATATAAAAACCATTATTAATGGTGTTCATGTACCCCGCGACTTGATATAGTTATGATGGATAGTTAATAAAATATTTATTTTATCCATTTAAAGTACATACAAGGTGGCATATTTGCTAAAATTATTTTGGTTTAGAAAAGAAAGTAAAATAAAGTAAAATAAAATAATATATGTATATAAAATAATATAAATATTTTTAAAAAAAATATACAAAAATAAAAGTAATTTCATCATTTTGGTATCCAGACCCTTTTTTCTTTTTTTTCCTCTTCCTTCCAAAAGTGACGGCATTCAGAAAATGGTGGATTCCACGGTATACTTCAATCCTTTCTTTCCTTTTCAAAGTTCAAATTTCAAATCATAACAAATTCAGGAACGAAAAAATTTATCACGCTTTTCGTCACTTCCACTCCTTTCCGTCGCGATTCGCTGGTTCCAAAACAAGGTTACTACAAGTGTAATTTTAGAATAATGATGAAAAAAAAAAACACTTTAAGAGACGTTTGTTACGAAATATCATTTAAGATAGTATATGAATAAATACTTATAACAGATAAACATTATATTCACCTGAGTGAAATTAGGTTTGGATTCCTTAAATAAGATATTAAATTTAAGTCTTAAAGCTGAAAAAAAAATGGTTGGGAGAAAAGACGCCACTAAAGATGACTACTCAAGTTCTCTTACAGAGATTAATTATCAGTAAAATTAATAGATATTTCACACTTATAATGGTAACAAAAAAAAAACCCTTATAATATAAAAATTATTTTACTCGATAAGCTTGACATAATGCAATGAAGACTATTAGAAAAAATGTCTTTATCCACTGAAATTTCAAAAGATTTTAGACGTATTCAAAACGGATTTCAAATGAAAAATAAGTTTTGGACAGATTTCCGACAATGATTTATATGACCAAATGTATCTTAAAAATATCAAGAATAAAGACAATGATTATGTAAGTCATGTATTATATACGTAAAGAAAATAAAATTAATTGTCTTGGGTAATTTATCATTTATACCTTTTAAAACTTGTTAATTTATTTTACATTCGTATTTTATGTTAATTTAGTGATACTTATCTTGTTTATTTAGTTTATTAGATTTGTGCTTATTTAAATAATATTATTTTAATTCATGCGAAACATATGCATTAATTTTAAGAGGAAAGATAATAATGCATTCATTTCTGGACCTCACTTTCTGTATAGTTAATCTTACATGAATTTTAATCAACAGTTAATATATATAAAAAAGAATCTGACAGAGAATGCATTTAGTATTTTTTTTAATATATGGAATAAATTTTATATTTTATGTTAATAATTATTTTAAGATTTAATATGTTTTTATTTCTTATAAATATGGTTAATTTTGATTTTAGTCTTTTAATTTTTTTTTGTTAATTGTAGTCTTTATAAATTTTAAAAATCATCCTTATCTTCATTTAAATATATCACATTACAAGTCATTTTAGAATGATTATTGACATTACATATCTAAATATGTTACATTATTACTAAATGAATATAGGAAGTATATTAAAAATATTTAAATTTATGAAAATTAAAACTAATACAAAATTTTGAAAGACTAAAATTAAAACTAATCAGATCAAAAATATATTACTAATTTTTCCTGTTAGAGCCAACGTAATTCATTGAATACGAGGGGATCATATTAAAGCAAAAGAAAAATCTTTTTACCTCAATCATTTTTTATTTTGGTCTACCTAAAATGTTTTTTTCTTGTCCTCAATCTAATTTAAGAAGTTAGTAGGCTTAAAATAAAATATCGCAAAACTCAGTAAACCCAACCCATTTACGAGATGGACTGAGTGACATGACTTTACGTGCAATTGAATTAGCGTGGCCCATAAGAGAAGAGAAGAGAGTGAGCAATCAATCAATCACATTTGAAAACTGAAAAAGATGCAAACATTAAAACATATGCATAGCTGCAGTAGGTCTGGTTACCCCAATAAGCAACAGCTGGCCAATGCAAAGACAACAACACTGGTCAACAGATAGACAGACCAACATTGACAAGGGATACACAACCTAAGTTGGATACAACCCTTTCCTATTGAAACCCCTCCAAGGATCACATATACTTTTAGCTTTTGTTTGATAGAGAGAAAAAAAATAGATAAGAAACAAGTTAAGAGGTAAAAAATAAATAAGAAATAATTTAAAATTTTAAGTTATTTGGTAAGAGATAAATAGATGAGAAATAAAATAGAGATAGAGAGGTGAATAAAAGTAGGTGAGAAATAGAGTAAAAATAAGTAGTAGAACCTAATGTCAATGGAACCTACTCTTATAGTACAAAATTTCTCACATCTCTTGTAACAAACAAGAGAAATTTGCACAAACTTTAATAATTTTTTCACCTCTCCCTCCCTCTCCTTCAAACTAAACAAAGCGTTAGTTATGTTTCATGATGTCTAAATAAATTATTATTAGATAATAATCTTTTAGAAACGAAAATGAGAATGAGAAGTGAAATTGTGAAATATTAAAAACCCTCACGAGGTGACTTGTTAAATATTTTTGATTGTTAATATTGTTATAAACGTTAGATAATTTATTTGAATTTTTTTTTGTACACTTTAAATTTTTTAGTCAACCTTATATTTTTTTTCTTTTGTTATTATTATATTTATCATTTTAGTTTTATATTTTTATTTATCATTTTTTATATCTCATCTTTTCGGAAGAGTTTTTTTATATCTATTTCACTTTTAGGAAACATACATTTCAAAGAATGTCAAATAAACAATACTCTGTATTATTAAATGAAAATGAGGTTTAAAATATCAGCATTCTAACACTTGAGCTTTTACAAAATTTTTATTTTTATTTTTATTACACTTTTTCTCTTTACTTTCTACTTTCGTCATTTTTTGAATTTGGTTCCCCATTATTTTTTCGTGAATTTAATTTTTTATTATTTTAAATATGATAATTTTGGTATACCTCTATAATCTTCAATAACGCAATTAAAAGAGAGAGAGAGAGAGAGAGAGATTAAGATTAAAATTGAAAATTGAGAATTGAGAATTGAAAATTATAAGAAACTAAAATCATGGATTGGACATTAGGGTCCGTTTGGTAGCATCAAAATAGAGGAGGAGAGGAAGAAAGAGAGTGAAAGTTAGAAGAAGTGAGTTGTTTGATAGAGTGAAAGTGTGAGAAAATAAGGCAAAAAAATTGGTGGGACCCACACAAAAAAAATTATGTGCAAAAGAGCGAAGAATTGCATGAAAATTTGGCTCAAGTACAACAAAATCAATTTTGCTATCTACATCATGAAGAAGGAACCAATCAATTTAGTATTTCACTAAATCGATTTGGTTCCCATCCTTTTTTTTTTTTTATGGATAATCGGTCCCCCATCCCTTATATAATAATAATATTAATAATAAAAATAATAAATAAATAAATAATATGATTAATAATAATAAAATAATATTAATGATAAAAATATATAATATATAATATATAATAATAATAATAATAATAATTAAAATAACCTTAATTTTCACTCTATTTTTCACATATTTCTCTTTAACTAAACAATATCAACTTTCACTTTGTTTCTCATATATTTTTCTTACTTTCTTTTCTCACATTTTCCCTTCCTTTTCCTTATTTTTTTTTTTTTCACTCTACCAAATACACCCTTATAGAAGCTCAAAAGTGCAATTATGGCATGTGTATTATCATGTTAGCATAGAGTGCCACATCACCATCACCGCAAATCATAGTCAATTATGTCATGTCAAAGTCAACTAACAGTTAACTAATAGATGAACTAAAATTGCTTAATTTTGAAAATTAATAGACTAAATTTGTGTAATTAAAAAAAGAGACCAAAATTGCAAATTTGATATTATAAAGAGAAAAAAATGTAATTAAGCCCTTTTTTATTTACAATTTTTGTTTCTATTTTATGTTTAAAAACTTGTTTATGGATCCCACCGAACAGTTGTTTTTGTGCATGTTTGTGTAAAAAGTTTTTGGATTAAATATGTTTTTGGTCCTCTAAAAATTGACCCGTTTTAGTTTTAGTCCTTAGAAAAAAAAATTATTAAATAAAGTCCCTCAAATATTAAAAATACCCTAATTAGATCCATGTATTAAACTTTGTTTAACTTTTTTGTTAAATGATGGTCACATTAGCATCACAGTCATCATTAATTTGCTGATGTGGTTAGCTATGTCAATTGTTATGTCTAGGTCAGATTAGTAACATATTTTTTAATAAAATTATTACATGATTAACCCTAAATCACATATTTTTTTAACCCTAAAGCAAAAGTAATTACCCAATTTTTTATTATTAATTATCACTAGGACACTTCAGGTAATAAAATATTTTACTTAGAAGTTGATATGACTATCATTTAACAGAAAAGTTTAGCAGAGTTTAGCATAAGAATCTAATTAGGATATTTTTAATATTTGAGAGACTTTATTTAAGAAAAAAAATATTCGAGTACTAAAAGCAAAACAGGTTAATTTTTGGAAGACTAAAAGCATATTGGGTTAAATATGTTTTTGATCCTCCAAAAATTGACCCGTTTTGATTTTAGTCCCAGGAAAATTTTTATCCAAATAAAGTCCTTCAAATATTAAAAATATCCTAATTAGATCCTTGTACTAAACTCTTTTACTTTTCTGTTAAATGATGGTCACATTAGCATCACAATCACTATTAATTTGCTGATGTGGTCGTCCATGTCAACTGTTATATCCAAGTTAGATTAGTAACATATTTTCTGAATAAAATTATTACATATTTAACTCTAAACCACATATTTTTTTAACCCTAAAGCAAAAGTAATTACATGGTTTTTTATTAAAAACTATCACTGGGTATTTTAGGTAATAAAATACTTTACTTGAAGTTAATATAACCATCATTTAATAGAAAAAGTTAAACAGAATTTAGTACAAAGATCTAATTAAGGTATTTTAATATTTGAGGTACTTTATTCAGGATTTTCTTTTTTTTGGAACTAAAACAAAAACAGATCAATTTTTAGAGAACTAAAAACATATTTAATCTAAACATATTTAACCCGAAGTTTTTTCACGGCATACACAAGAATCACTTCCGTAAGCATTTTCATTAGCAGCTGGAAATTGCAACTTCTGGAAATAAAATCGCGCAGCTGAAAATTGCAACTTCTGCTAAAATAAAATAAAATCGCGGCAAACAAAATTTTATGCAATCAAACTACGAACTGCGTTAGGAAGAGGTGAAAAAGGGAAGAAAAAAACTAAAAAAAAAAAAAAAAACATAAATAAATGATGTTTTTTTTTTCTTTGTTTAGTTGGAAAGAAAGTGAAAAAATAAAGAAAAAGAAAAGTTAACTTTAGAAACAAATTTAAAACTTTCTTTCTTTCTACTTTTTTTTCAATTTAAATTTTAAACTTTTATCATCTCTCTCATTTTCTTTTCTCTCAACCAAACAAAAAAACAATGGCATATTTATTAAAATTAGTATTTTAGTACATGTAATGTATAGTATAGATATTTATTTTATATAATTAAAATGTATAATAAATAAATATTTGTGAATATATAAATTATATTATAATTAAAATTTATAATAAATAAGTATTTTTGAACATATAAATTATATTTTAAATTTATGATAAATAATTTATATTATGATATAAGATTATTTTTAATTATTGATTATTTTTTAAAAAATATTAAAATTCAATTTAGAAATAAAAATAAGAATAATATATTGAAAGAGATAAAAGATTAAGAAAATTTTCTAAAAATGTTCTCGTTGAAAAAAAAACTCTTAAAAACAACCTTGTTCAACCTTGATTGAACTGTCGATATAATACTTTTTAAAATTTAAGCACCTCATCTCTCTATTTCAATAATTCTAAAAAAATTATTAAATGAATCTCATAAATAACTCCATATCCTTACATTTCTTCTTTTCCAACAGTTATTTATTTATTATTTTTTTTATATAAACTTTATTTTATTTATTTTATTTGATCCCACAATTATTGTTAAGCATTGATGCTTAAAAAAGTACCTAGTGCTTAACAAGCGTTGCACTCCAATGAACAAAACTGGATAAGCACTATTCCTATTAAGCATAGGTACTTCTTAAGCACTATGTTGTAGATGCCTTAATAAATTTCAATCAATAATAGAAAATGTGTTTAAAAAGTGCATTAAAGAGTGAATTACTAATTTTTTTTGAATTTAAACATTAATTTTTATTTTGGCAACATATTTTTTATGAAGAATATCCAAAAAGTTTGAGTAGGCAATAATTTTACTATTAAGTATTATTGGAAAGTCAGACAAACTGATTAATTGAAATAATTAGTGAGAAACTAAATTAACAGCCAGCTGAGCTAATCAAGTTAACTGAAACATCGAGTTATAAGGTGAGAATTAAACCTATATTATATGAAAAATGATACATATATTATCGATCATTAAGTTGTATTTAATTTTTAATTATTTATCATTATATTTATTACAAGTATTTAAAATAATTTATTTCCAATTGACAAATAAGTTAATATAGAGATATATTTACATTAAGAAAATGTAATTATGGACAACTAGTTGTCATTAATAATTTATTATTTAGCACTAGTTCTTTATTACCAATAAATGAATGTGCACGATTGATTAAACGAATTCAGCTTACTTTATATTGATAGAATTAACACGAAATTTCATGATTTTCATCTAACAATAAAGATAATACTGAAAAGATACTGTTAAAAGGTATGTTATTAACGTTTCTTTAGTTATAATTATAACATGTTTAGAAAAATAACTTAAACAATCACTTATTTAATAAAATTTTGAGTTGATTTTTAAATTTAGTTGTAAAACTTATTGAAACAAATTAAAAAGGTTTTATTTGATATTTTTTTATAAACTATATTGAAGTAAGTTAAGAAAAAGATTTTTTTTTGTTATCATGACATTAGGTATGAAATATTCACTGACTTTGTCAATGACTAATCTTTGTTGGAAAAGTTGACTAGGCCATCTTTAGTGAAATCTCTTCTTTCAACCACATTTTATCCATCCATTAAACTCGAACCCATGACCTTACTTAAGAAAAAGATTATACCATTTTCATAATAAGTTTAAATAAGTTTTATGAAAAGTTCTTTTAGATGTCCTTTTAATATATATTACAGTATTATTCAGCAATATATATATATATATATATGTATATACATATATATATATATATTATAGTATTAATATGATATTAAATGATGAGTTTCAATCTAGCTAAGAACAATTTTTTAGTGCATGTTCGAATTAAATTTTTTTAAGGAATTTTTTTTTCATAATGCCTAATTTTTTTTAAATAGGTATTTCTTAACATTTGAGAACTTTCTTGACTTGTGATTTCTTTATTTATGATTTTACAGATATACACATTATTTTCTTTATTTTTTATTTTCAAAGTTTGTATAAAAATGATAAAAAAATAATATTTATTTTATCTTTCTTTGTATAAAATTTTGAAAATTTATAGATGAATTAATTCTAAAAGATGCCATAGATTAGAAGATTAAAATGTATTTAAGTCATTTGTTGATATATGAAATTTTAAATAATGGTAAAAATCAAATTTAAATATGTTATTTATATTTAATTACATTTAATTTTTTATTTTATACCAAATTAAATTAAATTCATGCCTTATTTATAGAGGCATTATTGTAAAATTGGCCTTTAAATTAGTTATCATCAAGGTCATATTAGACTTTAAAAATAAACTTATATAATATACACAAGTCGGTTTTGATTCCTATAAAGTTTAACTTACCTATTTCCATCCATGTCTTATGTCTTCAATAGCAATAATTTTAATTTTCATAGTTTATAATTTATTTTACATATCGACTATTTGTCAATTAACCTATTTAGAAATAACTCGTATCTATCTAATAATATGTTTGGTTTAAGATAGAAAGAAAAAGGAAAAGAAAGAGAAAGGAGGTAAAAGAAGTAGAAAGTAAAATGATTTTGTAGGTTGTTTGGTAAAAAAGAAAATGAAAGAAAAGAAGGCTAAAATTTTTCTTTCTTCTTATTTGATTGTGTAGAAATTAAAAAAAAATTATATAAAATAACATAAATATTCTTAAAAAATATACAAAACAAGACTAATTTCGTCATTTTAATTTAAAAAACCACCTTTTTTTAATCTCATTCTATCCATTTTTAGACATATTAAAAAAATAGTGGGTCCTTTGTATTTTTCTTTTAAGTTGTCTTCCCTCTTTAAACCATTCCAAACTACAGATGAAGTATTTTTATTATTCTTTTTTGTCACTCTTCGCTCCTTTCCTCTCTTTTTTCTCTATTCAAACATATCATAAAAGCTTTAATATAAAGTAGGTCTTTAAGTAAATTAATTAGTCATGTCAAAAAGTCAACTCAAACCTGCAAGAATCTATAGGAGATGACATATTATACTTAAATTTTGAATATTTAAACAAATTAAACCTATTTAAGTAATGCATTGCTTGTTCTCCTCTATTTCTACTCCTATTGGTGTTGAACTGTTTTTGGATTTATGAAGGATATATTAAAATTTAAATTCTCTTGAATTTGATGTAAAAGGAAGCTGGAAAGCTAGGAATTGGCGTATGTAATTCTGCTATGCTTAATTAATGAGTTTCTCAAGCAACTTGTGTCCGATCCGATTGGCATTCAGAATCGTGTCGGCCACACTTTGGAAAGGTGTACGTGTTTTGAACACTCTTCGCCCTTCGAATATTTTTGCAATCAAAGGCACATTACCCTCTTTTATGGTTGCCAATTATTAAATGTAATAAAAGAAAATCCCAATAACTGATCATGGAAACGCTTTAATAGCTTGAGAGAATATAAATGATTCTAACAAATTTTTTAGGTTACAGATTAACATTTGTCTTGATTAATTTTTTCCTTCAAAGGTATAATTCAGTTGGTAGCATGTGTTATTATGTGGACGAGTTTTGTTTTTTATCGAAAGAAAAGTTATTAAAGAGATTACAAGAGCTACTCTAATTATTACATGCATCTAACATGCCATATCCTATTACAATGCAGTACATTTTGTAGGATTAAAATCTATATCAGAAAAGGTGGAAAACAAAGTACAGCCTCTAACCTTACTCTAATCCACATCTAAGAGCATACATTGATTAAATTCAACTAGGTTTTCAAAATCCAATACATATTTCTTGAAAATAATATTTATATTCTTATGTAACCATAATGACCGAAAACCATATATACCTATCTCTTATATATATATATAAACCTTCAATAATATTTTAAAACTTTATATTAAAAATTATCTATATTTTAATTGTTTTTAATAAGATTTCCTATATTATTTTTAAACTATTTTTTAAAGTTGTTTATTTATCAATTATTAATGATTTTAAGTCATTGAATGAAAGAGCAACACTTTAATTGAAAGTAATCTTTAGTTACTTTTTTATTATCATTATTTTTATAAATAATTTATGTTAACATTACATTTAAATTTTTTGCTTTTGATAAAATTAGTACTTATAGCTAATTTTAAACAATAATAATACTTTTTATACATGAACTATTTCATTAATTAATTATATTTTTAAGATATATATATATATATATATATATATATTGCATTTTTCAAACCTACTTTTTATGACTTTTATATTCTACGTACAAATTTTGTTTTGTATAAAATGATTTAATTTGTCTTGCAGATTTTTCACAAAATAATTTATACATAAATTCTCTAACTTTTATGTAGTAGCAGAGAAGGGTATAGAAATTGTTAAAAGAATTGAATAGTGTTGTTAATAAAATAAAAAGAAAAGATATTCTAATATCATAAAAATAATTAAGAAAATAATTAATATTTTAATAATATCATTAAATATTTAAAATTACCCATAAGAGATGATATTATAAAAAATATTACATTTAATTTATATATTATAAGCTTAATTATTTTGACCCCTCCAAAAATTGGTCAAGCTCCACATATTATATCTTACCCAAAATATCAGGAGAGAACCTGCAAGAGAAGGTGTATGTAATGGTGAAGAAATATATCATATTTAGTTTGCTAAAAATTATAACTCTTAAGTGTAAAACAAAATTAGGGACAGTAATGAGATGGGAAAGGTATAGGTAAAACATCCTCTCATCCATTCTGTTAGATGAAAATTCATTGTATCTACCCATATCCAGATGAGTATTGTTAAGTGGGTATTTATGGATTTTATAAATATTCATGAGTATTTACAGCTATTAATGGATATTTGTTAAAATGTAAAATTTAAAATAGAAAAGGTAGAACAAACAAAATTAAAAATAAATAATTTTGAAATATGTATATTTATACTAAAAATAAATTAAAACACCTTACATTATATATATTAGAGACATTTGTTACCTGTCACTGTCTCGTTAATAAGTAGGTGAAGAAAAAAATTATTTATTTTACCTGCAAGTACTTGTCCAACTATTCATTTTTAATTTACAGCAGATTTTATCTACTGATATCCATGGTGTGAATTTTTAATTTTGTCCTTCCTAAACAAAATTGTATATACACATGTTGTTGAATTAAGTTTAAAATAAAAATATATAAATTAAATTTCATCCATGAAAATATTATTTCGAGAATTCATTAATTTTCGTATAATGTTGAGAGATTATATTTTGTTGAAAATGTATTCTGGTGATAATTATACTATTGAAATTTCTAATAAAAGTGAGTTTTACATTCAAAATATGCAAGAATATTTTATTAAAAAATAATATTTTTGAAATAAAGACTGACCAAATATTTAAAATATCTCAAATTGATTAATATTTATTATTTTATAATATTTATTACAAAAATAGCAAAAATGTATTGTTAATTCTTTAATTATATTAAAAAAATTTAAACATAATAAAAATATTCTATGAAAATAATTCATTTTGTATGATATAACCAATTGATATGAAGTGTGTAACGGATAAAATGTTTTTTTATTGATAATTGTGTAATATGGTATTTAACTTTAACTAAAGAGTAAAGCTATATCTTTTAGTAAATATTATCACAAATCTTTTACTAACTCCGATCGAATTGGGTAAGATAGAGTCTCACATCTAATAGATAGCACATTTGAGTTTGCACTCATCTTTTGAAGAGAGGTAATTGTAAGTATTCTATAAACGTTTTTTGAATCCGGAAGCTTTTTCTGGCTTAGACTGGAATGTCATCCCATTTCCCTAAATTTTCTCTGCCAAAAATACAAATCTTTCCAATAATTTATTAAGAAAGTATTAAATGAAAAATTAAATATATTTAAAGTTTTAAAAACATAAGACATTCAATAAATTTTTCATTTAGTAAGTAGAAGGATTAGGAGGAATATTTTGTACAAAGATTTAAAATTATTCTTAACTGAAAACAAGTTTAATATTGTAAATATAATTAATGAACACAAATGGTTATAATATCAGAATATTTTAAAAAAATTATCATTTCCTCAAGGGCTCAGGTTCCAATGCCGGTAGAAAGAGAAAGAAAAGGGGAACAATCAGAATATTTTTTTAAGTATGAACATGTCACAAAATATAAAATCTCTCTGCTCATTAAAATATTACAAAAAATATCATCTTTAACAATAAATATAACAGTTGAAAACTACAGTACGAAGGCATATCTTAAATCGTATC
Source organism: Spatholobus suberectus (assembly GCA_004329165.1). Classification (NCBI taxonomy): domain Eukaryota; kingdom Viridiplantae; phylum Streptophyta; class Magnoliopsida; order Fabales; family Fabaceae; genus Spatholobus; species Spatholobus suberectus. The sequence goes on from CM014733.1 coordinate 35,235,881, forward strand.
TTAACAGTATTTTAACCATATCAGAGTTGTATCAAAGCTTTCCCAAAAGGGAAAAACAAAGTTATATAAAAGGGATATTGGAGCCCTATTTTTTTTTTTTTTTTGGTAGATATCACAAGTTGCATGTTTAAAATTCGAATTTAAAATACTTGTTCAGTTAGAATAATTTCAGGACAATTGATCTACGTGTTTAATGGTATATCGGAGCCGTATGGTTATTTTATAAAAAGAATAAAAAAATTTAATAGATATATTTTAATATGTATGAAGATGTATTAAACGCGCATCTGTGTTAAATGTATTAAATATTGATCGATTTTGATACTTTTACATTTTTGGACACATTTCACCAATTTAAGTCAAACAGCTGCAAGTTAAAGCAATTTTTTGAATCAATGAATGACAATTAAGGGTGGAAATATCTTCGAGGATGCCGAAGGCACCAACCCCCTCCCTAGCAACCTATATGCACTACACCAAAAGTTATTTTTAGTGGCAATATTAATATAAAATTATTGGCAATTATAGCGAACGTCAGTAAAAACTAATCTTATTGTCGATAAAAATTCATTTTATTAACTTTTGCCTATTATAAATTAATTTTTTTATAGATTAATGTTCATTTGTCATAAAAATTATAATTTAGGATGAGTTTTACTGACTATTAATTTATTCTTTCTTTTTCTTTTTTTGATAAATTTAGTTTATTCTTTTTCACTATGTAATTGTTGCTAAAATTAAATTTTGTTATAGTGGTGATGGAAAGCAGCCCTCCCAAGTCTTTCATAATTGTCATTTTAATTGTAATTTTTTTATAAAAACAATTTCCTGAGGCTTAACCTCTTCAATGATCAAAAGTCTATGTGATAGTGGTGAACCTATTTGTGCTTGTAACATCAACCTTGTTTATTTATGAGTGCAGGATTTGAATATATGAATCGAATCATTATGACGAACAACTAAGTTCCTTTCACTTGTTCACAAATTGAAAGATAAGGGAATCGAAGATTCCACAGAAATAGTAGCAATGCGCGGATTAGTGCTCTGGTCAAGGTACGCTTACTCAAATGAGCAAATTATGAGCCGTAATTCCATCATATGGATTTTTTTTGGTACAATTCTATCATATGGATTGTAACAAATAAATTAAAAAGCGATTGTAACAAAGGAGTAATGTTATATTTTCCTATAATTTTTTTAATATTTTATAAAGAAGATATTAAATGGAAAAGTAAATAATTTAATGATTTAGAAACATAAAAAAATTCAATACTAATCATATAAAGTAATAAAGAGTAATCCACTAGGGTCAGCCTAATGGTGAGAGATTGAGATAGTATTACACGATCTTAGGTTTTAACTTTGTTACCTCTATTGTAAAAAAAAAAAGTAATAAAGAGGATTAGAACAAAGATGTTGTAAATTAACTCATATGACCAACATTATGTTGGTCTGAATGAAACTAAACTCAAATTTTTTAAGTAATGTTTTGGGTCTGAGTTTTGTAAATGAAATGTAATTAAGGGAAAAAACACAACTAAAAGTGGGTAGTCAAGTTTTTTTGATAGAGATTGATCATCAATAAAATTGGTGGATATTTTGTACCGGTAACAAAATATTGTAGTTTTTAATAGGGGATTATAATTAGAATTTAATGGTCATGTATTGTTAGTGTAAAAAATTTTACATTTTTTACACTGTCAACCAATTGAATTCATTGTTGGTATGACCTTTAAGGCTATTATTGTAAAAATTAATAAATTTACCATACATAATGGTTTGTGATTGGATGACAGTGTAAAACTGCTTTATACTGTCATATATGACCTTTTTTCTCTTATGGTTAAGCACTTGGAACTTGGATATATTTTAAAGACGGATATATTTATGACCATTTTTATTGCATTAATCATATACAATTTATTTTTCTATTTAATGAAACGAGAGAAAGTATACATTTCAACACACTGCACATTTTTCTTCTCTTTCCTAAAAAAATTGTTGTAAAATAAGTGTAAATATATAACTGGTGTTGAAATATCATTTTTCATATTTTTTATTTTTGTTGAAAATGTTGGTTGACATATTCAAAGAGATGACTAGTTAATTGAAAGAATTGGATTTGGTACATTCATGCATTCACGCGATCGTGAACCAGTATTGTCAGATGAATATTGGATGGTTTAAATTTGAAACGCATATTTTAAGTTTGATTTATGAGATAAAATATGATTCATCTGATCTTCATCTAATGGTTAGAATTAATTGATTGTGTGAATTCGTTAAATTTAGAATACAAAAAATCCAGGTCCTTAATCAAAAGGATATCTGACCACTATATATCATTTTCCCCATTATTTATAAGAGTTTAATGGTCATGCACTGTTAGTGTATTATTAATATGACTTTTAAAGTATTTATTATAAAAGTCAACAAACTTATAATAAATAGTGGTTTGTGATTGGATGACAGTGTAAAACTACTTTACACTGTCAGTAGCATGACCATTAAACTCTATTTATAATTCTCATAAAACGTTTTATTAGTTAATTAAGGTATTATAGTAACTCTCAAATGTTAAAGATTAAAAACCTTGTGATGTGTATTTATAATTTTTTTTGTATAATATAAAAAAAATTGTTTGTGAGTTTATTATTGCCCTTAAGATAATCTAAATACCTAGACAAAAATTAAATATGCCATACATTTTTCATGTATTTTATCACAATTATTTACTTTCTCTCCTCTTCTCTCTATTATTGTTTCTAAAATTAATATTTCGTATTTTGGGGTGTTTAAAATAAATTATACGAAATTTATTTAAATTTATGAAAATGATTTATAATTTTAAAAAATTAACTTTATTTCAATAAGTCTCTTTGAGAAATTTAACAAAATAAACTCTTTTTATTTTTTTATAAAATTTATGACAAAAATGTATTAAATTAAGTAGTTAGAGCCGTTTAAATATACAACTTAATTAAGAATTTATTGAATAAGCATTTATTATGTAGACATTTATATATAAAATGTTTATGTAGTCAAATAGGAAATATGATTAAACTATTTTTATATAAGCTGTAAACTATTTTCTTAAGTTATAGTAGAGAACTTATTGAAATAAGTTGAAAACAACTTATGAATATATCATAAATATTTTTTCATAAGCTCTTCCAAATATTTACATAAATATTTATGTCATAAGAGAAGTCTAAACAAATTGTAAATAAACTCTGAAGTTGAGCCTTAATTAATTAAATTCTTAATCTAAGTATACTTTTTTTTTCTAAGGTTGTGATACTACTATTACTATTGTATAAGTAACATTCTCGATGTATATGTCAACATAATAAAAACGTTACTAATGAAATTTTTATAAGGCACTTTGTTACTGTGAACAATTACCTTTACAAGACTAGTTTCAAATAGATAGTTGGGTTTTTTAAGCATGCTGACAAGGGTTCGATCTCCTGGCCGTACATATGGAGAAGACTTTGTTGGAAGAGACAAAACCTATTTTAGTAATCTTTACTCTTCGAAAGAAATTAGTCTACGACTATCGGTCGGAGGATATCCTTGGTGCAAACCAAAAAAAAGAAAAAGACCAGTTCCAAGACCTAGCTCTAGCTGAAGTGATCGTTGCCTTATGCTTGGGACTGGCTCAAAGATTTATCCCTCGTTGTCTAGGTGAAGTCTATGGGCCGAGCTATTGACGAAATACTCGATTCAAATTTGGGAGGGTTCACAACCCTCCAAGTTTCAAACCATAGGCGTGAGGACTTGTCTTGATGAGGTCTTCGGATCGAGTTACTAATAGAATACTCGACGCAGATCCGGAGAGTCCAGTAACTAACCATATATACTATTACTTTAGGAGGATTCTACATACGAATTTCTCAAGGATGGAGTAGAAAACTACGAACACCGAATATCTGGATTGTTGATTCGATGGTTTAAAGATTTAAAATGTACTTTAGGAACCAAGCCAATTGCTATATACGTATACACACGAAGTATTCAATATTCTTCAAATGTAAAATTAATTTAGTCTAGGCAAACTTGTACATCCAATTAATTTTGGAATGGAATTGACTTTTACCACGCATAACGATCGTCAACTTTGAAGTAGTTTTATTTTTTTGTCCAGAAGAGAATCGTGTGTCGTGTCACGTAAGAGAGAAAAAAAAAATAAAGATATGTGAATGAAGAAGAAACAAAATACATTGTGAAACACATAATGGATGTCTCGTAGACCGTAGTAGCTAGTTAGTCAATGAGCTGAGAATTATAATATAAAAAAAATTACACACAAAAAAAAATTAGGCTATATTATTAATTTGATCTTTTAATTTATTTATTTTATCTAATTGAAACTCTTTATTATTAAAAAGTTTAATTAAGTTTCATCATTTTTAAAAACACTCTAATATTATCTTTTTCATCTAAAATGATATTATTTTTTATTATTTTTTCATGTTATTTAGTATAATATTAAACAGAAAATGACATCATTTTAAATAAAAACAATAACATTGAGCAATTTTTTAAAATTATGAGACATAATTAAATTTTTTAATAATGAAAAGAGTCAATTAAGTAAAATGAATAAATTAAAAGAGCAAATTAGTAATTTAACCGAAAAATTATAATCCAAGTGCACTTACAATTTGAACGCCAGTGGACCAATTTCCTTTTCAAGACATAGTAGCAGATAACAACAGGGAAGGTCATAGATTACCACGACCTGGCCCCGCCGATTGGCCCAGACAACCCAAATGATGTTTCAATTTATCCTTTTAATTAAATCCCAAGCTATTAAGTACCCAGAGTTTTTTTCTTTCTACACAAAAGAATTCCTATCGATGAAACTCTTACAACTATTTTAAATTAAAATTAAACAGAAGAAAAGTCATCAAGGCACAGAGAGAGAGGTTTGAGGTGTTACGTGCCCTTCCAAGTTGTACTAAATTCAAAGGAAAAAAAAAATAAAAAAAAATCAACCTCTGAAGCTGAACTTCAGTCTCTTTTTATTTTTTTAATTAAACATAACAGAGTCACAATTTTGTTTATATATATAAAATTGATTAAATCGATCTTTATACGTACAAATCTTACTAATTTAGTTCTTATAATTATGATATTATTTTTATATTCATAATTTAGTCTTTTTTTTAATTAATTTTAATTTAATCTTCATACATATAATAATGTCTAACATTTATATATGTATAGGGATTGATTCAACAAGTTCTTATATATTAAGATCAAATTGTGAATCAGCGAAGCGTACAAGGATTAAATTACATGTTTAACCTTTCTTTTTCTTTTCTTAATATGATTTTCCGTTTTGTTGAACAGCACCACTGGCTGTGCGTCGCTGCTTCTCCTTGTTGTAGCTGCAGTGCTTACTTCCCCACCAAAAAAATCACGCTCCCCAATACACCTTTTTTTCTCTCTTTTCCGTTACTCGCCCCAAATCCTAATCTCTAGTTCTATCTATATTTAATTTAATTTTGTTATTATTTTATTACATCGAGATTAATTTATTATAAAAATCGGATAATCTTCATCTTCATCGATAATAGTACCAGCGGCAGTGAACGTAAGTGTGGCGATTTCGCTTTTTTATTTCCAAAAAAAAAAAACTAAGTTAGCGTTAATCATAATCATAGAACAAAAGCCACTCATCATTGTGAATCGTTAATACTAGTATAATATTGCGATGTGTTTGTTGTTCGCTTTGTCCTTCTAGAACACCGCCTCCGCCACACTACTAAGTCTAAACGACACGGCGCTGTGGTTGCGGGAATGGAAGAGGAAATGTACGGCGTGTCGTCGACGGCGGAGTACTCGGACAAGGCGTTGATGACGCCGGAGACCATATTTCCGGCGGAGTACCAGAGCCTGTTAATGTCCTCCGGCGGGCGGATTCCAATGTTCGGATCCGACGAGTTGCTCTCCGCCGCCGTGACCGAACCCTACCCGAACCTCGCCGTCGCACCGGAAATTCAGCGCCACCACGACACCTCTTCGCTCATCAAAGCCAAAATCGCCTCTCACCCGCACTACCCTCGCCTTCTCCAAGCCTACATCGATTGCCAGAAGGTAATTACTAATTACTAATTAAATTATTCTTACTTTATTGTCTTTTTTGTGCGTTTTGGTTTCGGTTGCTGCAATTGATAACTGTCTCTAACAAATGCGGTTATAACTGTGGCGTTTTCAGGTGGGAGCGCCTCCAGAAATCGCGTTTTTGTTGGAGGAAATCCGACGAGAAAACGACGTTTGCAAGAGGGACGTTGTTTCCACGTGCGTTGGAGCCGATCCCGAACTCGACGAGTTCATGGTCCCCTCTTCCTTCCCTTTCTCCTTCTTCTCTCTCTCTCTTACCTGCACACGCACGTATATATATTTTCACACTTTTACACACATACATTAACCGAAGCCAAATAATAATGCGACTTTTGTCACTGATTTATTTATTTATTTACTTGTGTGTGTGTGATTTTATTTATGTTTCAGGAAACCTACTGTGACATGCTGGTGAAATATAAATCTGATCTGACGCGGCCCTTTGACGAAGCCACAACCTTCCTCAACAAGATCGAAACGCAGCTTAGCGACCTCTGCAGTGGTTCGTCTTCCCTTCCAACGCTTTCTGGTTAGTTGTAGTCAGTTTCTGTTTTGCTTCGGTTCCACTCATTTTCTTTTTTTCTCTTTCTGGTTCTTTACTTGGTGTTTGTTGATATCTGCGCTCGCTGTGGTGTACTCTCTTTCCTGTCTCGTGTTTTTTGTGCTTTGGCATTACTTTGTGTAGAAACAAAACTAAAAGAGAGGTTTACTAGACCCAGTATGGAACATTCACATGGAGACCCATTCATTGATTGGTTGAGAACATGAATTGTACTCGTACTCTTATAATAATCGTAATACATGGTTGCAAATAATACACGATGCGCGGCGTGTGAAGTTTGATAGGGGAAAAGAAAACCCTAATAAACCTGTTGGGCTACTCTCTCTCTCTTTTCCATTGGTTTATGCATAACTGCTACACTGCTTTCTGCTGTTATTGTGGTGTAACTTCAAAAACCCCTTGTTTGTGGGTGCTTTCAATGTGAGACTGTAACCACGCTTCTTTCGTTTTTGGAGAAAAGAAGTTTGAATTGTTTTGGTCATTCATGGGCTGCCAAGTGTTTAGATCTTTGTAGCCTTGTTTTTCTTTCCCTTCTCCTTGTTATTCTCAGTTTCATCGTTATATGGGGTCTTTGAATTAATTGCTAGGGTCTTTGGACTTGTCTTGCTTGGGGTTCTTTACTTCACACTGTCTTTGTTTACTTTTATTTTCTTTATGCATCGATCCTGCCTGTGAATTTCTAGTTTGATGAATATGGGACTTTGCAGCTGGCTTTCTCATTTTGTTCTTGTAGACGTGTTTGGTACCGATACTTGACACTGACCAAAGAATAGATAGATGATTCGAAACACCCAGTGGTCTTAAAAGGGCATTTTTTCGTTCTCACAACTGGCACCACCCTTCAAATGGTCTCTTGTTTTCTTTTCTTTTAGTCTTTCGTTTTTGTGTCTTCCAGCCCGTTGACTGAGATCTGTTTAAAAGTCTTCCATGGACAAGTTAGTAATGATTCTAGCCTCAAAATACTTGATTTCTAGCTATGAGTTATGATAACATGACTAATATTTGATCCTGTCCATTTTTGGGCACATTTTTCTTGTTGTGATAATGACGTTGTTATCTTCTGCTTCCCTTATTTACTCCTTTGCTTCCCTTATTAACTCCTGCCGTTATCAACTTTCGGAAGTTGACTTTTCTCTAACAAACTTGTGCATTTCATGAAGACAACTTCTGTAATTTCTTGTTAGTTGTTGGTTGGTATTTTAAACGTGATGGCTTTTTTTTTTTTTTTTCTCTGATGCCAAAAACTAGCTTTAGAGATGGCTTTTGGGTCTGTTAAATCCTACTTGTTATATTTAAAATTCACGTGTCTATCATATTCTTTAAATGATACAACAGAACATGCGATTCAACACTATGAGTTAATGCTTTGGTAAACACACTCCAAATGTGGAAGTATGTTATCTCTTTATCTATTTTTAGTTGTGTGAAGTATAGATGGATAATTTTCTTCTTTCTATCCTTGCTGTATACACGAAATTTGTGGCTTTAAATGTCTTCTTATAATATTGTAACCTTCCAATCTACCCATTTTGGATTTGATGATCATACACAACCTGAGTACTATATTATAGCATGTAACGATGTTTGCTTTCATACTTAAAAGAATATTGAGTTCCAGCAGAGCGCGAGTGATGCAGGTTGTTGAAAGATTTAAAGAAGGCCCACTTGGAATTATCTAATGAGATTGTCTGTCTGGAGCTAAAGTAATGTTAGATTTTTGCAATTTTATAAAATAGAAAGAAGCTGTGTTAAGAAAATTTTATAAATGGACCCAGCATAATTTTGGTTAGGTTTATTCTGTTTGGTGTTCTTACTTTCAAGGCATTAAATTCGTAAAGTGTCAAATTATGTTAAATAAAGGTTGAATGCATTGCCTAAGTAAAGGACTGAATCTTGTTGGAAATTGATGGCTTTTCCATCCTTTCTGTATCATCATATATAAAGATAAATATTATGAATTAGAAGTAGATATGGTATGTACTGATTTCTGGGAGTTAACCATTTGCTTAGGAGTTTTTCCCTTACCATATTTCATTTATGCTAGAACCAAATTGCTCACTATGTTTAGGCTGGCATACTGTGGGTTGTGGTGATTAATAATATTTTATTTGAAACAGAAACATTGCAAATGCAAAGTATGGTTCAAGTTGGTTATGGTTGGCAACTAACATAATTTATAGTTTATGCTTGGAAGTACAGATTAGCTTTTAAGTGGTGATGTTTTAACTTTTAAATGGATTTGTATTGCATGCTTTGATGGATTATCTTTAATCATTCTTTTTTGCTAACCTATCTATCTTGAACGTTTGTCTGAAAAGCAAAATTGACAGGACCTAAAACCCTTTGATTTCTTTCTCCTTTTTTCTTTTGATTTTTTATGTTCCCTTGTACTGCAATCGCTGCAGGTATCAAATTGGATCTTGTATTTATAGAAGCAATCTTTCTGGTGCTAGCTTGCATTTATGTAAGCCGCCAGTGTGGCAAATTTATGTTTTATTCTTGGCATTGGTAGGGCATTTAATTCGTTTGGGTTGATCTAAACTCTTTTGTTTTTTTTAGATGGTCATTGTTGGCATTTATGTCATGTATTTCAACTTGTATCATTTGCTAGTCTTCACGAACTACTTGAACGTCTAAAGTGAGAACAGCTTTTTGGTTTTGATGTGATCCCCCTAAATGATCCATTTGCTCATTTTCAGTTTTAAAACCAGTCAATCACATGTATTTCTTCTGATTTTCAATATTGTTACAATTAGAATCCCTGCATCTACTAAATATGTCATGTAGCTCTTTACCATTACTTGAAACTGTGGTCTTAGTCTTCATTAGGCATCTGAGGGGCTTGTCCGTTGTTAACTTTGGTTGCTGATGTGTTTCACTGTTGGTGCCGTTCTTTTGGAATTAGATTGTAATCTATGCTTTGCTTTATGGAGGCATGAAATGGTGGATGCATGGAATGTGAGGGAATTAGAGAATTGTTGCCTAGATATAAGCACCTTTGCTAAATATAATTTAACTAGCTATATACTCGTTTTGCCATATTATTGTAATGCTACCATAATGGGTCTCTATAGATGGTACTTGTTTCGTATATTGGTTGATTGAGTAGGAATAATTAGATCATAAGGATTAGAGTGATACTGTGTTACGCAGTTATTCTCTTATGTTGTGGTTTTCTTTTTTCTTTTTTTTTTTTAATTTTTACAACAGGGCAATGTCAACTTGTGATATACATTACATGCTTGTTTACGAGTAACTAGTGTTGGAGAATTATAATACAAACCTCAGGTTTGGCTGGAGGGAAAACATGCTGTTATTTATCTGTCGTGGTTTCACATTTCTTCTGGATGATGCTTTAATGATTTTTTATCGTAAAAGTAAAATCTTCTGTTAAGAATGAAGACTTATAAAGAAAAAAAATGATTTTTATACATCGTTTCTCATTTATATGAAAATAATTTAGTAATATAAAGATGGTGTGAATTTTCATATTCATGCTGCAAATAACTTGACAATTTGATATCATGGTTCTTTTCCAAAGCTTGTTTGGCTTTTGGAATAACTGCAAAAGCATGAAATGTAGAAGACGACCTATGGGGAGGTAGTTCAAGTATAAATAATTATGTATATGGGGTGAATTAGGTAGTGAAAATGGAAAATCCCGTGTGCAGCGGGTGATTTAAGAGTTAAAACTTTCACATGCACTCCCGCAATTCTCGCTGAGATGAAAAGCAGCTTTTATATTGATAGAACGTTCAATGCCATTTAGATCTTCCCCACGCACTATACCCTCTTTGCGTACTGCTCGCTTCTGCGTAGCATAACGTCTGCCATTGCCCTTGAATATTTTGTTCTCTTCTGCCTTGTTGTGGGTCACACTCTCGTTCACCCTTTGGACCTTGCACGACACATCACACTTGTGCATCTCCAAATGCCATTTCTTTTTGGGAAACGGGTCCCTCATTAGGAAAACAATCGTATTGACTTGGCTCCGCTTTTGAAGTTTATACCTCTAAAAAAATTATACCGTAATTTATTTTCCAGATCTGCTTTTTCAATAGCTCAAACTAAGTAATCTTTGAACGATTTTAAAGATATATATACTTTGCATAGGCTTGGTGCAATAAAAAAAATATATTATTTGCTGTTTTACGGTTGGGACAAGAATTATTTAGTGATATCATTTTCTTGAAACCTTAAAACTATCCATCTAGAGTTCAGAATTTGTATTTTATGTCTGTCTATTGGAGTAAATTTATTCATTAGCTTTGCATTAGTTCTATTAATTTTTGTACAGGGTGATATAGATTTTTCAAAAATGATTTTTGGGCACTTAAAATGATAGAAGAGAGAAAAATATATAAATGATAAATAATATTATAGGAAAAGAAAGATGAAGAAAAATGATGAGTGATAAATAGATGTTTAGAAAAATATATCATTGATTTAGATTTCTTTTGCCCAATACTCCATTTCCAAGCAATTTTCGTACACAACAAATTTATTGAAAAAGGGAACATAAAATATATAAATATAATTGCTGATGAAATAATAGAAAACACTTACCCATTTTTGTCCGGTGATTTAAGAGGACAAAAGAGAAAAAAAAAGGATATTTGGCCCTCGTGGCTAATGTAGCTGATACATATTGATTTAGTCGTACACGTGCTGTTTTGTTTGTAGTTATACCGTAGTTAAGGTCTCTGAGTTTGTCTTCACTGCAGAGTTAAGATCAATAATATGGTTATAGTTTTTGGGAAGATCGTTTTGTTTGCTTCGTTGTAAACTTTTGAGTCCCTCTCGTTGGGCACTGATGACGGACAATGGATGGAACTTGCCTCTGACACTGGTTTTCTTTTTCATTTTCGTTTATTTCTTTTCCAGCCTAGGTCAGGTAAGGTCAGGTGTGTACAGTGTGCTCCTATGTGGTGGTCAAATCCTTGTCGGATTGAGTGGGTATCAGTAACTTCTACCTGCCTGGATTTCTTTGAGAAGAAAAAAATTGAGGAAAAAAAAATAAATTAAAGAAAAATTGAATTTTTATTTTAAAAATTAACTTTATTTTTATTTTCTCTTTAGTTCAATGAAAAAAATTAGTAATTAATGTTTTTCTTATTTTCTTTCCGCTTACCCAATCAGACTATAAAGACCCAATCAGACTATAAAAGACGTGTCACCAAATGGAAGATGAATGATTTCTTGAAATGTGATTATTTTTCACACTATAATCCTTGTTTGAATAGTGAAAAAAATGAAAGAAGAGAAAACGATTTAAAATTTAGATTAGATTAGAAAGGAAATAAAGAAAGATATGTTTACAACTTTTATTTTTAAAAATTATTTTTCTTTTTATTTTCTCTTAAAGAAGAGGAATTTTCATATTCAAAAAATTCTTTTCTCATGATTGATAATGTGATTAAAAATAAGATAAAAAATAAATGTGTAAAGAAATAAGATTGCATATTTTCTATTTTCGTTATTAGAAAATAATCCATGGACACTTGGATGGTATTTGACACCTAGAGGGAGAAAGAGAGAGAAGTATATATAAGAGTGTTTATATATCATATTCTTGTAAAAGACAAATGATTGGTTAGGTAGAGAAAATTAATTTCTTTTTTTTGAAAAAATAAATGAAAAAGGCTAGTCATTGATATTTAGTAGTGGTAAAAAGTTAGTATTAAAATTGAGGAATTGTGGAGGCTATGGGTAGTGCTTTCATTTTAAAATGACTTGACCATGTTATTGATCTCTTAATTTTCTAAATGCTCGCAAGCTTATATGGATTTTTAGCTTGCAGAACATCCTATATCTTGGAGAAAATATGTGACTACGTATTGTTAACTTATACAAAAGTCTCTTTAAAAAACAAAAAAAACTTTATACTAGAAGTATTATACATGAATAATATTGTCATTATTAGATGTGTAAGTCAACAAATTTGAGTTTGTGACTAAACATTACACGCCGCATATGAAATGATACTCATTAATAATGTTTTTCATTTATGTTGTCATTTTTGCATCATTTGATTAAACAATCTGTTTCTGAAGTTATAACTTTTAAAAAACTAAAACTATTATTTATTTTTCAAAGATAATACCTTCACAAATACCGTGTTACTTTTATGACTTTTGGTGTTGCGTCTATTTTGGCTAGATGATGGTGGTGTATCTTCAGAAGAAGGTTTTAGTGCTGGAGATGGTGATCCCCAAGACGGTCAATTACGGGGTGAAGATCGAGAGCTTAAGGATAGGCTTTTACGTAAGTTTGGAAGTCACATTGGTTCTTTGAAATTGGAATTTTCAAAGAAGAAAAAGAGGGGTAAGCTGCCGAAAGACGCTAGGCAGACACTACTTCAGTGGTGGAATATTCACTACAAATGGCCCTACCCTACGGTAAATATTCATCATTCAACCTTCATTTTCATGGTATATATCTTTTGAGTAAAAGGATTTTAGATTTTGTATCCTATTGTTTGTATTACCTAATATGGATTACATGAAAACGTTGCTTGACAGCATTTAGTGTCTAAGCTGTACATATCAAAACCTTGTTTCTGGTTGATCTTCCAGGAAGGTGATAAGATTGCACTGGCTAAATCAACTGGGTTAGACCAGAAGCAAATTAACAATTGGTTTATTAATCAAAGAAAGCGTCACTGGAAACCATCTGAGAACATGCCGTTTTCTATGGTGGATGGTCTGACCGGTCGGTTCCTTACTGATGAATGAGGTGGGCATGTGCATGCGCATGGCTCGTACACTCCCAAATGTATATCCTGATTAATTATTTCCTGTGCTTTCTTCTGTAAATTCTGAAAGCAGAAGGGGTTGACACTCAAATGCTCACTTCCCTGCAAAAAATGGGGAATGATAGTGTAATTTATTCGCTTCACTTGTTTTCATGATAAATAAAATAACTACTGATGACATCAGGAATGGAACGCTTTCGATGTTTTGGTTCGTAGTGTATCATCTAGCGTTTTTCTTTTATCAGAATTGTTTTTATTAAAGGTAATACGACTCCAGATTAACCGTACGTCAAACTAACATACCCTGTTATCGTTTTCAAAATGTTAATATTAAATCTAGGTATCTGCACCCAGTCCCCACATTAAATGCATTCCGTTCCAAACACAGGACGTGGTTTAATGCATTCCGTTCCAACTAAGAAATTAAAAAGTATTTAATGTTACATGTAAAATTATCAGTTCATATATATTAATCGCAGTACGCTGCATGAATCACTCTGATTGAATTAATGCCACGGGTTTCACCAAAATCAAAGTCTCTGTAAATTTTAGAGTAGGATGCGTTTCAAATGGTTTATTTTAATATTTTCTTAGGGTCTTTTATTCTTTTATATTCCATAGAGCTCTAATTAATTGAGTTTTTACCAGGCAATCAAATCATTTTGGTTATGTTTTCATTATTTTTCCCCTTACAAATACCACTAAAATTTCTCAGATACGTTCGTTAAGCATAGCTAGACTTATAGCTATTAACTTTTTTAGCCTAATATATATAGGCACTAAGCAATGGCAAATTACACTAGAAGCATTTTTCATTTCGTCCATAAACTTGCATGAATCTTATATTGTGACATCCCCGTCAATTTACCCATCGAGAATCAAGATATATGCTCAAAAACATAGATTTTAAAATATTGGAAATTTGGTCACACTAAACTGGTTTTTTTTTTTTATACTTCTTTTACTTAAATAAAATCACTTTGATTCGAAAGCTTCTATGCACAAGAAAGCATATATGGGTCATTGGCACTTGGATCTGTCCAACAAGTGGGGATTTTGCGTTTCCCTTTATCTGACAAAGTTAGTGGCAAGGTGGTTTTATATTAATAAAAGTGTTTAGTATGTTTATTGAAATTATGGTTATTTGAATCTTTTGGGGTCATGAATACTGTGCTTGATTTCTCGAAGGAGTTGGTAATTGTTGGTTGCTTAATCATGGCGGCACTCGCTTTGGAAGAACTAATTTATGATTTCCGAATGAGCATAGGTAATCCTAGCAGTATGCAAACATTTTATTGAACAGCCTGCATCATGTTTCCGACCCTTTTACTACATGGACCCTTTGTGAATTTCTCATGTTTATATATATGAGATTTGCTAACGTACACTCACTTGATTTTTAATTAGAGTACGTTAACAAGTTATAACTAAAGATTATCTTAAAATACACTAACGATGTAACTTACTAACATATGTCAACTAAAAAACAAGTAGATGCACATTAGCAAATGTTTGTGGGGTTTGCTAATGTACACCAACTTATTTTTTAGTTGAAGGACAAGTTATAACTAAAGATTATCTTAACATATACTAATGGTGTAGCTTGCTAACATACTTCAACTTAAAAACAAGTAGGTACATATATATGCAAAAGAAATTTTATTAATAATAGTGTGATTTTTTTGGGTGAATCCGGGATGTCCTCTAGTCAAGAGTCTAAAACTAATCTCTCTAAGTATTAAAATGCATTTAAGAGGCTGACCACTTTTAATAAATGTTTTTCCATACACACAAATTTGAGAATTGAATCCCTAACCATATGCTAAAAGGGTATATTTATTTGTCAATCATACAGTACCACTATCACATTCTTAATAACAGTGTGATAACGTGCCCTCAAGCCTCTTAGAATCTATGAAAGTTGAAAATACTTTTCAAAAGAATTGCATAAAAAGGAGAATGATGCATTTTGTGATTAGGCATGGACATGCCTACTCCTTTTAGAATTTCTATTGTTTCAAATGTAGACATCATATAATTAAGGGTGGACAAACTTTGTCTCTTTAAAGGACTTCTATTGGGTTAATTTTGTTAACTTGTCGTTAGGTGTGGATACAAAATATCCATGAAACACTTCTTGCAATTAGGTGTGGGACACCTTTTTGAAAAAGCTCTTCTATTCTAATCTAAATAAGTGAATGATCTTGTAATAGATTCAGACTTGCTTTGGATCCTATTATTTGTATCTAAGATCAGTATATAAGGTTCCATGTATTAGAATTAGTGCTAAGAGACCAAAGAGAGCTTTTCAAAGAGTCCTTTTGTGAGACAATTAATTGTGAGATTTTCTTCAAGAACCAAGCATTTCTTCTTGACCATGGCTAAGGTGGACAAGTGAATCATGTCGTTTATGGTGGACAAACATGTTATAATCGTTAGATTTATTAATTTAATATTGGATGATCAAGATGAATTATTGGCAACTTTTGCTATCATTTTTCACTTATTAAGAGTATTTTTCACATTAGCCCTTATGTTGAAGATTGAAGGAGAAGGAGAAAAAAATGTAGCACCTAAATAAAATAGAACTTGTTGCCATAATTTGCTACATGTTGCCAACTAGATGCGATTTTCACATGCGATAACCCTCCCTTTTCTTTCTTTTCTTCTCTCTTTAATGCACTTTTCTCTTTCTTCTTCCATGTTTTTCTTCCTCCTTTTTTAATCTCCTCTCATGTTGTGTTTGGTAGGGAGGAGAGAAATAGAGGGAGAGGAAGTAGGTAGAAGAGAAGAGAAGAGAAGTAGATAAGAAATAAAGTGGAAATAGAGGTTGTTTGGTTGGAGAGAAGTGGAGCAGAAATAGAGTGGAAGTTTATTTTGTGATGTTTGGGGATTTGGAATAAAAGAATAAAATTACAAATATAACCTTATGATTTTAAAATGACGGTATTTATTTATTTATTTATTAAAATTAAAAAATATCACATATTCGAATATGTGATAACACACATTTGAATACTTGTTCCTTTGTTGTCCCATTTTTTTTTGAAAAAGAAAGTAAGGGTAAGGCCAGAAACTTTCATCTAACGCCACACTTCGTCACATTTCCACACATATTTGCGCGAATTACTTTTAGCATGGGACTCACCAAAAATTTAAAAACTTTCGTGGTATTTCGCTGATACCAAACAAACAGAAATACACGACTTCCCTTCACTTCTGTGTTCTTCTCTTCCTTTTTTTGGTATTTTGTCACTACTAAACGGAGTGTCAGTTTTGCTTTCTCTCTCTCTCATCAAACACACAAAACACAAAGCCAATCACAACCTAAAAGAATTTTACATAACCAAATCTAGATAATGAAGGTCCTAAGACTATAACAGAATAGTGCACAATCGAGGAGCCTTTTGGAACAGAAAGAACCTTCTCAGACCAACCAAATTAACCCCATAATTCTCCATCTAGATTCTTCTTCACCTCAATCTTAGCACACCAAATCTCCATTTCTTTCCCATTCCTTGGGCACTCCCAAACCACATATAAACTGTAGAAAAAACCTTCTCCAACCCCTTCAACTCGTCCCACACCTTTGCTTCACATCAAACCCTTCTTTTGATTTTCCCCAAATAATCGTCGCAATACCAAATCCCCTCCACCATGTCTGCCATCCCCCACCACTCGAGGTCCATTTCTCTCCCCACGTGCCATTGTGAGGGTCAAACAAGATGCTGTCATGGTCCATTTGCCATCAACGATGCTGCCATGATGCACTTTAACTTTTTTTGAGTAAAGGACTAAATGTCAATAAAATTTAAGTATATTATGAAATTTTTACAAAATTTAGGGTGATGTGTCAAAATCAAATAATCAATACTAACTTATTATATCTGGTTAAAAAAACTAGCTCATCATAAACCACTAAATTCAGTTCTCCACCAAAGATCTCGTCTTTCTTCTTCTATTTCAAAGAAAGTTGTGAGGGGGCTTTTGTTAATTCTCAATGTTTGTACGTTCTTATTCAATTATAATTGAGATTTTGTTGCTACTTGTAAATGGAGCCCACTTTGGATGAATCACATAGATTTTTGTCTTTTGATCTTGTTTCCCTTTGTATTTTATCTCTTGCACGTGTTCTATCATGACCCAAAATTGGACCTATGATCGACACATAAGTTGATACAATACCACCAAACTTAACAAGCCTAAACCAAACACAAACAATCTCAATAAAATCAATTTTATAGACAATTTTGATTTAAATCTATCAATATTTCGATAGAATCTCCTCTATAACTTCAACATTCCTAAATAACAATTACCAGTTAAAATCTCTCCACAATTTATCAATAGCCAAAAGGACATAATATTCACATAATCTCAATATGAAAGTATTAAATACATTTCCAAAATGACAACACTACTCTCCTATAGTTATAGAATGTCTAAAGTACAATATAAAAAAAAGGGACATCTAAATAAATAAAAGGCCTACCAAAGAAATGATCAATTGGGAAGGATTGTAACTCTCAATAGTTTCATGATAATAAATTAAACAAGGAAGAAGTGAGTCATACAAAATCAGTGAAGACATAATAACCCTAATGAATAAGAAGGGAAAATAAAATAACGCATGAGAATTTCATGACTATGAAACTTGGTTATAACTTGCTAACTCAATAGAAATAGTTTTAGCTAATCAAATTTTCAAAGAATGTGAGTATAAATCAAAATTAAGATATTTACACTAATAAGAAATGATTTTCTTCAAGTCCACATGCAATTAAGAATATAAAATACACATGGATAAAAAAAGGAATAAAATCTTGCCAAAATATTAAAATTAAAGATTTCAATATTGTAGAGGGGTCACAAATGAGAGAACCAACGCCTGAGGTAGTTTCACCTTATTAATAGCCTTCTCCTCCTGCGGGTGATCTCTCCCTTAGGGTGGCTCCATCTAATGGTTAACTCTCTATTCTCTTAAGTTAAGTCATGTCATATGATCACATCTCATCTCGCCAAAAGTGGCTTCATCGTTAATATGCCCCTATGTGCCATGGCAGCTCCATCTAAGGGATAGTTTCTCCCTCCTGATATATAACCAGGTACACTTAGACCATTACCCCTTCTAACGACTATGAGATTCTAATATGGATTCCCACAAAAATGCAATTCATAGAAAATCATTCTCCAATTAAACAAATAATTAAATTAATAATTACATAAATATGTCGCTGTGATCATTATCCATTCAAAACAATGAAGAACCAATTAAATTGCCTCCACAACTACTCCAAAATCATAAGGAAAGTAGCAGCGATCGAATCTGACCACCAATAAATATTCAACAAGGCTTTAGAAATTTAGTTAGAGATGAAATCCTTAGATTTATACTCTGAGTTAATAGATATATATATCTTCTCTACAAAATAAAAACCTGTTAGTAACTATTTTTTTTAAGTCTTTGGATTGTGAGTATACCTTAAGAGTCGAAATAATTTTTTTTTAAGAAGTGGGTAACATCTCTTACTTCTTAGGTCACTATTCTTAACTCAACAAAATCATTCCAAGGGTGTGTAGGTGGAGAACAATATGAGTGAGACTCAAATGTTTCTCTGAAATCTTATAAGGGTAGCTTAGATTGAGAGAAATGTAGTACAAAAATGAAACAAATGATAAAGGAAATAGACGAGAGGAGAAGGCAAGTTGAAAGAGAGAAGAAATGGGAGTAGCAGCTTATGTGCTCTATTATATTCTTAAAAAAACTTTAGGAGATTTTAATCCACATATTATCTAATTTTTCATATTATTTTAGGGTATTTTAAGGCACTTATTATTAATTTTAACTCATTTTATCCTCAAATAAATGAATTTTAGACTATTAGAATGAAAGATGTTATTTGTTTTATTTTTTGAATTTTATTTAGAATTTCTATTTATTTTCTTATATTTTTGTGTTTTTATTTTTAGGTAATAAAAGAAAGAGGATTAGAGCTCCAATGGATCAAGAAAGAAGACCAAAAAAGTAACCAAAAGAGTCTTTTTGAGAGTCTTGGATTTGTCTCTTTAGAATGAGCTATCCGATCCACATATGTGTGTGTATGGAGAGTATATCTAGTGAGAAGGTCATTTTTATATGAGAGTTAGAGCATTAATTCTGGGTCATACAATTATACATGAATGATCAAGATTTAATGTAATATGATCACCTAAAAAAGTCATGTGACTTATTAAAAACTCACATGACTTGTGTGCTTTAATCTTGATCATTCACGATGAGATCTGATAGTGAATATTTATTTTTCATACTCTCACGTTATGTGTGTGTGTGTGAAAGAGAGAGAATGAATCAAGTTACTTCAAGAATAACTCTTAGCAGAATTACTTTCTTTAGTAAACATTTACTTATATTTTAAAAAAGTATATTATCTGTTCAATTAAATTTACTTAATGAAGTGTGTGTGCGTGTATGTGTGGAGGAATCAAGTTACTCTAAGAGTAACTCTTGACAAAGTTACTTCCTTTAGTAACTCTTTGTATATATTATATTTTTTTAATCTAACCATTGAATATTTTAATATTAACTCAACGATTATTCACATCAAAATTTAGGTAAATTAGACATTTCTAATTAGGTAATCTTATAGTTAATATTTAATTATATTTTAAAAAAGCGTATTATCTATTTAATTAAATTTACTTAATGAAGTATCATACTTTTAAAATTTTATAAAATTCTATAGATTTGATATACTCAATTAGAACTTTTAAATTAATGGTTGAATTAATAAAATTTAATATATACAGAGAATTATTGAAGGGAGTAACTCTGCCAAGAGTTTACTTTTAAAGTAACTTCATCCTTCTCTCTTTATATATTCAAACATGAGAATACCTAGATTATTGTTATGTTTCCTTAGTTATGGCCTTTCAGAGGGTAGATGTTTCAATGTCTCGATTATTTGTTAAGTTACATGAAATTAATGGAATTTTCAGATTGTAACAAAAAATAAAAAATAAAAAAATACAGTTAGTTCAGGTACATTACTATTAAAACATGTTTTACAGATCAAAGCACAAATAGAAAGTAGCTTGTAATTGTAAATTAGTAGTACATTCTTCAATTTTTCTTCAGTGACAAATCATATCCAGATATGCACCATTTGCTTCCCATTATCCCTCTGGGGAATCTGGCATAACAGCTCTCCTTGTGTGCAGGCATGAAGTTTAAATGGGACTTATTCAAAATTTCAAATACATTGGTAGCGACCTCCATGGCATAAGCATAAGCCTGGCCAAGTTATTTGGCATGCACTAGTGTAAGCCAGTCTGCAGCCATAGTATAGTGTGTTTTTCTCTGCATTCTCTTGGTTACCTGGGATAAAATGAGCTATGAGACATAGTAGCCAATGAGTCTGCTGCATTGAGAGGGTAAAATGGGTCATCATTTTGGTCATGGAGTTCCATGGTACTTTCATCTATAAAGGGTGGATTGGAGGGAGCTTCCAAGTGCTCCTCCTTCTTTGTTAGCATCTTTAGTGCCTTTGACATAGATGGTCGTAGGGAAGGGATTTCTTGGGTACATAGGAGTCCTATGTGCGCCACTCTTAAAATCTCATTCTTAACATTGCTTCTGTAGTTGTCGTCCAACACTAGATTTGGATCAATTAATTGTTCTGCAGTCCCTGACTGAAAATGCTTCCATGTCTGATTTTGTCCGAAGATATTATATTAATGAAAGAAAAAGACAAGTCAGTTCACCATGCAATATTGTCTTAATTAAGAGAAATGAACAGTTGAAAAAACAATTAGAACAAATTAACTCATTGTGCAATTTACCGTTATAACTAGGCTGTCTGAATATTCTAATGCTTTGCTCCTGTTATTCTGTCTCCCAGTAATTATTTCTAGCAGTAACACTCCAAAGCCATATACGTCTGCTTTCTCTGTTAACTGACCATGTGCTAAGTACTCTGGAGCCATATAACCCCTGCAGGTCCACGAACGCAAAAGAAAAAAAAAAAAGAAAAAGATGAGAATACCACTATTAAGATATAATACATAGTAGTTACTATTTTTTCTGCAATAGGGCTTGGTTTTTACTAAAAGTTGTTCAATGCTGGTATATTATTAGTAGTTAAAAAAATGCATTATTGGTAAGAAGTACTTACAAAGTTCCAGCAATAGCTGTACTAATGTGGCTCTTATCTTCTTGAAAGGACCTGGCTAAACCAAAATCAGCAATTTTAGCGCGAAGTTTTACATCCAATAAGATGTTGCTGGATTTTATATCTCTGTGGATTATCCTAATTTTGGAGTTCTCATGCAGGTAAACCAGTCCTTCAGCTGTCCCGATGATAATGTGACATCTCTTGTCCCAGTTTAGTTCTCTACCCTTGTTTTTATCTAGAATGTGTAAAAAAAAGAAAAAATGAGAAAAAAGTATATTAAGTTGAAATTTCATAACTAACCATGAAATGGAGGCATTTTGAAATCTGAAAGGAGACAGACTATTCCATGAGTTTAGTTATTACCAAATATGAAGCGATCAAGACTTTTGTTAGGTAGATATTCATATATAAGTAGGCTTTCAGGTCCTGAACAACTGCATCCTAAAAGTCTGACTAGATTTTTGTGTTCCACACTACTAATTATGTTGACTTCGTTGTAGAAATCTGCTGCTTTATGTCTGTTGTTGAAATATAATCTCTTGATAGCAATCTCTCTTCCATCAGGCAGAACTCCCTGCAATGAAAAAAAAATTGTTAAGAGTGGCTTTGACATGTAAAATGTGGTGGGGATGTAGGTTTGTAGAGGCAAGCATTACCTTATAAACTGTTCCAAATCCTCCTTGTCCAAGCTTGTTAGCTTCATCAAAAGAGTTAGTAGCCTTCTCCAGTGTAGAGTACTTGAAGTTCAAGCTATTGTTGTGAAGGCTCTTAGCTAACTTTTCTGCATCATTTGAACCTAGAAAGCAGAATGACAATTGAGATAAGGAACTTGATGAAAATATTTGTGCTATAATACAATGATGATTCCACATTTTTATTAAATAGGATTGAGGAATATGAGATGGGGACTATGATATAAATACATAATAGTACAAAATACAAAGAATTACAAAGTTATTCAGCTTTGTAACTAGGAATGATGTGACTTCTGTGTTTGACATACTTATTACAGGCAAATGTACAAAAAATTAAGTCATTTACCTCTTCGTTTCTTTTGAATATATCTGTGTTTGCGGATATAAACCCCAACAGCTATCCCAAGCACCAAAACAATCACTGAACTGACTACTGAAATCACTATCACTAATACATTACCTGCACAAGTCAGCAAAATGAACTCATACTATTAGGTGTAAATTTTTCATAATGCTAAAAGCTGGATCCTAACAAAATAACCATAATACTCAATTACAGTGAAGAATAAAAATGCAATTTATTTACCTCCTGAACTTCCATTTTCCAGTTCCTTGTTAAGAAAATCTCTGTCTGAGTACCACACGAAGCATCCAGTGTTCAGTGCTCGCCCTTCTGACCAGGGCAAGCACCCCAATATGGAAGAGTATGCATTCTCAAGACAAGCTCTACAAGACTTTGTGTCCAAGTTCCTCCAACAATTAGCCAGAACATAAGCTGAATCATTTGTTGTTCCTGCCACAGCAACCTCCTCCCTAGCATACCCTTTATTGTTTGGTGCAGCTTGAACTGCACTCAAAACAGCCTTCTTTGCTGCTGCTTGAAAACTTGTGTTCTTCTTTGTTGTGTTTCCACAAACGGCCTTGTCTTCTGGTCCTGTGTACTCATTATAGAAGCTATAGTTTTCAGCCCTCATGAAGCAACCATCAAGGTATATGCGACCACCATTGTAAGGGAAGCATTGGGGAAGAACCGTGCGTGCCTCGGCATAGCATAACACACAGTCAAGTAATGAGAGATCACCATAGCACTGAGCCAACCCGTAGTTAGTGTCAGGTCCTGTTCCTACAACTGCTATGCCATAACCATTGTTGCGCATCTGTTCACTGATCTTCTCCATTGTTGCAACAAAATTTTGAACAAAGATAGTGGGGTTGTGCTCTAGCTTATGGTTGCATGTTATATTGAAAGTCCTGGCCCGTGGTTCTGCCATCACTGTTTTTGATAGCAATACATGCTTCATGAGAAGGAAAACAAGGCATTGGAAATAGACAAGAGGGACTCTTCTCCCCATTTTTGAGATGACTGGATCTGAATCACTTTCTCTGGCACTGATCATAGTTGGGCTTCTCAACTAGTATCTGCAGAAAAAGAGGGTTTAGACTATGCAGGCTACATTGCTTATGATAATACCGTTTACCGTGGAAGAATATTTGACCAAAATCAATAGTGCACTTAACATATTTAGTGTGTGATTGGTTTTAGTAGTAGAGAGCTTTCTGGAAGATATATTCCCAAATACCCTGTTAGTAAACTCAAGGTATCCTTTAGTCGAAAGCCAGAGACTAAATACCCTATTGGTATCTAATGGCTTGATGTTAAAGTTAAGGACAAAACTTAGGTATAGTTCCTTGAGTGTTTTTAGTGTTGTTTTTCAATTAAAATTAGAGTTTCACCTCAGATAATCTGTATGCAATTATCAAGATAAAACTCTAATTTTGATTGAAGAACAACACTGAAAGCATCCAAGGAATTGCATCTAAGTCTTTTCCTTTAAGTTAATTAGTTAAAATGGTTTATAAATGCTTCAGCCAAGCTTTCAACAATTCATTCATATCCATATGAACTACGAGATGATCCAAAAATTTTGTATTTCTTGAGAAGAAAGGCCACTTGACAGGAACGGTTTTCAAGTTGTGTGAAAAGGAGGAAGTGGTCCTTGTTGTATGTGATGGGTATTTCAAAAGGCTTATGTCTCACATTGCCTAGTTTGGTTTTCCATCAAGTGTTTATATATTAAAATGTGATAATAAATTTTAAAGTGGCTAGCAAAGAAAAGATGGCCTGGTGCACATGAGAATGACTTGTTACAATGCAAATTTGTCAATTTTTCCCCCGTGTATAATTATGGGCCTCAAAATATTTTAGCTTCGGATTTATTAAATTTTATTTTCAAAAATTAAATTTAAATTCAAATAAGCTTATCTGAAAAACACCTTTTTTTGTTT
Organism: Spatholobus suberectus; assembly: GCA_004329165.1. NCBI lineage: Eukaryota > Viridiplantae > Streptophyta > Magnoliopsida > Fabales > Fabaceae > Spatholobus > Spatholobus suberectus. The sequence continues at coordinate 35,260,481 of CM014733.1, forward strand.
GAATGAGCCTATTTTCCCTGGATACTCTCGGAAAAATATGGGACAATATTATCTGTGTGTGAACGTTATGTTTTTATTGTGAACGCAAGCAGATCTCGGGGGCAGTTAGTTTCACACTTGCACAGTGAATAATGTCGTAAAAGAAACGTAAACTATGAGGTGTGGATTGAGCTATCAAAATTGAGAAAAACGCGGTGTGGACACTAAAAGCTTCTAGAGACTACGTCGGTGTTGCATTAGAATCCTTTCCCATTCACATGCCAGTGTTTTTTCAAGGAAAAATGAATAAAATAAAGTAAGAAAAAGAAGAGGAGGAAATGTATGACCATCAGAACATTGAACACAACATCGTAGCTCTATGAAACATGTCACTAAAGACAGCCAACCAACCAAGGTGAACAAGAAAAAACTAAGGTGAATCAATAACAATAACGTTTATTCACAATTTCACATGTTTAACATGTTCCTGACATAAGTTCAAGCTTCCTTATATATTACTACTAATTCTCATATAAAAAAACAAAGTGGACAAAACTGTGATGAAGTTGTAGAGGTTTGTGAAGAAAAGAAGTGAATTTCTCACCTGTGTTTTGTGTGTTGAAGGCATGAACTGAACTTGATCAATTAAGCTCTCCACGAGATCTCACATCTCAGTTTCCATGTTCCAGCTGAGATTTGAGTTAGGACCCCAGTCAAGAAGAAAGGCAAAATAAATAAATAATAAAGCCAATGATTATATAAGGATGGCACAGATAATGCGGTAGCTTGAATGTTAGTTGAAACTTGAAAAAGAAGAGTTGAAAACAGGAGCACAACATGACATTGCTCAAAGTGTTTTAAGTCGGAAAAATAGTGCATCTACGCGGTTACGTCGGGCTCTGACCTTTGAAACAAGCAATTTTTATTTATTTATTTATTTTATTTACCTTTTTGCCCTGCAATGGCAACACTATCCTTATACTTTCTTTCTTTTTTGTCATTTTTCATAACTACCATGATTATTTTTTTCCGTGTAGTTGATTCTTGTAAAAAAACAAACTCATATATCATATATGATTTTTGTGTACAATTTATTCTTTAAAAAAAAAATTGTAAAAGCTAAAAAGATATAAAATAAACTTGTACCACAAGTAATGACTTGCGCCCATAGTAGTTCGTTTTTCTTTTGTGGGATTTCAAGAGTCCCTGTATGGAACAAAATCATCAATAAAGTTATTTTGTGTGGATTACCTCCATTTAGAAACTGGAGTCAACTTTAACACGAATGTCAAATAATAGTTATACTGTGATTTTTTTAATTGTAATTAGAATCTGATTATGGGATAAATTATACCTTTTTCTAAAAAAATGTTTAAACTATATTATTTTTCCTTTTAATTTTAAAAACTATACTTACTCAATATAAAAAAAATGTATTATACTTTAATTTATTTTAATATATAGAATCTTTTAATAGTTATAAACAATTATAAACAAGTCATATAGGGAAATTTTCTTTTCTATGTACTTTTTAATGTTATAATAGTTAATTCTGAACGCATTATTTACAATTTTAATTTTAAAAAATAAAATAATATTTTAAATATTATATTATCAGTTTTGAAACATTGTCAAAATTCTTTATTTTATTTTTGAAGACTAAACTAATAATACAAGCTTAAAAGTAAGTGCGGACGAGCAAAGATGTCCACAAAATATTAATTTACATTAAAATAACCATACTAATCTCTTAAATAATGGTTTTAGTTTTTAGGATAAAAAAGGGATAGTATTGTTTAAAATTTGTGATAGGAGAGCGTAATTTGTTGAAATATTTTTATAAAAATATTATTAATATTTAATTGTTGAATTTTAATGTTTCAAGTTTTTCATCACAAGATTTGATATTTAAACTATTTCAACATTGCAAGTTTTTAACTTATATTATTAATTCATTCTAATTAGATTCTTTTAGAAAACCATTGTGGCAAATCTTTTTTTGTTTTCCAGGAATGGCTAAGGTAGATCTTTTTAAAAAATAAATAAATAAATAAAAGGGACCTGTGATAATATAGTTTTGGTTAAACATATAATTTAGTTTTTATACGTGTTGCCAATTCTCAATGTAATCCTTATATGTAAAAACTTATTAAATCGATATCTATAAATGTCGCGAATCCTCAATTTGGTCCTTGCCGTTATGACACTGTTTACACATTCTTAATTTAGTCCTTATATATGTAGTGTATTCTTAATTTAATTCCTATAAGTGCAACTTATTCTTAATTTAATCCATATACATACAGTGCATTCTTAATTTGGTCATGTACTATAGAGATCAAATTAAGAATGCGCTACATGTATAAGAACCAAATTAAGAATGCACCGCACATATAGGGACTAAATTAAAAATTTGCAAACGACAGAGACCAAATTGAGAATCCGCGTATAAGGACCGATTTAATAAATTTTTTATATAGGGACTAAGTTGAGAAACCGTAACATGTATAGGAACTAAATTATATATTTAACCTATAGTTTTATAAGTGAACTGCTAAGAAAGATCAAACTAATTTAATAGTTTCATGAGTTTAGAATCCCTTTTTGAACCCAAAAAAAAAAAAGACGATTCAAATCTCAATCTTCACCTCCATCACAAACACGACCCAGTACAAACCTACAGACCACCTTCAACGGTGTTGATTGTTGAACTTGATTTGTTGTGCTTCTACAGTACGTATTGAGCCTCCAATGCGCATCCAAAATCATATGAAATCAATTAAGAGTGACAACCAAATAATGAGAAAATAATAAAGTCCCCTCTAATTTTTAAATTAGAAGTTAATGACAAGAAAAAATCTTACAAAATAAACCTGATGCTCAGTCGGGATTTTCATCAAACACTTTGCCTTGAACGCTAAACATACACCTATGGTCCAATGCAACAATCGCAACGCTTAATATGAGAATAAGATGTTTAGACTAAATGCCTTTCTAACTTGGAAATTGTGATCCATATTACGTGACCTTTTTGCACAGTGCCTTTGCTATTTGAATTTTAGAAGTTACAATGCCTTTCTAATTCCCAAGATAGACACCTTTATAGAGGACCTATAATTTAGAAGAATAAAATATACGATCATAAAGAAGGTTTTAATCCAAGAGGGTATCCCTAGATGCAGTTTGGTTTTTATGGTTCAGTCTGATTCGATTGATGGTTTGGTTAAGTTCTTTTTGATTAAGTTAGTTACATTTTTTGCATGACTATCCTATCATCAGCACTAGAATTAAATTTGTATAACTAAGGAGCTCTTTTTTTTTTTTGAACACAACCAATTGCATTTGAAATATCATTCAAAGTAACTTAAGATTGGAATGTTTCTATGTTTTACTCAAATTTACAATACCCAACAAGCCAATGAAGGTGGTTGTGTTGTCATAAGCCCTTATATGGATTAGTAGACTTAGAATGCACATAATGTGGGCTAGAAAAATTGTTTTTGAGTGAAAACTGAGATTTAAAAGCTAATATCATGTAAATGCAAAAGTTTATGATTTTGAAGTATATGAATTGCTTGCAGTGCATCAAAAAGTAGATGTGATATGTCTTGTATTTTAATATAAAATTAGTTCATTTTATTTGATTATATCTTGAACTAGGAATTTTTTATTTAATTGATCTTTAGCTAGTTAGATAGCTTAAGATATCTAGTTTATCGTTGCAAAGTCTCATACCTAGGAGATTTAATAGTCATTCCTAATTTTAGATTAAAGTAGTCTAGTTTAACGTAGATTTTTTGTTTTCATGCAAAAACCTAAAATTTGCATAACTTGAGCTACACTAACCTAAACAGGGTGGTTTTATTTACAATGGAAGGCTTATGTGATTTTATTTCTTGTGTCAAAATTTCATCTCCTAATTAATTCCAAATGAACTGAATGTGGTATGCATGCAAAGCTAGGATGCATAAAAAAGAGTTGAGTAGGTTGACTAACTATGAATTGAGCTTTTCACAAAGTATCACTACTCACAACTTTATCATTATTTATAGTGTGTTAAATTGAGTGGCTTGAGACACATTAATGTGTGGTGTAGAACATTAACACAAATCTCCAAAGGTTCCTATTAGGCATTGATTTGGGACTTTGTGTCTTAAAATGAGTTGTTCATGTCCGAATGATCTCAAACTTTACAAACAAGTTTACTTCTCTGTATTTGACATGCAAGTGAAGGGTTTAGTTAGAAAATATGGCAAGTTTGGGATTGGGCCAATCCCTACAATATTTTTCTTAATTAGGCCATAAAGTGGACGAATTTTAGGGTGGACCACCACAATAAGTGGTCCACCATGTACCACAATTTTTATTAGTTGGATTAATCTCATCCTTACCATATTCCTTATCCCATCCTAGATTTGAGTCACTTCTAGCCACCTCCGCTGCTGACCACCGTGCGTTGCCACCAAAAGCAATTTCTAATGGCAATTTTTTTTCCTACGACAATGCCAAAAAGCTTCAACCCACAGCCAACGTTTCAAATACAAAGTTCTCTATTCTTCCCTGTTGCCAAAACACACTGTACGCCGCCGATAAAACATCAATTTCAGTTTTCATTGCTTTTGAAATTGTTAAATTTCCAATCTTTTCCCTCTTTTCTCATTTGGGTTTTCATCATTTTTTAGAGTCTTTCTTAAATTTATGAATTTCTTTTTCTTGTTCAGGATGGAAGCGAATCCAACCCATGATGATGATTTCAATAAAGATGACGACATGTCGAAGACGCCACCACCAATGGTGGACCCAACAGAGTCTCTACCGCCACTGAAAGAAGAACTCATGGATGTGAATGCATCTCTTCTAGTGAGCATTATTCCAACACCATTGACGGTGTCGATGCTGACCACAAAGCGACCATCGAAGGACTGACACACAAAGGTGGAGGGTCATGGATGATGAATCCATATGCTGGCGACATGTGTGACGAGGATCTTCTAGCTGATGTGTGAGTTGGGACACACATTTGATGGAGAAACGATCCGATGGTTGCTGGAGCACATTGAGCCCACAACCATCAAGGCCACTAGCACTGGCACCATCCCAACGATTACGGTGTCGATCGGCAACACCCTTAAGATTTTGACATCCTCGGGAGGGAGAAGACACACCGAGGAAGCAGAGGAGGAGAGTGTTAAATAGCGAATTCATTGATGTGAATGAAAACAACGGCGCCACCAAAAATCGCCTCCGGGGGCGGCACACGTTAATCAGCAACAGGGTGGCTGGAAGTGACTTAAATATGAGATTGGAGAAGGAATTTGGTGGGGAGGATGCACCATAATATGGTAAGGATGAGATTAATCCAAGGGATAAAAATTGTAGTGCATGGTGGACCACCTATCATGGTAGTCCACCCTAGAATTTGTCTATAAAGTGATATTTTATAATCAATTTGTGACTTCTATATCGATTGCTTTTCAAATTGAGTTGCAAGGGTTTTAGTTTAGTTAATAATGTGAAATATTAGTTCTTAATGACAATTTGAATTTACTAACACCAAATTGAAATAACTTGACATTAGGCCCAAAACAAAGGGTTGGTATAATTATAATCAATTTAGTCTAGAAACATTTTTACTTTCAACCTTCAACTCTAACATTGATATTCAGGTTTTGATAGCACATGAACATATTACACATTTACCTTAGTTTCCTATTCAAAAACAACTTGTATATTGTATTCGATATAATATACAAGTTGTTTTTGTCCATGAATAAACAATCTAATATTGTAAATTTGCATTACGTATTGTGTTATTGTATAGCTCCATTCTTGATCGAAAAATGTCATTGGGTCATATTTTCTAGTGTTTTTTGGGTATATAGCTGATTTGGGTAATAATGCAATCTCAATTAAGTTGTGTTCTTGGAGAACTACAAGGAAATGCTACTAAGATTTGCTTTGATCTAGAATAAAAGACATACAATAATATAATACAAATTTGATAATCTTGGATAGTAAAGGATTCCCACCTTGTGTAGGATAAAATAGATGTTAAGCATGCAATTAATTTACATGTTGATGAAATTTTCTTGTGACAAGACTATTTGTGGCACTTAGAGCTTATGTTTGGATCTTACATTATCACTTAGAGGTGCATATGCAATGTTTTATTATAGATTTAGCTATGTTTTTGTAATGCATTATGTGAATTGATGTGTTGTTTGTTAGTGGAGAGTAAAGCACAATAGATCTAGGGCTTGTTTGGATAAACTTCTCCATAAACACTTATAAGATAAGAAAATAAGAAGAAAAAAATGAAATATGCTTCTCCAAAAGCTAAAATTAGCTTATGATAAGTTAATTTGTAAAAACTCTCTCATATTAGCTTATCCAAAAATTGATTTTAACTTATGTACAAGCTAATTTTAACTCTTGGTTAAGCTTATTTTATTGTTTCTTCTTATTTTTTCTCTCTTCAAAGTGTTTATGGGAGAAGTTTATTCAAACAGGCTTTTAATCTTGTTTGAGATATATGATATTGGGTTGCGTGTTGGTAATTTAGAAACTATACATGTGTTTATCTAATTGAATTGTTAGTTGGTGGAGAGTAGAGCTTAATAGGCGTAATCCTATTTGAAATGCAAGATTAGTTAAGGCAATTCTATCTAGACCTATGGGTACTCACAAAAAATTTCTAAAATAGGTAGGATAAATATCTGCTCAATGGGAATAGGTCTGATGGCGAAAATTTACTCACAAAATTTAATAAGAATGGGTGTAGGTACAAGGTACTGTAATACCCACACCACACCTCTCTATATAATTATTTAATTAAAATTTCTCTTATATTCGAAAAGAAAGGGTAGAAGCTTGTTCAACTCTAATACCAATTGCTTTGATTTTTCACATTCTTAAGACTGTTCAAACAATCAATTGTTTTGTTAGATGTTATTTCTTTTATATATATATATATATATATATATATATATATATTAAATTTTGAGAATTCTTTTATCTTACATCAATAGCCATAAAATTTATTAGAATTGTTACTATTTATAAAAAGACTCTATTTAATCACCACTTCTTACAATTAAAGAAATCATTATACAGCATGCACTTTATTAGTTTTCCTAAAACTTGTTTGTGGGTCCTTTTCTAGGATATCTATATTTGACCGAGTGCTATATGGTTCATTAGTTGTGCTGAATTATGACACTTTTTACCTCGTACTTATTTCCTTTGGCTAAATCTTACTCATTATAAGAAAATATTTTTTTAAAAAATATTTTACAACCCAAAAAAATATTTAGTACTTCTAAGGAAATACACAAATAATCATCAATTGTCAAAATCTTGCCTCCAATATTGTGAAATTAAGGTGTGCCATGATTCTCATGAATATACTCTTATGGATAGCTAGCTACTTGATATCTTTGCCTAGCTCTAACCTTTCATGGCAAAAATAATATCTTTATTTGGTTGTAGATATACTTGAAGACAAACGGTACATGGGCATATGTGTATAAACATATGCGTGTAGCTTTCTGCTAAAGAGAATAGGTTTTTTAGTGCACTTAGTGCACCGATACACATATAGCTGCAAGTCTATCCATTTTGATAGTGAAAGACACAGCCTATCAAACCAAAACTATGTAGTGTTACAGCAAAGATAATGAGGATAAAATAGTAAATAATAAGGATAAACAATGAAATGGAATGAATCTCATTCCATCCTTTTTAAGTGGGTTTTATCTTAATTTATAAAATTCAAACAATGACTTAGCCCACTTCATTCTATTTTATTCCATTTCCTACCATCAATCCAAACAAAGCCTAAGTAAGAAATTCTTTCTTACCATTAAGTGTGTTGGTACTGGATAAAAAAATAGTAATTCCACAATTTCTTTGTCCTCAACACTGCTTAATTTGCTGGAATTAATCACTTCAATAATCTTTGATGGTTATATGGGTATCCAAAATATGAACGAGATGGATGTTTATTGTCTCAACCATTCTTGTTGTCTCAATCCCTATAAGAGATGGAAATATATATATATATATAGGCATTTCAAATGACAAACTTCTTAAAATAAAAAATGAGAACTATTAATAGTAACTATTGGATTACAATTAAAGATAATGAACGGCTGAAATTAAAACTCAATTAAACACTTCTTATAAGACTACTATCGTCACTACGTCTACCACTGCCACCACTATCACCATTGTTGCTGTTACTACCGCCACTGTCACTACCATTGTTGTCATCACCATTGCCACCACTACCATCATTATTGTTGTCACCCTTGTAGCTATCACCACCACTGTTGTTGTCATCGTTGCCACCATCACCGCCACTGCTACCACCACCATCGCTATCACCGTCGTTGCCGCCACCACCACCACTGTCGCTGCCAACGACTGTGGCGGCGACAGTAGCGATAGTGGTGGTGGAGGCAGTGGCAATAGTGATCTCATAAGAGGTAATTAATTAAGTTTTAATCTCAATCGCAAATTTATTTTAATTATAATCTAAGGACTATCATTGAAAATTCTTATTTTCTCATTAGAAATTTTTTTTTATTTGAAACGTTCCCTATATATATATATTTTACAAAGGTTTTGTATTAAGTCCTCACTACACTTATGTCAACTACATCATATGGCTCCACAACTTGCCCTATGGAGAGTTGTGAAGTATGAGTTGAGAAAAAACCATAATCTTTTAACATTTGCTTGATTTCAAGATCAAACATGACATTTCCTTATGATTTGAAATTATGTCTATAACAAGTAAACCTAAATTTATTGCTGTAATTCCATATGATCTCGTAATATTTGTTTTTGCTTAGATAACTAAGTCCCACTCATGTCCTCTCGTCTCCTGATCCTAGAAAAACTCTAGAAAGAAACATTACCTTGCCAAATCCTAATCAAGTCAGTGCTTGCTCTTCATATTGTTAATTAATCTTCACAATCCAACCCCAACAATTGAATTTTCAACGCTTATCGGTCGTAACTTTCTCTTCACGTTACTTGTTAAATCTTCTGTTGCCCCTTCCCCAGTCAACCCAACCTCAACACCCACAATAAAAATATATACATACTACGCGTCTAGCAGGGGAGGGTCTGTATTCAATTGTCAAAGGCATCGGTGATGAAATAAAAGGCTTTTTTATTAATGAAACCAAAGGCTGTATGCATTTTGCAGCAAATTTTATAATTGTAGGAGTTCGAGAGTTTTCTGTAGACTGAAAAGTAAATAATAATAATATAAGGAACTTCAAATAAATTACTATTACATAAAAGAATAAAATGTAAATAAATAATTAGTGGTGGTTACATATAAAATTCTTGGGATATCCCTGCACCTTTCATTCTAGGTGCCTGGTAGAAAACTCCAATCAGGTGTTATAAGGCTTCTATGTGCATAACTTAGTAGAGAAATCAAACGGTAAAAAAGCATTTAGTATAAATTTTGCACAGATAAACTTTTCTCGGTGTACTGTGTGATATACAATGTACAAATTTTCGGCAAAATTAAACTTTTTTCCTTGCAGCTTTTTTTGAAACTGTACTCTATACATAGCAATCGGTCCTAACTGTTGGCAGATGGTTCATATGTGGGGTTATGTCACTCACCTTTCAATTCAGAATGTATGAGGGCAATGCCATGCTGATAGCCGAAACCATACTTTTTCAAGAAAGCAAGCATGCCAACAGCTTTTATAAGGGTATTTGGGGATTGTGAGCACAAAAATGGTCCAGAAGAAAGATTGTATAATGTAACTCATCTAGGCTCAATCTGACTTTCAGTCATGGTGTCCCCTGAAGACTGAGTGTTGGATCCAGGCTGCAATTTATATCCGGGTAAACCAGATTTGTTGAATTCTGAACTACCAGAATTAATAAATGGCGGTTGTGTTGGCTGAGGAATTTCGTGATCGTTATTAATCATTTTAACAACTACTGACATTGATGGTCTCAACTCTGCAGATGCTTGTGCACAAAGCAACCCTATCTGAAGCAGTTGGCATGCTTCCTCTGCAGGAAAAGCACCCTCTAGGGTCGGATCAACAATTTCAGATAGCCTATTTGATCCATAGAGGCTCCAGACCTTGTACAGAAGGAGAACAGAAAAATCATGAACAACCAGTGTGTAGTAGAACAGATGTTTGTCTTTTTAAAAAGCATCAGATGAATTAGTATGTAGTAGGCAACATTCCAGATGAAAACAGTTACCGTCTGTACGAGAGAGGATGAATTCATAACAAAGGAACTGTTTCTTTTGCCAGATACAATTTCAATAACTAAAACTCCAAAACTGTAAACATCTGCTTTCTCAGTCAACTTCCCACAAACAACATACTCCGGAGCCATATAACCCCTAATTATGAACATATAATAAGATGTAAGAGCATTGTACAGGAATAATTTATGAACTGTGTTTCAACTCTATAAGATCAAGAAATCAACAGAAGGGTTAATTTTTACTTTATTTTTTTAACAGAAGATATAGAAGTGCTCATCAATCATGAATATTTGGACTGTAAAACATGATAGCTAATACACTGCATAACAGTGATGCAAAGAATATTAAGAGCACTTAGGAAAGAAACAACCATTTCATGTAGACAAAGGAATTATCATAATTCAATGCAGAACAGATAAAAAAAAATGCCATTAAAGAATGAAACCAACAAAAGTGTTAAGCAGTTGGTCTTTCAAAAAGCTAGTTAGTCGTATATATTATAAAACAGTAAGTAACAGAAGGCAGCCAGTGTTTTGATTAACGAAAATTCACCTTCCAATCATCTAAGGCCTATGCAAGATATTTCCCTTATTGATAGCACATACAGAATAACATTGATGTTGGCAACAACGTAAGCTAGAGAAGAGGGTCATGCACTTACAGTGTGCCGGCAATGGCTGTGCTAATATGAGACTTGTCTTCTGGAAATAATCTAGCAAGTCCAAAATCAGCAATCTTAGGTGTGAAGTCCTCCTCAAGCAGAATGTTGCTTAATTTTATGTCTCTATGAATGATTCTCACATGTGATTCCTCATGAAGGTAGGCCATGCCCTCTGCAATTCCTAATATAATCTTATGCCTGATTTCCCAACTAAGCGGTTGAGAACTCCTTCTAACTAGAGAAGTTCAAAGGAGACATAATAAGCAAAAGTTCATTTAAAGGAAATTTCTTTAAGACTGGATATCAGATATAAAGTTACAACCAGAAAGGTGATCGTAGAGGCTCTGGTTAGGCACGTATTCATAAACAAGAAGGCTTTCAGGTCCTGTAATGCTGCACCCTAAAAGCTTTACTAGATTTTTGTGATGAATGCCACTGATCAAATTGACCTCATTGAAGAAATGATCTGCCCATTGTGTTGTGTTAAAGCTAAGCCTTTTTATGGCAACGGTGATTCCATCTGGCATAACTCCCTATATTGAAACAAAAACATAGTCAGGCAAAATGTAAGCAACAGTTACGTTGTCCAAAAAGATAATATCACGAAAGATCAAAACATACTTACTTTATAAACTGAACCCGATCCCCCTTGTCCTAGCTTATTGGCGTCATTGAAGTAATTTGTTGCCTTTTCAAGAATCTCATATGGCACATTTAGCTTGGACTTATTCACTGTGTCCAGAATTGCACCAAACTGTCTTCTTTCTGGGGTAAGAAAGAACAGCATTACAACAATCTTCAGTATTTAGAGTTTTAATAAGTTGTCAATCCTAACTCCTAAATATCAAATATTGATACCTCTTCTCTTTGTCACTACATTCTTCCTTAGAAAGAAAACAACTGTTGCAGCAACCAGCAGAAGAGCCAGGGCAGCAGAACTTACAGCCAGAATTTTAGCTAGACTCCGGCTTCCTAACATACACAACAGCAACACAACCTCAACGACATATTTTACCAGAACGTTGATCTTTCAAAGCATTTTATATTTTCACAATAATGCCTATTTTCAAATTAACAAGAACGTTAAATTCCATAACAAACTCACACATCAAGGGTAAAAGATCCTCCTGAAATCAGTCTAAAGAATAAAATCATTCCTTTGAAAACCACTTAACAGAACAACATAAATAACACTTATCTACTCAAAATACTTCATATATGGCATATTTGAGTCATATAGGTATTAAAAAACAGTCCGCGACCGCATTTGCAGCCACATTGTCAGGGTTTTGGGGTCTCTGCAACCACAATTGTGGTCCCATCAATCGCATTTGTCTGCAATTTTCCGCAATAATAACAAGGATCACGACAAAACTACAACTGCAATTTAAAACCTTGGTCATATTGTCTACGTATGGCAGCAAATACGAATTTTAACCCACATCAAACTTACTAGGATGGGAGAATCAATAGGCTAATTAAAATTCAACACCATCAAGAGAATCAAACAAGATCCACGTGTCAAAACAGAGAGCAAAACTCACCGTGATTTCCAGCTGGTGCAACATCGGTTGAATTGTTATAAAACTTTTGCGCAGAATACCTCAAGTAACAACCAGCATTCAACGCTCTCCCTTCTTCCGTTTCGCACGAAGCGATCCTAGTAACAGCGTCAGCCAAACATTTCCGGCACGCGCCGCCATTCACAAACTCCCAGCACTGAGCCAACCCGTAAACACTCGCGTTCTTTCTCTCGACCGACCCCACGAAGAACCCGTCGTTTTTTGGCGCCAACTCGCTCAGGTTCCTAACCAACTCCAGCGCGTTGGCCTTATAGACACCGCCACTATTAGTCGCACCGGAACCGCACACGGCGGTGTCCCGGTCGCTGAGGCTCTCGTTGAAGAAGTTGTAGTCGTCGTAACGGAGGTAGCACCCGTCGAAGAAGAGCCTGCCGCCACGTGTCCCCTTCTGGAACGGGAGGCAGCTGAGGAGCTGCGTCTTGCACTGCGCGAGGCACACGTTGCAGTCGGACTGGGAGAGGTCCCTCATGCACTCGCCCAAGGCGTAGACGGTGGCGTTTTGGGAGCCGTTAACGACGGCGCCGCGGCGCTGCGTCGTGGTGAGAGGGGTCAACGCGTCCATGGCGGCCAGGAAGTTTGCGACGAAGACTTGGCGGCGAGAAAGGGAGGAAACGGTTCGGTTGGTGCATAGCAGAGCGGCTCTCTGGGCTCTAGGGTCGGAAAGTGCACGAGTTGCGAAGAGACAGAGGAAGAGAAACATGAAGGAGGCGGAAGAAGAAGACGGCATCGAAGTTGGGATTATTTTTATTTTTATTTTATTTTTGTTGATGGATAGGCTCGGATGGTTGGTGTTTGAGGTGGGAGAAAATAGTAGGTGGGGAGAGAACAGAACAGGGTGGACGAGAAATGAACTAAGAAGTGGTGACAGTGCAGATTACCTGTTTCAATTACTGCATTTCTCTTTGATATATTACCTATCCAAGATTTAATTCTAAGGTTTGGGTATTTATGAAGGACATATTTTCTTTTTTATATATATCTTCAAAATCTCACTCCGGTGAGCTCTTCTGAATGGGTAAAGCCGTAAAGGTACTCTAACGCCTTTTTTTTTTTTTTCATTTGAAATTGAATTACAGACTTTATTCAAGATAAATCAAACGTCTTGCCATTTAGATTAATGGACTTTAATTTTAATGCACATACTCATATATATATATATATATATATATATATATATTAAGTTTGTTAATTTTTTAATAATTATCCTACAAGTTATATTAAATTTTTTATTGATTGACAATATAAAATTTTTTATATTGATAATGCATAGAAATTAAATTTTTAAAACATTTAATTTAAGTAGAGTTTAATGGTCACGTATTGTCAGTGTAAAAAGTTTTACACTGTCAACTAATTAGAATTCACCGTTGGTATGACTTTTAAAGATATTATTGTCAAAATCAACAAATTTACCATACATAATAGTTTATAATTGGATGATAGTGTAAAACTGCTTTACACTATTAGTGTATGACCTTTTTTTTTCATTTAAGTATATTTACACTATAAAAAATTTTAAACTAAAAAATTTATCTTTCAATCATCTCAAGTTACTCTCCTTTTACTTTATGTATATATTTAATTTTTTAATTATTTATTTCTTTCAATCTATCTTTTTTGTCTCTAAATTAAATTTCAAATTTTTTTAAAAATTGTTATTAATTAAAAATAATTTTATATCATGATTTAAATTATTTATTATAACTTTAAAATATAATTTAAATATTTAAAAATACTTATTATTATATTTTTTTGGTAAAGACTAAAAGTATTCTTTATTGAAGGCAATTGAGTAGCAAGTTTTTTTTTTTTTAAATATTTAACACAGCTTCATACTCAGAACTCGAAATCGAGACTATTAGTTAAACTAAAACACTCTCAGTTAATTTACACACTCAATGGAACTTATTGTTATAAATTTAAATTAAATAAAAATAGACATTTATTATTATATATAATATGCAAGCTAAAATACTAGTTTCTATAAATTTAAAACATAAGGACTTTTTCTTATGTAATTTATTTTTGGTGAACAAAAAACAATTACGGTTTAGGCTTTTTCGCAAGTGAAATATTTAGGTTTTTTTAACAAAAAAAAAGAGGTTTAAATCGTGGTTTTTACTTAGAAGTATTATTTATTTATCATGGTCCTGGGTACTTATGGATAGAACATAAAACATAATTAAAAAATTTATTAGGATTTATTTTGACACTTTTTCAATAAAACATCATATTATTTTTAACATTATAGATTGAGTAATTAATTTATAACTTTTATAATAAAAATTATGAATTGTGCAATAAAATATGATTCTTTTATAAACTTATTTATTTTTTTATTTAATTTGTTATATTTAATATAAGACCCGTAATTTAAAAAAATATGATGTAATAAAAAAATGAATCCATAATTAATCAATACCAAGGTGTTGTACTTGTTAGAGTCCATCTGGATTTAAATAATTTGCGAATAATTTTAAATTCAAATCTTACCAAAAATCTGCATCAATGCGCTAATTCTCAAATATAAAATTGTATAAATAATTTATAAAAATTTAAAGTCAAAAGAAGTTGTCATTGAGCTTAAAAAATGGGGGTGTTTTGGTTTGACGTGAGTCAGAGTTTTGCAGCTGACGAAACCGAGTGAGGGGCACTCAGGTCAACGGGCGGTGCAAACAACTAGAGTGTTCAAAATAAATAAATTGAACTAAATTACGTGAAAACTGAACTGAACTTGAAAAATAATTTATTAAACCGAGCTGAACTGAAAAATAGTTCAGGCGAGCCAAATTGAATTGTTTGACGAACTATTTTCTCAAATCTAAATTGAACTGTGTTTTGAATGAACTGAACTGTTTGAACCGAATTGAACTGTGTTGAATCAAACTAAACTATTTTTTTGCACTGAGAAATTTTACCCCTTTATAAAAATGGTTCAGTTTTTACAATTCGGTTTAGTTCAGTTTAGTTCCTAAACAATTCGGTTCTCAAATAGTTTGGTTCAGTTCTCAAATAATTTAGTTTAATTTTTTATAAAAACAGTTTAATTCAATTTTTTATAAAAATAATTTAGATTTTATAAGTCAATTTAATTTAGTTCTCAAATAATTTAGTTCAATTCAATTTCTTTAACAAGGTCGGTCATGTCATGGGTATGAGTGTACGGCACACTCCTTCGTTTGGTACAGTGAAAGTAGAGTAAAAAAAATAGGAAAGTAGAGAAAAAAAGTAATAAAAATAGAATTGTGTAGTAAAATGAAATTATGTGTAAATTAAAAAAAAATGGGTGGATCTTACAGTACAATTCTTTTATGTTGAAATGAGAAGATTGGTGAAAAAATGATATAACGGAACTAATAAAATTGAATTTATTGGTTAAAGAAATTAATTTGGACATAATGAAAACCTTATATCTGTGATAACTACATACAGTAAATCAATTTTGTTATTGTATGAAATTGATTTTGTTATTTTGTTATTTCGTTATTTTATTTTCTCTTTTTTATTTTTATTCACTTAAACAATCTTAATTTTTATTTTATTTCTTACATATTTCTTTTATCCTCTTTTGTCACATCTTTTGTTTTTTGTTTTATCTATTTTAGTTTTCTTTACCACACACAACCTTCCAGACGCAAAGATGGCAACTTACTAGACAAGGGACACTGCTGGGACAACGTAGTGCGGTCGCCCCTACGGAATGTGGACGGTGAATAATTGACGTTGAAAAAGATTAATATTAAAAAATTAATTTGTATTTAAAAATGATATTTTAAAATAAATTTTAAGATTTAATTTATTTAAATGATTCTGTCAAGAAAAAGTATTTAAATAATAAAATAAAGGTTTAATATTTTGTTAATCCCTGTAAATATAATAAAATTTTAATCTTATTCCCAGCAAAATTTATTTTATAAATTTTTAAAGTTTGAAAAATAGTCTCTATTATTATTGACTAATCAAGTAACATGTATCTAGGCATAATTTTTATAATTTTTAATTGTTAAGATCAAATTTTGTTTAAAAAATTAAAGAAAATATAATAAATGTACTACGTGATATTAATTTATATTGATTGAGAAAAAATTATAAATATTTAAATAAAAATGAAAAATGCTCAATTAACATTTTAAAGTCCTTTTTATTTCTATTTAAATATATTCAATATTTTTTTTCTTTGTCAATATATATAAATTAATACTACATCATACAACATATGAAAAAAGAGTTTAATGGTCATGTATTGTCAGTGTAAAAAGTTTCACACTGTCAACCAGTCAGAAATCACCATTGATATGACTTTTAAAGTATTTATTATAAAAATCAACAAATTTAAAATAAATTGTGGTTTGTAATTGGATGACAATATAAAACTACTTTACATTATCAGTGCATGCCCTGTTTTCTCATAAAAAAAATTACAACATATTCCAAAAAATATTACATCATATTCCATATAAAAAAAATTCCAATTGCATTCTCATTATTCATTAGATAACATTTAAGATGAATAACATAATTTTAATAATTAAGGAAATTATATATAAAAACTAAATACAAACAATTTAAATAAGGAAAATCAAAATTACATATAAATTGAAGTATGAAGACTAAACTATAATTAATTCTTATAATAAAATATACTTTTTCTCTTTAGAACATGCATATTTATTATTATATACTATTTTGTTTTTTTACAATTTTTTAAATTATTAATTCATTAAACTTTTTACATTAAATCTATATTGGGCCATATCCTAGGCGACCCAACCACTTAAAAGCTGTTTTGCTCAATCTTCACCGTATATTGCAAGACTATGTATTGGGCCATACCCCGGTCGACCCAACCACTTTCAACCTGCTTTGCACAATCTTCACTCACAGTTTTGCAAGGTTGTGTATTGGGCCATACCTTGGTCGGCCCAACCACTTACAAGCCACCTCCCACTATCTCCTTTCACGGCTCATGTCGTTGTGTATTAGGCCATGTCTCGGTTGGTCCAATACACTTGGTTGCCCCCAACTCCTTATTGAGTGATTGACAGAAGTCCCAAATAAAAACCCCAAATCCTCCTCAGTCATTGGGAGGAACCTTCGAGATGCTCACCATAAAGACAATAGTAAGATCGACAGCTTCAAGAATGCTAGAATCCCTCAAATGTCGAGGTAGCCCTCTCTTCCTTGCTAGTATATGTAGGACTTCTGTAATAAACTAGATCATCTTAAAACACCTAAACTGAGGGGCTCGCCTAAGGTTTAAGCTAGGTTAAGGACCCTGGAAGTATTGTGAGAACATTTAGCACCCATCATGGGGCACAGCAAAATTTTTTCCCAAGCCACCATAAGATCCTTAGGGCACAAACTCGCAAATAAAGTCACCAACAACGATGGGGACACAACTGTATAAGACATTCTCACTCGGCTGGGGGAGCTACAATAAGAAAACTAGAAAGCACAGGGAGGAAAATGAACGGATGCAGGAGCAGATCAACAAATTGAAGAAGTAATAGGAACATAAAGCGAAAAGCTCTTGACGGAACGAGGTAACTCCATTAGCCATGATGACTGGCCTTTATCATCCTTTCTCTGACGAGGTAATGTCCACTTTCATCCCTTAGTCTTTTCATAACCTAACCTTAACCTTATAGGAAGGTACATTCAATCCCCATTAATACCTCACCATGTTTAATAATAAGATGCTAACCACTAGGGTGACCAACCCTATGCTATGCAAAATTTTTCCTAGTTCCTTGATAGGATCGACACTTTAGTGGTTTGCTAGCCTCCCAAGGAAATCCATACATAGCTTCAAGGAGTTATCCCAAGCTTTCCTTAACTAGTTCGACTCTAGCGACCCTCACACCGAATCTGGCCTCTTTAGCCTTTTTCAAGAGGATGACGAGCCATTAAAGGACAACATAAGTAGGTTCAACTAGGAGGCCATATAGGTAAAAGACCTGGATCTTAAGATTCATCTCTAGGCAAACATCAACGGATTGAAAGATTGTCCCTTTGCTCATGACTTTGCTAGACGCCCTCCGATCAACACGATTAAATTTCTCAAGAAAGTCGTTGGAGAGATAAACGTTGAAGAAGTGATCATAGCCAAAAGGAGGCAGAGAAGAAAGTTTGCCAAAATCAAACCTAGGGCTGCCACCTAAGCATACATCTCTATTAAAGTCATTAACGACTACTAGGGAAGAATACCTAAACGACCCCTGAAGGGCTAGCCTACCTTTCAACAAGATGAACATTACACCTTTTCAAATAACAAACGAGTACAAATACTTCGTGACGTGTACCACACAAACCTCATCAACCTTCTTGCTCCTCCCAAGGAAAAGTCGATCAACGTCAACAAAACGAAGCATTGTGATTTTCATCTGAAGACTATCATGCCCTCAAGAACCAACTAGAATAAGTCAGACAACAATGCCACCTCGATCATTATGTATACTATGGGAGGATTCGAGAGCAAAGGAATCAAAGCCCCCCAAGAAGTATGTGCGACAGGGATACACATTGAAGGTATCAGGATCACAAAGAGACCAACGAGTGATGCCCCAAGACCCCAAGGTGGGCAAGACCATTCATACCATTGCAGGTGGATTGGCTAAAGGTAGACACACCTGGTCTACACGAAAAAAGCACTTAAGAACAGTCATGTCTATTAGGACAACAGGTATATCTAACCCTTATTTTCCATCCCCCTCGATTACATTCTCAAACGATGACTACATAGGTATAAAAAGCACAACCATGGCAATCCCATTGTTGTCAAGATCAACATAGAAGGATGCTTTATCAGAAAGGCACTCATAGACCAGGGTAGTTCAGCAGACATGCTCTTATGGGAAGAGTATCAAAAGTTGGCTCTTTCAAGGGATGTCATTTGTCCCTTCAATAGCAACCTTGTTGAATTTTCAGGAGAATATGTTAAAGTTTAAGGATATGTCAACTTGGATAGCAGCTTTGGCTCCAAGGTAACTTTAAAACAGTAAGGGTCAAGTATTTACTTGTTAATACTATCACTTCCTATAACGTAATCATAGGTCGCCTTACCTTAAACAATCTTTGGGTGATGGTCTCAACACCACATTTAACCATGAAGTTCCCAGTTGATAGCCTAAGGTCTCGATACCACACTTAACCCATACAAATTGGTGTCATTAAAGCTGACTAAAAGACAACCCGCAAATGTTATATTGATAGCCAAATGATTACAAAACTAGGCCATGAGCGCTCCCCCAAGTGACATTTGAGCATAAACCTTCACTAAGCTAGACCTATACGAAGATTTCAATTATCATTGCCCTCAGTCGATCGAAGAAACAAAGAGGTCTAGATAGACTCAGTAGCAGGACAAACTACATGCATTGACACTAAGTTATCACTACAAGATGACATCATACAACTGTTATGCAAGAACTTAGACCTTTTCGCCTAGATCCCGAAAGACATGATGAGAATTGACCTTGACTTCCTGTGCTACAAGTTAATGGTGGACCTTGCGATTAGGCCAGTCTCACAGAAAAAAAAGAAGCTTAGAGAGGAGCAACGCAAAGCAGCAATGGAAGAAGTTGACTAACTCCTTAAGGCAGGCTTTATCAGAGAGATTAATTACAGTACCTGGTTGTCCAACTTAGTCATGGTAAAGAAGTCCAGTGAAAAATGACGGATGTTGTTAGTCCATTGGCAAGTGTACCAATTTACGCAAGTAAACAATGATGAATAGAGTATTGTATCCTAAAGGACTTGCGTAATACTAGGTTTTCACTCAAGTAAACTAAGCGTCCAATTAGGAATTTAAAAATTATGAAATAAATACCAGATAAATTAAAAATTCAATAAAATAATGTTTTTAAGCTTATAAGTATATAATATTATTTTATATTTTTAGGAATTTTTTGAGAATTTTTAGAATTTATCTAATATAAACTCAAAGTGCTCACATGTAACTTTTAGAGCACAATCAAGAATACTAAATAAACTCTAAAAATTACAGAAGAATTACTAGGACTATCTTAGTGAGTATAGAAAGGAACAAAAAGAGAAATCACAAAACAAAAGATTCTGGAAGCATTGTTTAAAATTAACTATATAAATAGCTCATTTACTGACACCGTGTAATACAATGCACAATTATTGCTCTTTTCTCTCAAATTTTTGTGACAGCCAATCAGAGGAAAACTAAATTTGTTATCTTATCATTAGTTAGAGATAGAATCAATTACTTAGAGATAATTCTAACAATTGGATTAGATTACTAAAGGTTGATTTTTCTTAACCACACATAGGTGGGACAAGTATCACAAATTAAGTGAAATAAAACTAGATTTTTTCCTCTCTCTTTCTCCCCTATAATCGGCGAACCTCACACCCCTTCTTCCTTTTTATATTTCATTTTCATCCTTCACCAAAATCCTCTTAAATCTTTCTAGTTTCTCAAACACTCTTGGAGGCCATTGAAGCATGTTCTTGGAAGCGTTCTTGGAAGCAAGAAGCAAGCTTAATCTTCACCTTTTTCTTTCTCTTTGGTTTAGCTACCTAAGGGCCCGTTTGGGATGTTTGTGAGTTTTTGGTTTCCAAATGCAATTTTCAAAACAAAACACATTTGGCTAAAATGGAGCTAAAATGATTTTTAACTCAATTTCAAAACACTTACATTCATTATCAAAACTAAGAAAGAAATATTTGTGAACTTGGTTGTTAGTTTTTCAAAAAACACATTCTCACTACATTTGACAATGACTCTTCCCGTCACCACCACCACCATCAGTACCGCCAAAATCACCACCACCATCTAGTGACATTATTACCACCAGTACCAACAACGCCACCACCATTACCATTAGCACCGTTGTCATTGGCACTATCTCCACCACCACCACTATCATTGTCATCGTCACTACCACCACTGCCACCACACAAGCACATCTTAAACTAATTTTAATAGGGTAGGAAACTTTCAAGTGAGTTTATTTTGAAACTAAAAAGATAGAAGGAAAAAACTAAAACTAATTTTTAGAAGTTAAAAATTGGTTGTAGTTTTTAAAATATTTGAAATTTACAACTAAAAACCACCCCAAATAAGCCTTAAGAGGTAAGGGGAGGTGGCTTTAATCCTTTTTTCTTTTGGTCCCAAAGTGGGTTAAGAGTATAGAGAAACCCTTTAATCCTTCTCAATCTTTGATTTCTTTAAAATGAATATGGCAATATGTGGCTATATGGAACCTTAATGCTTTTGTGAATAATATTATGTTTTTGTGCTTTTCAAGAAGCTTCATGTTGTATGAGTTGTTAATGATCCATATGTGTTTGTATGCTTCTTGTATGGCTTAAAATTTGAAAGATTTCTTGACTTGTGTGTATTGTTGCTCTTAGGTTGCATGAGTAGGAAGGAGAAAAATGTTCGATTCTTGATCTTGCATGTTTATGTTGTAAATGAGTGATTAAGTTACTAATTATGTGTTTAGAGATTGAAATTGAATGAGAAAAATTGTTGATGTTGAGTCTTTTGCTTATAATGCCACGATTTTATGTGATTGGTGGTAAATCTTGAAGATTATCTTAAATTGCTAATAGGTCATGATGTGTATAAATTATTTGAATGAAAAGCTTAATTACTTAGTTGTCGATTGGTTTCGGCCAAAACGAAAAAGGTAAGGTCCCATTTGATTTGATTTTGTTGTTACTTGAATCTAGACATAATTATTCATGCTTGATGGAAAAATGGTGATCCTTGAACCTTGTTGATGGATTTGGCCACATGGTCCAAAAAGGGATTTGATGGACTTAATTTTGTTGCTACTTGGAAGGATGAAAGGCCATACTTGAATATGTTGATCAATAAAAGAAAAAAGTTGTAATTTCTTATACATATATGCATTTGGCTTTATGAACTTTAAAGGAAAAAGAAATATGATTCGATTTAGTTGAGATGCATGAATGTGAATAAAGAACTCAAGAGTTTCTAGATTGATAAAATAGGTTGAAAATAATTGAAGATAATGATCTAGCTTATAACCATTTGTATATGTCTTAGTGATTGGTAAGAAATAGTTGTGTAAAATTAGTTAGAGAATATGTGAATCCTTGGCAGACATAATTAAACTATATTTCGATACAAGCATGAACTCTACAAATAGTGAAGTATGATATTCAAAGAATAAACCTTGACTTAGATTATGAACAAGTTAAGGAAATGTACGATAATATGTCAATTGAAATTGTTTTAAAAAATTAATATTCTTAAGATCAAGTTGAGTGCAAAAAAAAAAATAATTAATTTGTATAAGAAATTAGTGTAAGAACCTAAAGTTGAATGGTTGATTTGAGTACTAATGTTTGATTGAAATTCAAAGTAATAAGGGATGGATGAAACATCTTAAATTGGTAAATGTGTTTACATGTAGTCTTGTGTTCAATGATGGAAAGCATGACTTGAAATGAAATTGTGATGAATGGAATCCATTGATGATGAATTCGATCAATGTGCTTTGATATGAAAGAAATTGTTGATTTGGTTCCAATGATGAATTGATATGTATAAATATAATGATTGATCTTGATTATGATGTGTCTCATTGGAATTGAAAAGAAAGTGAATTGTTGAAGGGTGAGCTAGAAAGCTACCTATGTTTGGCCAAGAGAACCATTGAGAAAGAAAAGTTGATTGTGATGATAACATTGATGTTATGAAATGAATTTGTGGAATTGGAATGTTAAACAAGTTTGCCTTTGGTGATTTATTGACCATATCTATTGAGAGGTATGATGGAATATACCAAAAACAGAGGAAGCTTTGCCAGATTTTTCAAAAAAAAAAATGATGAAAGAATGAAACTAAAATGCATTGTCTTAGCTTAGGTCCATGCATCATGTGCATAATGTGAAATGATGAATGAGGGGTAGATTACAGTACAGTATTTGAGGAATTTATGCTAGGACTCTTGGTAAGTCTTGTGGGTAAAGAAATTGAGTTGTGAAGTCCTAATAGCCGAAACTTGCAATCTTGAGCTGGGAGACTCACATTATCCGACTTAATAATCTCGACAACTATTGAGCATTACCAGAATTGGTTGAGCATATTCCTTCCACGTAGTGAGAATGCACAAGGCTCTTATATATATAAATGTGAAAAGAAAAGTGCCAAGGAATGGAATATAGAGGCTCCTAATTATCTCCCTAAAAATGAAAAGATGAAATATAGAGCCTTTGATGGTGAGCATCAGGAGGATTGGGCTCTCATGCATGAGTTTGTCAAAACTTAGATGAGACCTTAGGATCTTCTTGCATAGCATAACTCAGATGATCACCAAAAGTGATTATTTTGCTTGTTTGTGTTTGTAACTCTAACATTTCATTTTTGTGACTCAAACTTTGAGGATTAGAAATGCCTTACTCCTTTTTGTTTGTTTTTGTGTTGCATGTTTGGTAATGTATGTGGTAGTAGATTGCTTTGGCGACAAACTTCCCTGCCATGGGAAGGATATCACTATGCTGTAGTGACTTGGGGACTTGGTCCCATGATAACCACTTCTTGATTGATACTTTTAAGGGAGTGGTTACTTTCTCTTTTATGCCCGTAGGACCCAACTCTGATTCTCACTATGCTGTCAGTGCCTGGCTATGTATGGATTGGACATTCTTCCTCACTATCATTATACTCTACGATGCTTGACACTCAACTTGCTCTAGTGGTGTAGTAGTATGAGACACCTTTTCCTAGGAGTGTCTTGTAAAACCCTCAATTTTAGGGAATATTAATATTAATATTTTATTTTCAATAGACGCTTATATACTATTGTTTTGTATTATTATTATTGTTTCGATATATAGGAACGTGGCGTGAAAGTCTAAATATCAATTCTGTATCATGAGAAATTAACATTTTTCTGGAACAAAGGATTGTATTTAGACTTATACAAGTTAAAGATCTATAGAATTAACTAAAGACTCCGACCGTTAGAAATATAGGTACATTAGGATAGAAAAATGCTAAATAAATATAAAAATATGATAAAATGATATTCTAAACATGGAAACATGCTTAGAATATTATTTTATATTATTGTGAATTTTTTCGTAATTTTTGGAGATTCTTCAATTTTGACTCAAAGTGTTCACAAGTAACTTTGTGAGCTCAACTGTAGATATTTAGAGACCTCCAAAAATTATGAAAAAATTTAGGAAGCTAATTTAATGTGTTTAGAAGAGTTTTGTAAGGAAAAATTATAGATTTCTACTCTCTAAATTATTAATGAATTTTAACATTTTAAGAGGAGTACTAACACGTTTTATACAAAAGGAAGAAAGGAGCAACCGTAACTTTTCTTTTTCTACAAACCTAAGTCAGATTTCAGCATCCCTCTCTAAAACCCAATCCTAATTTCGTTTCCCTTGAGGCACACACACATCCAAGGGTTTGTTCCTCTCTTGATCAAGCTTGTAGGAGTATTGAGACTTGGCATCTTCATACCTTTCTACTGTCATCTTCACTTGGCAGTACATAAGGTAAGGGGAGGAGGTTTAGTTACCTTTATATGGTCTGAAATTGAATGATAATGGAGATTCCCTTGATCTCCTTGATTGTATATATGCATTGAAGCTAATCCATGAGTGTTGTGTGTATGTTTTTTTGGATATCAACTTTGGTTTTTTTAAAACCAGTAGCTTGCTAACCCTTTCTTGCTAATTAAATCTCTTTTAAGATCATATTCTTCATGTAATTCATACCCTAAGTGGTTGTGGGTTGAAGCTCCAACTTGTATGCATGTGTATGAAGCTTAATGATTTGATCTTGTCACTTGAAAAGCATAGAATCTGTCAAAAACGTGATTATTGTTTTGGGTCTGAATTGGTGTGATGAATTAGGAAATTAACTTACTTTTGATCATAATTTTAAGCTATAAAAGATGTTATCTCATTACCAAACTTAAAGAGAGTGAAATTATACTCAAACTATGTGTTAGAAGCAGGAAATAAATGAGTTTTCTGCATAATTGTACTGCTGCAGTTCTGCTATGTTAAAGGCTAATAAAATCACATTTTTGTGAGATAAATGTTTCCTATTAATTGTATTTTGATTTATATATGATCCATCTAAAATTTGGCAAGCACTAGAAGCCATTTGAACATGACTTACTACTATAAATCACCATGTGACAGCAAAAAACGAAAATATGTTCTACTCCAGTTTAAGCATGAAAAACTATACTTAAGTGAGATTTAAAGTGTGCTAATGGTAGAAATTAGGTGCCTTATAGTTGGTATATGGTACCTTTAAAGTTTGGTGAATATTGATAGTCATTTTGACTTGTTTTGACACTTGAAATTAGCCATTATACAGCATATACGAGTTGCTGTCCTGTAGTTATACAAAATGAAAAATTTATGTTTTCTAGTGTTTAAATGATATATAATTGACTAGTAGTGGATGTCACCATATTAAAGAACATAAAGAAAGAGGATTGAGAGAATTAGGATGCATTTTGAGCCATAGAGAGCATGTTTATGTACATGGGTTGCATGCTGTCCTATTTTTTTTTATATGACAGCAAAAATCAGTTTTTGAGATAGAGTTTTAGTATATTAGAAGGTTAGAGATTTAGTTAATAAGGTCATGGACAATTAAGGAGTGAAAATCATTTGAATTAGTAAAAGAAACTCATTATATGTTGTAGAAGGAAATCAAGCCAACAAGGAGAAGCTTACTAATTTGGAATCATGAATAAGAATAGTGAGTTAGTTAAAGTAGCCTAGACTTTTAGTATATATTAGTTTTAATAACTAGACTTTTAGTACATTTTAATTTTAATAACTAGACTTTAATGGTGTGTGGTGGTAAAGTGGTATAACATTGATGGACTAACATCCTAAAAATTAGGTTCTAGTAATGGTAATATAATGATCAACTACTTATAACAAAATTTAGAACACTAACTTTAGTTAATTAAATTTGATTCCTATTTTGAGAAACAATATTAATATCTAGACTAAATGAGGAAAATGAACAAAAGGCTTTTTGATCGAATATTAGTAGAATATCTTGAACTAAAGAATCATGTGTAGAAACTAAAATTGATCTTGCTAGCCTATATAAGTGCAATATGGCTATTGTGTAGTATTGAATGGAATGATGACTTTGTTTTGATTATTTTACTCGAGTTAAAGTGTTGAGATGCTATGTTTTTGTAGTTTTAAAATTGAGATTGAGATATGACGATTGTGGTAAGCTTGAAAGCTACCAAATGATACGGCCATGAGAGCCTATGTGAAAATGAACTGATTGTTGATATTGAAATGAAATTGAGATTGAGATTGGTTGGAAATTGTGGATTGTATTGTTTAGCAGGTGGTGTCTCTGTTGTTATTTGACCATACCCTTGTTGTGATATGTGGGATAGTACCAAGAAACAGAGGAGATTCTGTCGGATTTCTAGGAGAAATTTTATAACTAAGTAAATAAAAATGTGTGTAAAATGTTTCCAGTTTTAAAAGAAATTTCAACTTAACAGAATTTGGAAATGGTAATAAAATATGAAAGATATATACATATATTTCATAAAACTGTACATCATGGTTTGAGTAATACATAACAGTCAGAAAACAAAAGTACATCGAAATACATATACTACCTAGCCCACTATATACATCAAAAGAGGTCCTATACAAAGCAATATTTATCTACCCTATCCTTTATACAAAAGAAAATACTATAGGTCTTCAGGTCCTCCCCCGTTGAGATGTTCTCTATCTTGTACTCAACATCACGGAGCGTTAATGTCGTCTTCAATAATCACGACCAATCATACACAAAAGAAAATAATGGAGTGAGGTGTTTTGTTCTAAAATCACTTTTACATGTGCGGTAAGAAATCTACCATAAAACAAAAATAAAACACAACTGACAACACAAGAGATCCTAAGGTTCATTCTAAGTTGTATCCGATTACCCTTGACTAGGTATGGATCCATACTTCCCATTAGTGGGTAATAGTTCTCAACAGAACCTGGGAAGTGACTGGGAGTACATATACCTCTCTCAACACCATCACATGGTACAGTTCTCGTCATCATTGAGGAACAAAATAACAATTTAAAATATCCATTTATAGAGGTATACTCTCAAACCAATCCTGGAATGCTGAGCAGTTGTCAGGGTTATCGAGTTTGGTTAAGTGAATATCTCGGCTCAAGGACGCTACCCTGGCCATTAGGACTTTCACCACTCGATGCCTACCCCCAAGACCTCCGCAAGTGGGTCCCTGCTTTTCATTCATCAGCCTACCAAACTGTGGCTTCCTCAGCAGGGTGCCATGCCACTACATGTCACTTGCTTTATATTACTCACTAATTTATCACTTCCTAATTTCTCAAATAGAGGTTTCCGTGGTCTCATTTAATTTGAACACTAGTATAATCAACATTTGTGCCTTATTTTGCAGAAATTGTACTATACCAAAATTTTAACAGAATAACGATATAACAATTATAGTATAATTACTAAAATTTTGGCAGAATAACAACTAAATAAATGCATTTTGATTTTCTAAATTTGAGCATAGTAACAGCTCAGTAAATATATTTTTATTTTCTAAAATTGAACAGAGTAACAGCTTAGCAAGTAAAATTTAATAATTTAAATTTGAGCAGAGTAACAATTTAATAATCATGATTTAATAATTTAAATTTGGGCAGAGTAACAACTTAGTAAAAATTAAAGTTTAACTTTAAACAATAATAACAATACTAAAATTTAAGCCTAAACGGGTTTAGGGGAAATCCTACCAACATGCAAAGTGACAGTAATTTAGAACCAACCCTACTCCCCCCATTACCTCTAAGATAGTTGATGAAGAGGATGGAATTGTTGGTGCAAAGCTTCTAGGAGGAAAAATTCTACTAGTTGAAAACTAGCAAAATTTTAACATAAAAATTAGATAAAAAAATATTTTAGAGAGAGAAAACTTTAGAAAGAGAAGCTCTCTAGCTTGGGAGAGGAAAGGATGAGTGAAAATCTGAAAACTTTGAGGCCTATTTATAAAAGAAGGGAGGGGGTTAGGTGTCCAAAGATTTACATCATCCATTATGTCACTATTATGTCATAAATCTAATTTTTATTTATTTTTAATCCAATTTAGGGACACATATCTCAAATAGGTGGTGAATCACCTATTTTAGGGTTGGGGACGTGCTCCACCAGCTGTCCCAAGCCTCCATGTGTCAAATTTTATTTGTAGGTGAATTAACCGGTACCGACAAAAAGGCCTAAACTTGAAAAAATTAGCTTTTAATATCAAAATAATGTATTTTAATGCAAAACTGGACAAATACATTAATTTTCATCAAAAATAAATTTCTAATAATAAATTTTAATTTTTATTAATTTATTTCAAATTATATGTATTTATTTTGTATTTTTAAGCTAGAAAATTGATAGAAAATCCATTTTAATTCAATAAATACCAAAATTTTTATCAAAATTCTAAAATTATATATTTTACCCATAATTAAACTAAAATTACCATTTTCACCCTTTTTGAATGTCAAACCAGTACTGGCTGGCTTATTAGACACGAAAGGGCATTTTGGTCATTTTACACAGAAATTCTAGAAAATTCCCAAAAATTTCCAAAATTATATTTTAATATATATGACATAATTCCAAGCTCAAATTGACATTTAATGTCAATTGAATCTTTTCCTCATGTCAGTTCTTAAGTTGAGAAATAGGGACAAAATTGTCATTTTCTAATTTCTCTGGGCTCCGGCTCGGAAAAGTTATTAAAAATCACGATTAAATAGCTCTTGAAATTTTGAGCAAAATGGTGGGAGTCAGAATTTCAAAATTCCTTTCTGATTTTTCAGAATTGTATTGCCAAATATATATAAAAAACAGTGGAAGAATTGAAATAGGATTATTATATTTTTCACTACTTTTCTCTCAAAATAAAGTTTTTATAATGAAAGATACTTAATATAAAATTTTCAAAATATTTTGAGGTCAAAAAGTCTCTGGTTGGTTCCCACAGTCAACCAGGGGTATTTTTGTCATTTTACAAAAATTATCTCAATAAATTCTAGCAAAATTTCTAAAATTATTATTAATTGTTCTAAATATATTGATGACTTAAAAACAAAGTTTAAACATACAGAATAATTTAATATACAAAAGTAGGGGTGTTACAATATGCATCGAGTAAAGTAAAATGTGAGTTGGATGGACCACAGTATGGTACCTGAGGGATGTATGCAAGACTCTCGGAGTCTTGGGGGTGTAAGGAATTGGGTTGTGAAATCCCAAGAGCTAGGACTTGCAATCTTGAGCTGGGAGTATTCACCTTATCCGGCTCAATAACCCCGACAACTGCTGAGCATATCCATGGTTGGTGAGAGTATTCCTTCAAAAGAAAAGACTCGTGTTTGTCTGTAAAAAGAAGAGCCACGAAGGAATATGTACTCCCGACTGTCACCCAAATGAAAAGTAAAGTCCTTTAAACATGGGAATTGGAGGCATAGGCCCATATGCATGAGTCTGTCAAACTTTGATGAAACTTTAGTACCCTTCTGCATTGCATACTCAGGTGATCACTCACAGTGATTATTCTGTTTGGTTGGAACTATTAAGGTTCGTTGTTTTTTACCTTAAATATAAGGGTGATGTGACCTCACTCCTTTTTCTTCCATTTCCATGTTTTGTATGTGTTGCTGATTTATCGAAGAGCAGCTGGCATTGATGGAGCCCTTCACCTCGTTCCTAAGGATGGCCATGCACTGCATTAGCATGGGTCATTAGACCCATGACCCCTGGTACTTTGAGGATACTTTTCAGGGGGGTTGTTACTATTACGTATATGCCTGTTTTTACAACTATGCCAGTACAGATTGCTTCGATTAGCTTGCCCATGATCTATACTCAGTCATCTACCCCTGGATATATGTGAGCGACTCCACCTTTGTCTTCATCACCTTTGTCTGATTCACCGATGCCAGATTTTCAGTCTGCATCAGTGCTGTAGTATTATGAGTCTCCATCACCTAGGAGCGTCTTACCTCCACTACTTGTATATGATCCTGCTCTTCAATATGGATTATCATTTCCTGGACAGACTGCTGACTCTATTCTTGGACCCTCTAAGTCCAATGGATGGTTGACAGACGACAGCCATGTCGCTAAGGACGAGGAGGAGGAGGATCTTGAGAAAGATCCTGAGGAGGACTATCAGTAGGGATTCCATGGATGGGGTATATTGAGGATGTAGATAGCTAACTGCTCTGATCTATAGGCTTTTACCCTTTTGATGTATTATATATGGGTAGGCTAGGATCTTTATCTTTTGATGTGATGTATATACTAGTTAACTAGGCTAATCCTTTTCTTTTTAAGATACTGTGAATTTCATGATGCTGGTTTGTACACTCTTATCACCACATACTTTTGGTGGTTATCGCTTATGATGTGTATATATATGCATGGATAGGCATGTGTTGATATTAGCTTTATGTTTTATATGTATGAGATTATGAATTCACTAATTATTTCCATCATGGTTTCACTTAAAAAAAAAACCTATAAAATGATTATTAAAGGCTAGCATTTAAATAAAATATTAGAGGAAATAAGTGTTGTGACAAAGGGCATCACATGTCTTACCTTTTGTCTCGCTGCTATCTATACTCTGACCTTGTGTGTGAAAGAGGTAAAAAGGAGAGGAAAGAAAGCATGAATTTCCTTTGTTTGGTTGGAGAGAAAGTGAAAGGAAAAAGGGAAGGAAAGTATACTTTTAAAACAAAAATTTAAAATTTTCTTTCATTTCACTTTCCCTTCAATTTAAATTTCAAAATTTTCTCTCTTTCCTTACTTTTTTTTCTCTCAACCGAACGAAGCCTGAGTTCTCAATTTGGTTTTCTTTTTTTGGGATGGGCCTAGTAGATTATGGTACGTGAGTTGATATAGGAAGGAGATAGGTAGCTTTTCTAACTTCTCTAACTAGGACCTCTTTATTTTGTTGTGTTATATTGGGGGGGTTTCATTTCATATCTTTTTGGATCCCTACTTTTAGAGATGGATACGACCAACCAAGACACTTTGTTCTAAAGACAACAGATGCTACCACTACAAGACAAAAAAGTGGCTCCTCGGAATAGCAAGCCAGGTGTGATAGTGTTTTCAAATCGTCATGTGGAACTACAAAAAGCTTAGTATTATATCTTTGTGTGTGTGTGTGATGTAGTCAATATGGCAAGCCTTCTTTTGAAATACTTTGACTGTAGATGATAGGATATCTATATTCTCTGATTTAGTACATTATGATGACCACGATATATATATATATATGTGTGTGTGTGTGTGTGTGGGTGTGTGTGTGTGCGTGATGAGACCACATGTATGCTTTGGCTTGATGCATTAGTTCTATTGTGATGTTTTTATATCAATTAAAAAAATAAATATTGAGTGTAAATAAGAAATAATTAAGCGTGTTACCCCACTTCTCGTAACTTCCTTAACATGGAATCAGCCTCCTTCAATTTCTTCTCCATATACTTGCTAGGAAGGCCATGCGAAGACCAACTACATTATCCATCATCCTGGCAGTCGCACCACTTACATTTTAATTCATAGTTTGAAATTGCACTTAATTAAAAAGAAACATTTACAATAATCCGGATTTGCAAATAACTGGAATTCATCATGTACGTTGACGTCAGCAGATGATAAATGTCATAAATTCACGACAGTACACGACAACGCTCGTGCAAATATACTTACCTAATTTAAAGTACATATAAATTTATGCGAGTTTCTGTTTCACGTGTCAGTGTCAAATATAACCCAGAGATTATGCAAGAAAAAATTTCCATACACACCTTAAAAACATTGAAATCAAGTTCTATACCCTCCGAAGTCAAAAGTATACTTTAAAATGTAATAATTGTTAATAAAGAATTCAAGAAAATAGTTATACATGTATGATATATCTTTTCTATTTATATTTGTATTTTACAAAATTTCAAATAATTAAAATTTTTAATGATAATCATCATTACACGTATTTTTTAAAATGCACTCTTTATCTTCTAAAAAAAAAAAATGCAATCTTCAAATAATCTAAACCATATGAATTATTCATTTAGCAGTATTATCTAATTATAAAACACTGTAGGTCTTTATTGAGCTCGAAAAAGCCCATTGATAAAAATGGCAATGGCCAATTTTTTTTAATATTTATTTCAATATTGTTTCTCTAATTTATAATAAACTTATACAATAAATAGTTTATTTAAAAAGAATTTTTTTTGCATTTCACATATTTCGATTTTGACAAATACTAAAAAACAATAAGAAATAATTATGTATATATGATCCACAGTTTACAAGGAATTATATATGTATTTTATAAGTACGTCTCACTTCATCAAACATGTCTATTAACAAACTTTAATTTTGACTCTACGACCGTGTGTATCAATTAATAGCAAAATTTAGGAAAGAAAAATGCTAAGTGGCTGTTTGTTTTGTCATTCTTTCACTGCAAACTGAATAAATTTGGCTTCTCAAAGCAATTTTAATGAAATGACAAAAAAAAAAAAAAAAACCGTTTGCATCCTTAACAGATGAGGTGTAAATATTAGGAAAAGTCATTTGTAGCCCTGCTATAAAAGATTTTATAATTTTTTTTACTACCTCTCTCTCTTTTACTTTTTTTTCCTAATTTTTTATTTATTTTTCTTTCAGATGATTGGTGCCAAATAAATATAAAGTAAAATTAGGTCAAACCATGTGGGCAAACTCTGTAATTTGTTTTTTATTGACTTGATAACATGATTGGTTCTATAGAACAGCTAGATATGTTTCCTTGAAAGAGAAATTACTCTCAAAATATATGGTGAAGAATGGACTTGTATGAACTTCATTCCTAGAATCATGCATGTATGTTGGTAGAAACTTTCACACAAATGCATATGCAATGTTTCTTTGACCGTTCGAAATGACATCATGCAAAGGATAGTTCCCCCAGAACGGGTTTGAATCATGCATGTAGAAGTAGTCTCTTCGCCCTAACAGGTCCCATCGTGCTTCAAGCACGTGCTCTAGGTAGGCATGGAATAATTTTGGCTAAATTGTATTTTTGTTCTTCTTATTTTTTCAATCCACAATTTTAGTCTTTCTATTTTTTTTAGAGACATTTAGTCCTTTTATTTTTAAAAATCTACAATTTTGGTCATTTCATTAAATCTCTTGTATTGACCGTTAGTAATTTAACGTTGATTATGACCAATACTTAAATGACATGTTAAAGTTAGAGTCAACATTGACACATCAGAGTTAACATTAAATCACTAATGATCAATGCAAGAAATTTGATAGAGGAACCAAAATTGCAGATTTTTAAAAATAAGGAGACTAAATGTCTCTAAAAAAAATTAGAGGGACCACAATTGTAGATTTTTAAAAATAAGAGGACTTAAATGTCTCTAAAAAAATAGTAGGAAGACCAAAATTACAGATTAAAAAAATAGAAGGACCAAAATATAATTTAGCCAATAATTTTTATAGAAGTGTTCAGTTGTGGCCCAACTAGAAATGGGCTTGATTGTTCACACCTGGCCTATCAAGAAGAGGGTCTGGCTTGAGGATGTGTGGATCTAGTGTGGCTATGGACTTGACCCAAGATAAGAGGTGCTTCCGAGCCTCCTCCGCATGTTCAAGCGTGGCTGGGGCTCCAACAAGTTACAGTGGACGGTGGTAAGGTCAAGACTCAAGATTCAAATGTTTAAACTTAAGTGAAGTTATGTAATGACAGGGAAAGAGAGTACACTGATAGATGTTAAATTAACAAATTTTAATTCCTATTTTTTTTTAAAAAAAGAAGATTTGAGTATTGTAGAAAAGATTTGAGTAAAACAGTGAGTTGATTTGAATTTACATAAGACAAATGAAGATTCACTTTTTTACGTTAAAATTTGCTTATTAAATGTTATTATCATAACTCATTTATTTAATAGTTTCAATTGCATTTTAAGAGAGAAATGATTAAACAATTCATTATCTTATTTCACATTATGTAACAAAAGAACATTGCATGATATTAGGGACTCTAATAGTCTCTTCTTAATCTAGTATGAGCATGAGCATTGTGAGGTATGTACTATTTCTAAATCTAATCAATGTATATATGTATGATGTATGAATGTATGTATTGCACACACGTGTGGATTTGACTGCTCTTAATAAAGCAAAAATAAAGTAAGTAATCCCAATTGTTAATTGAAAAAAAGAAGAAGCATTAGTTGATATTCCAATATCTTCATGATTTGTTATGCATGTACACATAACGTCAACAGTTAATTTTTCATCAACGACTAAAATGACTTACTTTTACCTCTAAAGTCAGTTGCTCACTTTAAAGAAGTTTGATTATATATTTAATATCAATTAATATTTGGCATTCTAACAAAGTAGAAACTATCAACCATTTAGCAACAATTTGTTGAAAAATAAAATTATTTGATTACAAATTCAGAAAAAGGTCACAATAACTAGACTTTCTTATTTACTGTTATTTTAAACTTTGGGAATTAAAGCATTTATAATGTTAAGAAAAGTAAATTTGTTATTTGATTCCGCAAATTACATGTAATCAAAATAAATTTTATTTAAAATACAAATATAAATACAACATTGTAAACTCTCAAAATATTATTTATAAACATGACGTCTATCTTAATTATTTTTTAATAAGATAAAAGTCACTCAAAAATTTTAAAAAATTACTTTAAAAATTTCCAAAATAAACTCATGCCTCACATGGGTTAATATCTAGTTGTTATTAATAGATTAAGTACTAGTGTTTACATTAAACCATTTGCATGTCTTATATACAAGGTAAGAAAGTAAACAATTAGTAGTAACTTACTCCTAACTAATTATATCTCTAACAGTCTTCCACAAACTAAAATAGCAAATTAGCACTTTAAGCTTGAGATAAACAATACAATCCCTCTAGACAAGAAGAATTCCAATGCAATCAGTGAATTTTCATCAAATGGAAATGAATCATTTGAAAATCAATTATATGAAATGCATCAACTTGCAAGAAGCAATATCCAGTAAAAAAAAAACTACTTCAAATTGGGCTCTATAAGCTTTAAAGAACAATGTCAATTTGAGTAATAATGTTTAACCACCAAGAAGAAGTTAACTCCATGGTTAACTACTTTACAAAAGCCATCAATCTCATCAATAAAAGAACATTAACTACTTAAGTAGAAGCTATTACATATGCTTAACCACTTGCTAGGACCCAAAAAACATTATCAATGACAAAAAAGAAACTTAACCACCACTCGACTGAAGCTAAAATTAATATCAATGTTTAATTATTCAAAAGAAAAGCTCACATTATCCGTGCTTAACCACTAAAGACTAAAAGCAAACAATAGCCAAACAAACTTAATCAAATAATAAAATTTTAGCAACATGAGCCAAAATAAGACTTCATAAAATCTAGAAAATGAAGATGCTCATATATTATGTAAGAGATAAACTCCTTACCTGAGATATCAATGATTAAGAACCATTAAAAATGGTCAAAAAATTACCTTCAGCAAATTGATGGAATTTGAAACACATCTACAGGCTGAAGAATAAAACAAGTCCAAATATCATAATAGAAAATTGCAGGATGTGTGCTGAAAGGTGAACAATGAGGAGTTTTTGAAAGGAAAATTCACCAAAAAAAAACCTTTCCATGAGAAATAAAAGGGAAATTGGTTATATTTCGAAAACTAGTTAATTGAAAACTCCCCCCCCTTTTTTTTTTTTTTCTATTCACACTTCCTCCGTTTTCTTTTTGTTAATTCTGAAAATTAGTTTTTGAAATTATTTTGAACATTTCATAAATTAATTTCCTAGAATATGTTTAGAAAAAAAAAGAGGAAAATGCAAATAATTGAGCCCAAGAAAAATAAGCCAACGCAAAATCCAATAACCTGTCGACCAAATAATAATGTTGAGCTCGAGGATCAATATTTTAAGTATAAGAAGTCCAAATTTGATTTCCAGCCCACGAAAGCTAAGCAAGTGATCCAGTGGCTCCCAAGTCTAGAGCAAAATGACAAAATCTACTTTTTTTTTTGGTCAGCGACAAAATCCACTTTAACACATTGTTTCAAGCTAGTGGAGCATTCTTCAAAAGCAGCACTGGAGGTTCCATCTACGGTTGATTGGGAAACCTTGCCCAAAAATGGAGTTCGGAAAAGGACGAGAATTATGTTCTTAAGGGAACGTTTCAGTGGATTGCAACAATAGACTATGCGTACTCCATAGGAAAGAAGTTTTCACACGATAGAACACGCAGTTTTTGTGATTGCAAATTATTGGTTGAGATAGACCTTAACGATCGAGCATCTCCGTCGAGGTCGGCAACCTTCAGATAGAAAAAGAGAAGTCAAAGCTCAAATTCTAGGAAACTTCCAAGAAACCACATATCTTGATCAAGACGAAAGACCAAACTCCAACGAGATTTTCAAGAAACCACACGAAAAAGATCAAATAAAACAACCTTGATCTGAACCAAAGAAATTTTGCTTTCGTAATAGATACCGTGGCTCTGATACTCTGTTAAGAAACATAATATAAAAAGAAAGGTTGAAGAAAAATTTAAGAGATCAAGTAAAATTTGTTACTTATAGATTGGAGAAAAAAAAGAAGGGATTTATATCAAACCGTCTGTATGTCTTATATAAGGTAAGAAAGTAATCAAGTGTGTCTGGATGCGAATAGTCGCGCATTTTTTCTAATACATTTTATAATAGTTTCGGGGCTAACACGAATTTTCAGCATGATAAAACGCTCAATCAAACACCGCAACTAGTAACTAAATTCTAATTCATTATATCTTTAATAAAATTTTCTATCGGATGAACTTGTGCAACTTATTGGGTCAGTTCGGTTAACCAACGTACTTGGTTAAACTGTGTTCAATTGTATATAATTGAAAGCCTGATCGGATGCTGTGCCCGACGTTCATCAAAGTTCATGTGTTAGCTGGTGTCTCTTTATCGCTTTATACGGATGTCATTTTTCTTGGTCACGCAAACTTAAGTTTTGCGATGTCAAAAGCACACCAGGAGATATTTCAAACTCCGAAATTATTGATTCACCAAGGGTGGGTTGTTACTGAAGAGTGAAGACTATGCAAAGTTATCAAATTAAACCTTGTGGATCTAGAGTAAGGAATAACGTGATTATCGGAGGTCTCACATTGACTAGTGATAAAGTCAAATTAGCGCATGTATATAAGTAGCGGGTAACTTTCATCTCCCAAGCTGGTTTGAGATGTCCAATCCTCTGCATAAGGAGTGTGTGTTAGAGATTTCATATCAACTAGTGATAAGGGTAAAATATATTGTATAAGTGAGGGGCAACCTTCATTATAAGCCGGTTTTGTGGAATTGAGTTAGATCTTACTCCCAAATTCTAAGAGTGATATCGAAGCAGCAAATTTAAA
The DNA here is from genome assembly GCA_004329165.1 of Spatholobus suberectus. Lineage (NCBI taxonomy): Eukaryota > Viridiplantae > Streptophyta > Magnoliopsida > Fabales > Fabaceae > Spatholobus > Spatholobus suberectus. The sequence continues at coordinate 35,298,476 of CM014733.1, forward strand.
TAGGATTGGAACCATTTCACTTCCCAAGGAAAACTCCATTATGCAGCAAACTTAAAAACAGATATTGATTGATATCACAAACATTAGGGTGAGGCTTAAGTAAAGGTACAAGAGTTAACAACAGGTTCAAGAGGCCTGAGGAGCAATCAAATATGTGGGGGTGTGATTTCCTCAGTAGGCTCGGTTGATGTATTCAGTTTTCTGCCTCTTTCACTTCTGCTGTTATCTGCAAACTTCAAGCTTGCATGGTGGGAGCCTTTCTCCTTCTCCTTTGAGTTCCACTCAGCCAAGTAGTAATCTTCTTCTGTGACCTTTTTAGATGAGGGACCAAAAAACATCCCACCCCATTGCGGAAAGTAGATTAAGCATATTGGCAGGGTGCATATTATGATCATGACTCCCATTAGAGTTATTCCCCTTTCTTTTGAAAACCTGGATCCTTTGAAGAAAATTAGCTGGGTCACAACTGCACCCACATTGCCTCCTCCTCCTGTCATTCCAGATATGACGCCTAATGACCTGAAGATGTATGTACATATCATTGCACATTATTATTGGAATTAGTCACAAAGAATTATTGACATAGTGCTATGCACTTTGTTAATATAACTGTTTTTTGTAAAGAAACTTGACGAGCTTTCTAGCTTGTGTTGCACGTGTCTAGGATTGCACATACTTATTGTATTGAAATTTATTGTCAGCTTTGGAATCATTCGTTGGTCAAAACAGAGCTGTTATGAGTTATCTTTACTGTTAGTCTAAAGAAGATGCATGAAACATGATGTACTATAAGTCAGAGAATCATGTCTTAACCTCATACATACTTAAGGATTACTTTGCTAGCTGACTGATACGCACTACCACACTTCACGAAACCAACAACTAGCTCTGATATTAATTGATAAGTACCTAAGCACTTGGAAAGCCCATACTTAAAAGCTAGGTGTTAAGGGGAGAGAACCAAGTCACTTAAATACTCTATTGAGCATCTCATATTACTTAGATGTAGAACTTAGACACCCTATAATACCTAATTCTCTGTCACTGACACTTTACTATTGACCATTATAATAGAATTGTTGAATTTGCAAAATTTGCTAAACAATGCTATCGGGTAGAAAACAAATACAAAGTTACAGATAAACTGACACCACTCTTGAGAAGCCTCGGTGCATACAATTCTACATAGAAGTGGAGAAAAGGGAAAGCAGATTAATGAGGATATGTTTGTTTCCTTCTCACTTTTTGGTTTTAAAAACTGTTTTTTAAAATAATTTCATGTTACTCAATAATCAATTTCTCATCCAAAATCTATTAAATTTAAAATTATTTCCAAACTAAATGTTTTAAAACCAAAAAACAGAAACAACTGAGAAATGCTTTTTCAAGGGTAAGTCATCTAGAGTGGTGCTGCATGTGGTGAGATTTGAACTTGGTGTAAGTGTTTGTTATCTTTTTTTTTTTTTTTTTTTTTAAACTAAAAGAAAAATATGAAAACAGAAGTCAAACACCCCCTAAGACTAAAGATAAAATTCAAGTGATTTTGATTGAAATTATGACTAGAAAACGCACCTTCTTGAGACAAACGGAACAATCCCAAAGGTCATTCCACATGCGGCTTGGACAAACACAGAGAATATGATCATAACAACGATGGATACACTTAAAGACCCCACCAGGCCAAGGACGATGCAGAATACACCAGCCAAGGTTTGGCACAGCCACAAGGCCCACAATCTGCCCCTCATGCCAAACCTCTTCGCCATTACATCAGATATATAACCCCCACCTGGTCTAGAAAATATGTTAGCCAAGCCAAAGCTTGCAGCAATGATTCCAGCAGTGCGGAGTTTCAGATTAAACCTGTCATAGAAGTACTCAGCTACGATGTTGTCCATGGTCAACTCCACCCCAAAGCAGTAGCCATAAGTCAACGCCAGAATCCAGCCCCTGTAGTTAGTAACCCCATGATACAGCACTCTTGAGAACCCATCTTTTGGTTTGTCCCCTGACTTCTTCAAGCGGTGGAAGTTCCCATCAGGCATGTCTTGGCCAAACATGAGTATTGAAAATGCTGTGAGCATTTGGAACATGGCAGGGACAAAGAATGCAATCCTCCACGCGGTGAATTGCGCGGCACCAATGTCGCGAATGAGGGAAAACACAAGGGGCATGATGAGTTGGGTGGCTCCTCCTCCGAGGTTGCCCCATCCGCCGGCTAATCCGTTGGCCGAACCGACCACCGGGGCCGAAAACATGGAGCTCATCCAGAACTGCGTGGACACAAAGGTGGCCAGGGAGAAGCCGGTGAAGAAACGGACGAGGAGGTAAGAGGTGGCCGAGTTGATGATGGAAGTGAAGTACACGAATGGTGCTGTCAGAAGAATGAGTGATGCAGAGGCGAGGCGCGGTCCGACCAAGTCACAAGCTGTTCCCATTGCAATTCTCGCAAAAACAGCACCTGAAACTGATGCCACCCCGGCATTTCCTATGTCCGTGGCTGTGAGGTTCAGGTTGTCGCGGATTATGGGAAGGAGGGGTGGTGCAGCAAAGCTAGACACAAAGCATGAGAAGAAAGAGACCCATGATAGGTGAAAAGCCCTCATGTGGGGCTTGGCTATGGAAAACAATCTGAACACAGTGGCCTTGTTTTCAGAATCCACAGGTAGAGCAAACTTTTGTTGTGGAGATTCATTGGCAGCTGCAGCAGGGAGTTCCAGATCCATGCTTGTCACTTAGATTGGACTGGCCCAAGGGTCAATGTTGAGATATTGATTTGGATTTGAATATATAAGACCTTTGTGTGTGTGTGTGTGTGTGTGTTACACACACCAAGTTTCCACTTTTCACTACTGTTCTGCGCACCAAGATAACCAAACCAACCACTTTTTCTGTCTATTAGTAGAAAAGTAAATGAGGATTGTTCATGTTGATTGATGGAATTTAAAAGGTGCTAACAGCTGAAGTCTTCTCTTCTGGGGTTGCCTGCAATTATTTTTTATGTCATTGTCTACTAAAAAACTGGCATATTCTTTTGAGATATTTGAGGAAGAGAAATAGAGATACGAGGATAGCTATGTAAAAGATACAAAAATAGATGTTTGTCTTTTGCAAGGCTGGCAGTTTTTGAAACTTTCAGACACAGATTGGTTCAGAAGTTGAGACTCGGAGAATTGTGTTACTAACAGATGACTTTTCATGGGTAAGAGAGGCATAGTTGGGAGTTCAAACACTTCTCCAGACGCCGAGTCTCAGTTTTTTTAACTTTGTTTTTTATGTGGGAAGAGTGAACCAGGTTGGAAATCAAAGACAAAAAGAAAAGAGAAAAGGACTTTTTTGAAATGAAGCAAAAATTCAAATTTTGACTAGTTGTTGATGCGACTATCTGGCAGTACGCAGCATTTCAAGCCAAGGAATTGCTTGATGGAAAGATTTTTCCAAACAAGTTGAGTAACGTGCATTGACTTTGGAGATCTGTTTGGAAGTGTGAAGTTGAGAAAATCGCATTTATTGACACTGTATGAGGTTCTTCTGGGCAAAATTAACTGCGTATTTTTTCCTGTATTTGTAAAATGACAATTGTAGCCTAACACTTCTCTCCTATCATGGGCACAAGCATATTTGGTAGCTGTCAATTTTCTAAGGGAAGGAATTCTTATAGTATATATTTTTGTGTTTTAAGCGTGATGATTATATTTAAGAAAGAGAAATGCACTTGTGATTAATTAGTAACGGGTGTTAAGGAAAGTACTTGGACAAGTTTAAAAGTTTTAAACGACTAAAAATGAAGAATGAAATGTAGAAACAAAGAGAGAAAACATGGAAGACAATACCAAAAGAACGCAACAAATATGAAAATGGAAATGCTGGCCGGCTAAAGATACTGGAAAACTCACTATCAGAGGGCGTGAAGTTGCAAATGTAGCCGCCTTCTTTGAAAGCCTGTAGGGTCTAATTTCGCATGAAAGAGAAGTGTAAGCGTATCCAATTTTCTACCTTGTTGCGTGACTCAATACAATAATTTAGGATTTTCGATCTCAATTTTTTTTAAAAAAAAATTGCTAATTATTGCCTAAAGATGTTAAGGAATCACTTAATAAAAGGTTTTTATTGAAAATCATAACATTTAATGTTATCAATATATTAAATGCAATAATTTTTAATTAAAACTTTTTTATTTTTGATTTCAGAACCATTTATGAAATTGACTAAATAAATCATAGGAAGATAGATTAGTAAAGTCGTTTGATTGGCTAACTGACTAAGGCAATAAGGAATACTACTCAGTGAGCCTAATTCTAGGGATAAAATTTTTACTTCTTCCCATCCTTTTTTATAAGACCAATTAACTAATTCATAAGAATTAAAGAAGTTAGTTAATTTAGTTAGTAGCATTAAATTTGTCCTAAATTTATGTATTCTTTTCAAAAGTACCCTTAATATTAATGAGACATCTTATTCTTTTTTCAAATATTTAATTCTTTTAATCTCTCTCATTAGTAGTATATTAATTGCCTTGGTTTTTATTGGCTATGGATGTGAAAAGGTAAAGTTTTCAAAATTCTTTCCATATAAGACGAAGACTCTCAAAGAGTCTAAGACATTAATATATTCTACCTATTATTTATTGAACATAGAGAAAAGACTCATAATTAAGAGCATTTTTGTAAAATAATAATAATAATTAATGCATGAGGCATTCTAGATTGGTTCTTATAAAAAAGATCAAGCTAAACTTCTAATTTGGTTCATATAAAAAGAATTGGGAGTATTGGATATTAAAAAAAATTCAAAAGTTATTGATTAATACTATATTTGAATTTTCACACTCCCTTTCATGTTGATGAATAAATATTCTCCTCTGATTATTACAGAAAATTGGCTTTATTGGCGCATATGTATTAGTAGTTATATAAGACAAATCACAAATATAATAAGTATAAAAACTTAAAAAATGCTAGCAACACATTTTCTAACACACTCTTTTGAACATACTTTCTCTTTTTGGTTGAAATTTCTTAGCAATTACAAAAATTTGTGGGTCCCAAATCTTATTTTATGATTCTCTCTCTCATGATTTTGTAGTTTTTAATAAATTTTAACCAATAAGAAAGTGTGTTAAGAGAAGTGTGTTCCTAGCACTCCTCTAAAAACTTTTATTGACAATTCCTACTAAAATCGTTAATAAAGGAGTAACCCTATTGGAATTGTTGATTAATGTGTCCGAGATAGGTGAGATAGTGAATTCAGACTCCAATGTTGAATTGTCTAGATTGGTGAAGGGCTTGACTAAAGCAAGGTTTATCCGAACTCGTTGAAACCAAACTAGACGAATAATGGTGGAAGTTCCTACAAAGGCACTCCAATGTACAAGTCAATAATAAACCCCACACAAAGGTTAAGGATAATAAATGCATACCTTTCACAATGACGTTGGAGGTATATATATATGTGTTAGGTTTGGCCTAGGATCTTTAGCATAAGGCCTAAGGCCCCTCATGGGCAATTATATGTTGCTCTAGTGTGCATTGGTATGACTTTAGTACCAGGAATTGACTTTGGTCACCTCCTATTGGTGCATTTGAGCTTGTCCATTACATAGCACGAATTGGGCTCAAGCCTAATCCATAATAGTTGCCCTTAGCTTGGTATGCATCAAGGCATACATATCAAGTTAGATCTTGAAATTACTTGTGTTGTACTCTTTTTTTAGCATGTGTTATCTTTTTTCTACTATTTTTCTACACTTATTAAATGTTGTTGCTAGATCATTCATTTTCATTGGATGTTACTATTTCAAGGTATTTGTTGTTCTTTATGTTGCTCATAGCACTTTGTGCCAAATTATCATTGTAAAAAATGGGAGTGTCTTTTTGCTCGTTCTCTCCTTAGAGCTAGTTTTCTTGGTTAATCACTTTGATCATCTTGTATTTTAAGGTAACCGAAATTACTGGGTGATTAGTTATGTGGTCTCACTCTTCTTCTTTCCACTATTTATAATTGATCTTCTTAATGATGTTTTTCCTCCTCTTTTTGAGAATATTGTACCTAAATTCGGCCTCTAACACACAGTTTGGCCACAAAGGCGCATGTGCAAGGATGATTAAAGTAATTAATTGGCCCTCACGTCAAAATCCTTTTTCCCTTAAAAAAATTAGACCTTAGCCGATTTCATCCTTTGAGGGGTCTTTGATTAGGACCCTTAACTTTAATTGGCCAAATTAGTGGTCAATTTTTAGGGGGAAAAGGAAAATACCAAGAGGATTCTAAATTCTAAGGCTTAGTTTGGGGTATCTTTTCCCAAAAGATTCTCATAAAAGAAGTAAGGAATCTCATGTTTATCCTTAGGAGGAACTAGCTTTCTGCTTTGGCATGCTTATTAAATTGACAAATACCTGCAACTAGATGTTCAGTAGAGGGATACCGTTGACCCCATTACTTTCTTGCTTTTCCTACTTTGTAACTAGGATAACTTTGTTTTAAATTTATTATATCTCCCTTTAAGATAGTTTTGTAAACACTGTTGTAATGTGTTTGTCGGATAACTTTGTTTTAACTTTATTCATTGTTTTCCTTATACTTGTTTTTTCAACAAACTCATAACTTCGGGCATTTCTGTATTATTTCATTTAGATTGGAGTTATTATATCAATATAACCTAACTTCAAGGCTTGACCTTTCGAGCTTAGCATTTTAAATTCAAATTCAAATTTTAAACCCTCTAACATGTGTCAAATTTCGATTGTTTCTTAAATTTCTTCATCTACATAAACATTATTGTAATTACCTTAGGTTTCGTTTAGTGATCATGATAAATTTAAATTTCAATAAGGTTTTCCATTAACACTCTTTATTGACGTCATTTAAAATGACATCTTCTCTTTCTATGTCTCCTTATAAATAACATCGCTTTCTATTTTCCATCACTTCAAATACAAGCCCAACAGGTAACACACAACCTTTGGGGAAAGCTAAGAAATAGATGTTCTATTTATTCCTACCAATTTGTAGGAAAAATACAATTAGATTAATGAAGAAGTTTTAGGGACCAAGTCTGAATTTAAACCTTCTAATCAAGATCATTTTAGAAAAGAAGTGCCTTTTGAGGTGAATCAGAATATCACAATAAGAGAGTTGAATTGTGATTTTAGAAAACTTTGTTCCGTTACAAACCTTTTTGAGCGTATTTTAATGCTCAAAATGCAGTTTCACATATGTTTATCTTTTGACAGAATTATAAATTCTCTCAAAAGAGATGTCTAGTGTGATTAATCTTATATGTCTTTCAAATCTCAAGATTTTCTAGTTAGTATACAAAGATGAGACACTCTAACAATTGAATAAATTCATATAGAATTTATGAACTTTAAAACTTATTTACTATATTATACAGAATGCAGAAAATCTTTTTTAATATGTTTAGAATACTTGATTCAAAAATCTTCTCTTGTCAGTAAACTTTGAGAGTGCTCAGCAAAGAAGTATATTTTTATCTTTTTGAAGAACTTTCACAATTAGAACATGCAATTAATAACTCGATCTTGTGAAAATCTTTTTCAAAACCTTCTAATCAATTATAAAGTTCTTTTCTAAAGGTAATCTGGTTTTTAATGACAAGCTTAAAAAAGAAGAAAAAAAAGCAAGCAATTTGATTTACTTCGCCCTTAACTTGGGCTACATCTAGTTCTTACACACCAAGTAAGATTTTCAATAACAAAAATAGTATTCTTCACATCCTCTTTAGGCTTTAAAGTAAACCAGTATTCTAAACCTTTGTAGGTTATTCTCAACCAAAGAATTGCACCAGTTCTTGGGAGGCAACCACCAAGCTAAACAACACATAGTATCATAATGTTATAGATATAACATGTTTTAGTAAGATGTTAAAGATAATGTTATTATGCACGGTAGAATGTATTCCAATAGGCAAATTATGTAGCAAGTTTGTTATTCTTTTTGCTTTGTATTTGTCAAAATCAAAACTTGATACATTAATGAATTGGGAGCAAACACATTTCTACAACTAAAAACTCATGAATTTTTCATTTTGCTTGCAAAATTGCTTGAAATTAGCATTATAATTTCTCCACCACTATCACTTTTAATAACAAAGATGCAAGAATTTTTCTCACTTTTTATTCTCTACAAAATAATTTGAACAACTTAAAAGATTAATCCTTGTGGCTTAAGAAATAAACTCATGCATGTAAATCTAGTATAGTCATATATACTACAAAACTATATCTTCCCACTAAGAATAACATTCCTTGTAGGTCCACAAAGATTCATGTGAACATTAAGTTATCTAGAACTAGAACAACATTTTTAGAGTAAAAAATGGTTTTATTTTATTTTTCCTTTTTGACACGTTTCACAAAGTAAATCAGAAAAGAAATTTCAAGTAGTCATTTTACAAAACAACTTTTGCAAAGCTTTAAAATATGTAACACCTTCTATTTAAACTTATATAACTATTATAGTTTATTGACTTTATTATCTGATAATTATTTGTTGAATATATGACTGGGAATCTAGATATTAAGTTGGAACCTTTGAGAACGTTCCCCAATTTGAAGATTAAGGCTCCTCCATTGAAGGGTCAATTGAAGCTCAACGAAGTATGGAATCAAATGCGTCTAGTTGTAAGTGTGCGACTTTGTTGAGGATGACAGATTCTCAAGGATATTCCACGAATGTGCCAACCATAAGGGCTCCTTGCTGCCATTGTAGAGAAAATGTCATTTTGCAGACTACTGGAACAGATTGCAACCTAAGGAGGAGGTTTTGGGGTTGTAGATACTTTATTGTAAGCTACTTGATTTATTAAAATTTTGTTAACATTTATGGACTCTCATATGTTTGTTCATACCTTTTTTCATTTTAGAAAAGGAAGAAAGACAGTGGGTGTTATATTTTCCATTGCATTCCAAAGAAATTGTTAACGAAAAGGACATGATGATTGTGAGGTAAAGGAGAAGAATTCTAACTTTGCAGAACTCCTTAAGTTGTAATAGGAGATGGTTGAATATGTTCATGATTTGTTGCATTATGATATTAGGGATAAATGTAATCCTTGTGTTTATGTTGTTTAATTTACTGATGGCAGATGGTTCATCAATTCACATGTATTTGAAGTAGTATTCAATTGAAATGTATTTCATATACATTTGAGACCTAACCTATTTTGTGCACAGTTGAATGAGTAGCTTTTGCTGTTGGTAATGTGAATGTATTTTGGTTATTACTCAACGAAAATCAGATAGCTTTTTGTTGTTTATTACTAATTTTTAATTTTTTTTTGGAGTTATTTGTTGTTATTTATGTTGGTAAATGAATTATTAGATCATGTCTAAAATTGTTGAACTATAAGTATAATTTATTTGACAATAAGTCGCAATAATTGAGGATAACAAGTGCATGGCCATTATACTAAAACATAAGTGTCATTTGCACAAAGGATTAACAAAAGGATAATAAAATACGTTAGAAATAAAGCTTGCACAAAGGCTTTACAAAATATAGGATAAATAGAGCCTTACAAAAAACATATAAGGAAGCCTTCAATCCATAAGTGTCATGGTTTAGGTTTTATTGGCCTTCTTGGTTGAGGTTTTGGCTTGAATGGTTTTCTAGTTAGGATAGATGGTTGGGTTTAGTTTTGGGCTAGGGCAGGTGCTTGGGTTTTGCACGTGTCCTCATTTGGCATTTTGCACAACAAGCAACCCAAGGACAACCTTCCTTACAAACTACCCTCAATCTTGTTTTGTCATTTTTAACAATCTTCAAATCCTCCCAGAGTGCACAACATATGTCATGATTGCCTCCTTGAAATCCTCCTTGCTTGTAAAATATGCACCCACCTCCCACTTATAATCAGCCAAGTTGTTGGGCATCACAAAAATTGGGTACATGTGTGACTTTGGCTTTGAATCCCCATCCTCATCTATCTCTACCCCACTATCTAGATCTTCAGAATTATACTCATTATCTGTGTAACATCCCCAATTTTGGGTAATAAAAATAAGAATATAATTATGGATAACATTACTGATAAGTATTAATAATAATAGTTACCCTTATATTATAATATTATAAGGACAAGGCAATGGGACCCTAAATGGGACTGAGACCCAATTGGACCAAAGGCCCACCAGACCACACACACACAGAGTTGAAGAAAAGAAAGGGAGGGAAAGTTAGAGAGAGTAGGAGAAAAAAAAAGAGAGAGAGAGAAAGAGGAGAAGAGAATGAGAAGAGGAAGAGGAAAAAAGGAGTGAAGATCCACGACCCCGCCTCATAAATAAGATCTGGACAGTCCTAGGAGGTGAGTGCTTTCCCCTTGTCCTCCCCAACTTCTTTAATTGTATGTTTTCTGTCTTTTCCCTTTTTGAACCCTAGGTAGGAGATTTATGAGTTTTGAGAGATATGCATGATTGAGGGGTTTATTAAGTAGTTTATTCAGTCAGAAAGATAATGTCCTAGGAATGATTTGATATGCTTTGGACTGTTTGGGTGCCAAGTATGGCCATGGGAATGCAGATTCGTAAAAGGCTGCGAATTGTAAAATCCTAGGTCTCGCTAAGTGAGCACAGGCTCGCTCAACAAATTATGAATTTCTAGATTCGAGATGAGTTCTTGCTCAATGAGTGGGAGACTCGCTGAGCGAGAAGCATGAGTTCTTGAATTTGTAATCCAATGGCCTCACGTTGGGCGAGGTAGGTTCTCACTAAGCGAGAGTGAGATTCTAGACAAGAGTATTAGGATTCGTTGAGCGAGACCTTAGGCTCGCTAGGCGAGAGTGCTTCTAGAGAGCTAATAGTAAGTGAAGTGGAGTGGCACTGAGCAACCAAGGCTCTCGCTAAGTGAGACCTTCTGGACAGTAGATAGTTGTTCTAGCTCCAAGGAAGAAGTTGTATTGTCTGATGCTTTCATTAATTGTTTTCCTTGTATGTGTAACATTGTTTGATGTAGTACTATGTTAATATGGATGATTGTGTAGTTGTAATTTTATCCTTGTGGTTGTGCGTTGTGTTGTGTGAGTACAACGATGATGCCTCCTTAGTAAGAGACGAGGAATTTCCCTTAATCATATGAAAGGTTTTAATAAGAGGATATGTTTTTGAGAAAAGGATATGTTTTCAAATAAAGATGTTTCATTAATGATTTTGCATTACGAGAAGCTATATGTGGATATGTTGTATGTGTGATTATTTGAGGAGTCTCCATTGGGGAAAGGAGGATAGCAACCCCTTCATATGCCAATAGAAGACTAAATGTTTAGGTAAAAAAAGATGTGCATGCTAAGACTGAGGTGGCCGCTTTGGGTGGATGGGCAGGGTTCTATCTTTTCTCTTTTTCCCCAAAGGCTAGTGGCTAAGATTGAGATGCCCTATTTGGGTGAATAGGTAGGGTTCCGTCACTTCCCATTTATTTCAAAGGCTAGTGGCTAAACCCCTCAGACTGGAGGGGTATATAATACATGGTCATGGCATAAGAACAAGGGGGATACTCCTTGAAAGTTTTAGCTCAATACTTTGCCGTAACATGAAAAAGAGAAAAAGATTAATATATAGCATGCAAGAATTAAATGTTAAGCTATGTTTATGATCATGAAAATATTTTTAGTAAAGATTTATATAAATGATGTGAATGTCTATGTATTGTATGTATGAACACTCATGGCAATAGGATAGATGACCAATTTTAGACCTAGTCACTAGGCGAAAGAAGAAGGGTTAACCTATACATTAGATGATAACATAATGGAGTAGTATTTGTCAGAATGAGAATCAAGTGAGAGTGCCAAAGAACTTTCATAAATAAGAATAATCCCTAGAAACCCTGTGAGAATAGAAACCATGAGAGTATAAGAAAATGATCTCTAGAATAGAGGGTGTATCTAGAGTCCTTAGAGCACTCACTAAGACAATATGTCTCGTATTTTTTATGTTTTATGTTTTTACAGGATGAACAGGTGAAATACTCTTGGGAGTAGCTTGGAGTCGTTATCGGAGGAGATGTTTTTAATTTTATACCTCCCAATGGATGGGAATTTAATTTATGCTTTTGCTCCTTCATGATGTTTTGTAAGGCACGTAAGTGCCAAAAGATTTGTATTCGGCTTATTTGTGACCCGTTTATGTTTTAAATGTTTAAGTTTTAGTTTTTGTATAGTTTTCTATGATATTCTTATATTCTAAACTTCCATGTTTTAGTAATATAAGTAGGCAAAAAGGGAATACTCTTTAGGGTATTACAACCTGAACCATCATTGATGTCAATAATGGTTGTTGCAACAACAAACTCTATCCCTCTTCTCCTTTTTTTTTTTTCTTCTCAACTTATGCAATATTGGTAGGTCCACCATCAAACTCCTCACCATCATGTCTCTTCTTCTACATCACTAAACCTCATTTTACTTACATCTTTACCATCCTCATACTTATAAGTATCATCCTCACTTTCATTCCCACTACCTTCATTATCACCATCAAAATTTGGATCATCACTGTCATCCTCACTGCCATTACTAACATTATCAAGAACAAAATTAGGTGCATCCTCATCTTGTTCATCATTTTGCATTACAAAATAATCAAGAACATAAACAACCTTAGGTCAACCAATATTCTTAGTGTAACACTCCTACCTCAATTTTTCAATTATTTTTCTAATATTTGATTAAGAAAATTTAAAATTATTTTTTCTACCATTGTGATCAGAATTTCAAGAGATATATAACTATGATGTTTAAAAAAATTTTCGAGCCAAAGCTCAGAAAAATTAAAAAATAATGATTTTGTCCTTATTTTCCAGTATTTAGGGCTGGCATAATAAAAAGATTCAATTGGCATTAAAATGCCAATTTGAGATTAGAATCATGTTATATGCATTAAAATATAATTTTGAGAATTTTCTAGAATTCTGATGCAAAATGACCATAATACCCCCAAGTGTTTGTTAAGCCTAGCCAGTATTGATTTGATATCCAAAAATGGTGAAAATAATAATCTCAGTTCATTTTTAGGAAAAATATTTAATTCTAGAATTTTTCATAATAATTTTGATATTTTTTGAATTAAAATGGATTTGATATGAATTTTCAAGCTCAAAAATACAAAATAAATAAATAAAATTTGAAATAATTAATAAAAAATTAAAATTAATTATTAGAAATTTATTTTTGATGAAAAATAATGTATATGTCCAGTTTTACATTAAAATGCATTAATTTGATATTAAAAGCTAAATTATTCAAGTTTAGGCAATTTTATCGGTAGCGGTTAATTTAATTGCAAAGAAAATAAACACAGGTATAATGGGACAAATCAGTTGCCACACGTCCACCCCTAGGATACCTGACTCACCTACTTCTTCTTTTTTATGTGTCCCTAAATTGATTAAAAGATAAAATAAAAATAGAATAATTACTTCATTGCTTATGTCATCAAGTGGACACCTAAGCCCACTTCTTCCTCAATAAATAGCCTTCATTTGGGGCTGATTTCTCATCATATTCTCCTCCTCTTGGCTGGCCAAAATCTATATGTGAAGTTTAACTCTAATTTTTTTTACTTTATTATTATGCTAAAACTTTACTAGTTTTCATCCACTGGTAAAATTTCCTTCCTAGGCGTTTGGAACCAACATCACCATCAACTTTCCTCCTCTTCATCAACCACCTTTGAAGTGATGGGGGAGGGAGGTTGGTTCTAAATTTTAGTCACTTTGCATGTTGGTAGAAAATGTTTTTCCCTAAATCTTTCAATACATAAATTTAACTATGTTTTTCTTATAATGTTATAATGTTTGATGCTAAATTTTAATTCTTGCTAAGTTGTTATGCTACTCAATTATAAATAATTAAATTATAATTACTAAGTTGTTATTCTGGTCAAATTTAGATAATTAAATTATAATTACTAAATTGTTATTCTGCACAAATTTAAATAATTAAATGATAATTACTAAGTTGTTATTTTGTTCAAATTTAGTTATTCTAGATAATTAAAACATGATTATTAATTTGTCATTCTGCTAAAATATAGTGATAAAATTATAATTATTAAATTGTTATTCTGCTAAAATTTTAATAAAATTTTGATTAAGTAGTTATTTTACTAAAATTTTAAGTTGTTATTCTGCTAAAATTTTGGTAATAAAAATATGATTTATGGATTATCTAAATTACTATGGTGCAATTTTTACAATATAAGGCAAAAATGTTGATTGTACTAGTTCTCAAATTAAATGAGACTAGGAAAACCTTTGCTTGAGAAGCTATAAATTGATAAGTTAGTGAGTAATGTAAAGCGGGGGCATGCAGTGGCATGACACCCGCTAAAAAAGCTACAGTTTGGTACGCTGAGGAATGAAAGACAGGGACCTACTTATAGAGGTCTTGGGGGTAGGCATCAAGTGGTAAAGGTCCCAATAGCCAAGGTAGTGTCCGTGAGCCAGGATATTCACCTAACCAAGCTTGATAACTCTAACAGTTGCTCAGTATTCTACGATTGGTGTGAGAGTATAGCTCTATAAATGGACATCCTTAATTATTATTTTGTTTCTTAATGATGATGAGAATTGTACCATGTGATTTTGTTGAGAGAGATATATGTACTCTCAGTCACTTTCTAGTTCTGTTGAGAACTATTACTCACTAATGAAAAGTATAGATTCATACCAAATTAAGGGTAATCTAACACAACTTAGAATAAACCCTATGTTTCCCTCTATTGTCAACTGTATTTTATCTATATTTTATGGTAGAATTCCTACCATACATGTGAAAGTAATTTTAGAACAAATAACCTCACTCCATTACTCTTTTTTTATGCATATTTGACAGTGATTAATGAATATGGTTATGCCAGTTCTTTTAAATCTGCATATAGAGTATAAGGATGCAGGTACATGGGAGTATCACAGGGACAACAATACTCCTACGTATCTTGGTTTATATCTATTACTTTCTTATCTCCCATCCCTAGGATTTCGATGCCACCTATGACCTACAAGATCCCTATTTCCTTGTCCACAACTCCATCACCAAACTTTTACTACACACCTCCTACTCCGCCACCATGTGAGGATTTGTAGGCTTAGTCTGATGGCTTGTTCTTTTTATATATGGGATAGAATAGAATGATACTGCTTGAATAGAATGATACTGCTTTGAATAGAACCTTTTTGATGTATATACTAGAGTTAGGTAGTGTCTATTCTTAGATGTACATTTTTATGTCTTTGTATCCCAGTTGTTTCTCTTTTATATTTTAGATGACCGATATGTAATATGAAACCATGATGTATAGTACTACAATACACATACACACATATACTTTATCTTTTTATCTTTCACTACCATTTTCAAATTATGTTAAATTTACAAATTTTCTATTATTAATGGAGGAAAATATTTACTTGCATTATCATTAATTTAAAATCAACAACTAATTAAGTAAGTAAGTATGAGTTATGTACAATGTGAACAGATGTCACACTTAGCAGTCAACCTTACTCTTATAGTCACCTTCACCCTCTTCATTATTTTGGGGTTATTTAGCCAATTTATATGCGTGTTCAGTATTGGTGGGCTCATGTACAAGTTCTTGTATATTCTTGAGTAGGTTGTTCATCAGCAGTTGATCACCAACAAATTGTTGATCACAACCTTATTCACCACAACTTTAGAGTATACAGGTTGTTGATCTTGTTCACAGGGTTGTTGTTCATCAACTTGGTCTTCTTATGGAGGCTATTCATAAACTTGTTCTTCCTGTGTAAGTTCTTCATCAATTTGTTCTTCCTATGTTGGAAGACTTCTCACAACTTCAACATCCGAAACAAGATGCTCAATATACAAGTGTGCATTCCCATGATAGGTTGCTATTGCAACCATTTCTAATGCACTTTTATCATCAATCAATTCTTTCAACCCAACATTCAAGTCCTTCCTTCCAATCTTGTACCACAATAGGATACCCCATGTTGTTCAGGATGCCCAACACCTCAAAATAGGACCGCCTGTCCACCATGCAACTCCATTCACTGTCAGCCCCCTCATACTCCAATTTACTACCTTTAGTAAATTTACCCCTATGGTGCACTAGAACTTTAAAATACTTTTCCATTCTTCAACCAACATAGCAACAAAACTACAACAACATACAACCCAAAATCTCAATATAAAACCCAAAATCAAATAAGCAAAATCTAAATACCAGACAAAACACATAATGCCCTAACTTTAATTACCCCAAGCCCTCCCCCTCTCCTTCCCACCCCCCCCCCCTCCCTTTTTAAAAGAACCACCAATCACATAAACAAATTATAAAAAACCTAACTTTGATCATAAATGAACATACAACCCACAACAACTATAATGAAATAACCCTACTTCAGTACAAAGCACACATGCAACAACGCAAAACATATACCACAATATCAAACACACAATGCAATAACATACCTTCGACGCTTGCCAAAGCCAAGCCACAAACCCTATCTTCCTCTCAATTCTGGAATCAACGGCTCCTATACAACATGCTTGTTATTCATAGATTCCCCCCCCCCCCCCCTTTTTCGTCTAACGTTTCATCTAAGTAGTCCCCTACCGCCATCAACTTTCTTAATTTGCAAGGAATGGTAGAAACCACCCACCAATCAGACTAAAAAACAACGTAGTTTCACTAAACATGCCACAAGGTTGTCCAAACAGTGTTAGATGACACATTAGATCCACATTAGACCTTTCCATTTTCATATTTAACGTTGATGACGAAAAGGACTTAATTGGGTAACATTTGAAACATAAAAGACCAAAATAAAACTTTTAAAAAATAAAGGATAAAAACAAGTTTTAGTAAAAACAAAAAGGACTAAAAAGGTATTTTAGCCAAAATTTTAATACTTAAACTTCCAAAGTAAAGGAGACAAAATATATCACAAGAATGTTGTTGAATTGTGACCTCACAAATTTTGTAACATGAAACCTCATATTTTCTTTTTGCTTAGAATCCTTCTTATAAGCAACATCTTAATTTCTATTTCAATAATATGCTTTTACAATATTTATAAGACAATAATATTTGAAAGGAAATACTCGTTTATTATTAACTCAATATCATCACTATGGACTAACATGTATTGGTCTGAATAAAAGGAGTTTAAACCCTTTAAATATGTGATCTTACGTTTAATCCTGAAATGTGTGTAGAAAATATTATATGACTAAAGATTAATCTATCACTAACAAAGTTCGATATAATTACTAGATAATTAATATCCTTAAACATATTGACCACAATTCCACTTCAGTAATCTCTATATTTAGAAATGGATTAATATTTAGCTATTTAATGCACTTATAAAAAAACTAAGCTCTCATTTATTATATGGAGATACTCTAAAAAATTAAAAAAATGAAAGTGAAAAAAAAAAAAAACTGATTATCACGATGGCACCACATAATTAAGCATCCACCTTTCGGTGTGACTCAAGCTATTGTGAAGCTTGATAGGGGTAAACAAGTCATTTCAATTATGTTGACCTATTCTTAATGAAATCTAGAACGAACGGAAACAAAATTAAAATATTCGACGGTATATACAGAATCTTATGAATGTTATTGAGTTGGAAGGGCATACAGTATTCATGATTCCGTATTCATTTCCACCCATATGTTAATTATTGAATCTCTTCTTTGACTTTGTGTTCTTGTTTCACGGCACATGAATGTCATGCTTCACGTTACAAAAGTGACTTTCACGAATTGACATTTCTATATGTAATTTATTTTTTTTGATGATTTTTCTATATATAATTTAATGGTTCACGTAAGACATTTGTAGATATGGTTAAATATATGGCTCTTACATAAAGTATTAAGTTGATCCATTTTTCAGAGAACGAGAAATAAAGATTAAAATCCTCCTTAAAAAATTTCCTGGCGCTTAAGAACTAATTAAGTAACTGCAACTGACAGTTTAAGTCTGTGCAATAATTCTTTGTGTGAGAATTTGCTGACAGCCCAATATATCATTGGCATCCTACCCAATAGCATTAGGGGTGTCTTCCCGTTCTACCACTTTTTCCATACCAAAAACACAACAATAACATCACTGTTTAATTTATCAGACATGCTGTCAAGAGTATGTTTTGGTACTCCTTTTTTTTATCAAATCAAAATGATGAATTAAACTAAAATTGTTTGGATTGGAATTCTCAAGACTATCATCATACGCAAATTTTAAAGACATTAAACTAATGTAAAGTACATTGTAAGTGTTTTATTTTGTTATTCATATTTGAAATGTGATACAAATTATACAATTAATTAAACAAATGATGTACTATATTTTTTGTGAATAACTATCACAACTCTATGAAGGAATGGACCACTGGTCACTTAACATTATTTTCATAAAATTTAACATATTTTTTTAAGCAAACTCTCTCTCTCTCTCTCTCTATATATATATATATGTATGTATGTATAAAGATAAGCATATTAATTGAAAATACTTGTATTAAAAATATGTATACATATATATATATATATACATTGAGAACATTTAGTTATTATGAGATGAAACTCTTAAAAATGGTTAAATTTATCGGTATACTTTTTAAAGGAATTACATGTTATTTTTAGTTTCTCTTTCTTAAAAATTTCAAATTTAAATTTTATCGTATTAATTATATATTTTATAATTTTACATTCTTCAAATTATATTATTTAAATTATGTATATAAATTTGATTTTAAGTTATATTCTAATTTATATTTTTATATTTACATAAAATTAAAACTCTGCACAATGTATGACATACTTGATAGTTAATTAACTCATTAAACGATGGCGCGTCACAAGCAATTACCTTGAGTGCGCGACAGTGACTCGCCGTTGGCCAATTGCTAATAAATGGGTGGCTTCATTTATGTGGAACAATTCGTATATTATTAACGAAATCTAGAGTGGAAATCAGGATTTGGAAATTAAAATATTCAAAGGCGTATGCCGAATCTTATGAATGTTATTTTGTGGGACGAGAATATTCATTCCATGTATCTCAATCATTTCAATAAAACTCATAATTATTGAATCTCTTTATTTGACTTTGCTTCCACGTTGTCATTTCATACCATAGGGATAGGATGGGGCAATGGCCTTAATTAAGAACGACCCAAATAGGGTTGAAGCACGCTGGAATAAAGTTTTTGCGTCTTATTTTAAAAAAATTCAAGATCTAAGTCATTTGGTTATTTATTTATATTTTCTGAAAAGTCATGTATATTATTTGTTATAGTTCTTTATTAGGTTTGACATGAAATTTTTGAAAATTTGAATTAGACAGGTCTAACCTATTTTTAAATAGCTAATCAGTTAAAAAAATTATATAAAATAAACTATAAATTATAAAATTAAAATCACTACTTAATGCATGGAACACAAGTAGAAATAAATAGGTTAGACATTATAAGAGTTAAGTCCGGTTTGTATATATGATATAGAGTGTGTTTAGTAAGCCACTTTAGTAGCTTATAAACTATTTTGACTAACTTATAAACTAGTTTGATTAAAATAAACTTGTTTAGTACATGAGCTTATTTTAATAACTTCTAACTTATTTTCATAAGTTATTTCAATTAGCTTATAAAAATAAGCTAGCTTATGGCTATGTTTGGCAAAACTAGCTGAAAACTAGCTGATAACTGAAAGCTATTATGCTAGCTTATTAAATTATAAGTATTTGATAAAATTATATGTTGAAGTAGTTGATAAATATAAAATGAAAAAAATGGACATATTTGTATGATATTTTTATATAAATATTAGTTTATTTTATTTATAAAAATATATTTTAAGATATTTATAATTTTAGCTTTTTAATTAATTTTAAACCTTGTTATTTTTTATTTATAGATCAATTATTTTAATTACATTTTTTAGTTTCAATTATTATATTTTTTTTTCATATTGTGTATTCTATTATTAATCTTATACTATATCTTAAAAAAATTTCAATCAAGTTTAAAATAAAGTAAAAATAACATACACTTAAATAGATGTTATACTTTCATTATATTAATTAGTGTAATCATTAAAACATCTTGAAGTATAATGTTAAAAATAGTAGAATAAATAATATAAATAGTATAATGGTTAAAATAAATAGTATAATAGAAAAAATTCAAAAAATAACAGAAAAATAAAATAAACCTGTCATCTATCATTATTAATATCTTGAAATATAATGTTAAAGTAATAAAATAAATATTGTAAATAGTATAATTATTAAAATTGATTAATTTCAAATCTTAATTCAGATTGAGAAAGAGAAAAGGCAACAAATGAATGTCACAAGAGAAAAAAAATGTTGATGCTAGCGGTGTGATAACAATTTCATTAGCATTGTATCAAAAACGTATAAGGAAGATAAAAATAAAAACTAAAAATAGTATTACCTAGAACAACCAAAATAGAGGATGAGCAAGAAGGGCAATGACCAATCGGTGGGTTTTTATTTTGGAAGTGTAAATTAGTAAAAGAAAAATAAATTAATTAATAAATAATAAAATTTTACCTTATTTAAAAGAATAAAAAAGGAAACTTAATTAATGTTTTAAGGATAAAAAAGGGAATAAATATAAAAAGTTAGAAGCTAGCATTTTAAAAAAACGATACTTGAAGTAGCATCTTAACAAATGTTGCAAGCTACTAAAAAAAACTTGTTTACCGAACACTACTCAAACAAGCTTTTCAACTAATAAAAAAAACTAGAAGCTAGCTGAAATGCCTTGCAAAACATAATCAAGCTACTAGCTTCTTTTTTTTTTTTTTTATCCTCATTAATTTAATTGAATCTCTTTTTACCCTTTTTTTTTTAATTTAGAAATTAAATAACTAAATATGTTATTTTACATTTATCAACTAATCTTACCAAACACTTTCAATTCAATCAGTTAGCTTATAAGCTTTCATTTTTTTAGCTCTTAATTTATAACTTATAAGCTTCAACTAACTTATAAACTTGCAGCTAACCTATAAGCTAGTTTTACCAAACACACAAGCTTATTTTTAAAGTTTAATCTGATATTCATAATAATTTATTTAAAAGTTTATTTCGTAGAAAGATCTTTGAATAGGATATAATTTTATCCTTTAATTTTATGTAGGTTAATATGTTTAATATTTAAAAAGAAAAATAAATATATAATTTTAATATATTATAAAAAATTAATATAATAATAATGCTAACAATTGTTAAATTTACTTAAATAGAATAGTTTGTTAGACCTAAAAGGTTAACTATGAGGATACCATGTGGGGTACTATGAGGATACCTTGTAAAATCAAACAAGGTTAACCCCAAAGCATTACGCATCTTGAGCAGTACAATTAATCATACATAAGAGTGGAAAGACAAAAATAAGATTGTGCTTATTACAATATCCTACTCACAAAAGATGAAAAGTTGTTGATAGCAGTACATCATCTACTACTTAAAATATTTTACACCTCGGAAAATGTTACCTACTGCAAGGAAAGATAAGAAAGTGCCTAATATCTCTATGTATTTAATGCAAACTCAAAATTAGAGGTGTTTACGATCCATCTCGTTCCACCAATCCGATCTGGCTTAAAGGGAATTTTGAAAGATTTAGGTTTAAGAAATTAGACTAGATACATTTTGAGGATGGATTTGGATTATATTTCGAATCATCTTAACCCGGTCTACTGTTATATATTCTTTTAAAAAATATATTTTTTAAACAATTATGTATTAATAATACAACTTCTTGACTTAATAAATAATGTTTTGTTTAATATAATATTATATTGATATTCATATCAATTATCTTAAAATATATATTATAAAATATACCTTAATTGTAGTTGTATACTTTTTTTATTCTATAATTTAGTTATATATAATGTTAATATTAATATATTGTGTCAACAAGTCGGGTTGACCTGGTTTTGTCACAAATATTGTCGGGTATTGATTGGGTCGAATTTAAATTCACAAATTGACCCTAATAAAATTTCATACTAGGTATAGACACAAGCTAACTTGTCGCGCGAACACTCCTACTCAAAACATTAGAGCTATACATTAGACCATTTGAAGTGGAAAAGGAAAACATTATATTCAAAAATTTTCTATCTACAAAACCTTAACATTATACAAAATTTTTTAAATTTCATCAATTTAAAAATACAGTTAAGCCAAAAAAAGAAATTATCATTCTAACGTAGCCAACAAAGTACGCATGCATTTTTTTAAAAAAGTGGACTAAACCATCATTTTGATTATTTAAAGATATACACTACACGTCCATTTTATCTTTCTGATGTTTGCGTAACAAAACAATTTTTTGAAGATATAAAAAAAAAAAGACATTAAATAGTGGGCCAGTTTGTTACTTAAATCTTTCTTCTTCTTTTTTTTTAAAAAGAGTTAATTTATATTTGTTTATAATCATAAAAATCATTTTTTAAAAAAAGAAATAGCTAATTTTATGAAAAGTTATTTAAAATAGTTTCTAATTTAATCAGATTTTAGATTCTTTTCAGCTTTTAATTATTTTGAAAAACTAAAATAAATGCATAAAAACTAAAAAAAAAAGTGATTATTTATAAAAAGAAACTATTCTTTTAGGAAAAATATATATATATAACTAACGGACTCAGTACAAACTGATGTTAATAAGATTTGATAACAGGGTTATTTTAATGTTACTTTAAATTTCTAGAAGATTAATTTCATATAACATATTTTAAAAAAATTGAAGTCAAATATCTCTTGGGGGATGAAAATAATAGTTTATTCAATGAGTTGAATGATTATGCATTGTCAATATAAACTTTTACATTAAAGTAATTATTATAAAAATTAATCAACTTGACAGTATAAAACTATTTTATACTGTCAAAACATTGTCTATTTTTCTTATTCAACGCCAAATGTATCCATAGACCTACATGCATATTTTTATTTTTCATTTTTGTGTTAATATTTGTGGTTTATTCAATACCAAACTTCCATCTATCGAGAGTAAGCACCCCCCCCCCCCCCCCAAAAAAACCCCCCACCAAATGACAGACCCCTTAGTTAATCTCTACTCTATAATCATGCGTCTGTTATCAAAGTTAAAATATTCCACTCCCCACAATCTTACATAAAGAATTTTTTAATACTTCTCTTGTTCCTGTTACTTCTATTCTGATATGCAATCATTTAACAGCTTTTTATATGGTCAAACACATTGTAAGGTGGATCTGTGTTGAATATAAGTGTATAAAGCGAAGGCGTAAGACGTGAGAAAAACTAATCTTAATGATCGAGATTAAATTTATTAAAAATTTAAAACTATCCAACACATGTTTTCCCAGTATATATATTATTTCCTTCGCACGCTGAGCGGCTAAAATTGATCAGACAGGACTGAAACGCATTAGTGGAAAATATCGGAATACCTTCCTTGCAAGCTCCAATGCTGCTCTTATTCTAGAAAAGCATACAAAACGAACTTTATTATCTAACTCTAGATTATATTAGAGCATTTCATACATGGTTTCTCCACAGTTATTAGACTGTTCGCGAGCTAGTGAGATAAAATAGTGCACTTTTAAAACAAAATGAAATCCGAATTTGGGTCCAACCCTTAAAATTTGGGCAAATCACTAGTTTCATCTTTAAAGCATTATTCTCTCTTCTAAATGATCTTTAAAGTAATAAATAAATAAGTAGTCTAAGAAGCATTAAAAAATATGCTAAATAGTGCCTTCAACTATTAACAAATACTTAAATAATTTTATTACTTCAAAAACCACTTAGGAGAAAAAATAATGCTTTAGAGACGAAATTGGTAGTTTATTTCCAAAATTTCAATTTCCTCTTCAGCAGCATGATACTTGCCATAATTTACATTTCTGAAAGAAAAGAAAAAAGTAAAATGCACAAAATACTGAAAAATAAATGTGAATTCTACAACACACTCCATTTACTCTAAATTCACATATTAGGGACATTAACTAATATTAAAATGTGAGTACTGTACATTAAACCCATCCGAAATAAAATGAAAGGTAAAATTCAATTCCGAGAGTCTACATCCAATCTTTTAAGTATTTAACCATTAAATTTTCCCTCTAATATTTGCACTACATATGCATACAAGTCATCAAGGAACAATATAAGCAAGGAAGAAAGGAAGTACAAAGCCAAAAATAATGAAAGCATTTAACAAGCCACAAAAGATGAAGTATACATTGTATCAGTACTTTGGAGGTGATTGCTGAGTTGGCAAAAGACGAAAGCGCTTCTTCAGAAGAACTCTTTGCCAATGACCCAAAATCAGTGAAGTTGTGGTGTTAAAAGCAAAAAGAAAAAATAAAAATTATGTAACATACGTAGATTGAGAGGTTGGGTTTAAAGCTAAAGTTCAAATAGAAACTATCAGCATCTCCTCTCATTTGAGAGAAAAAAAAAAAAACTACAAACTATATACTTAAGTCTCTAAGTACAATGGTTAGAGATTATTTTTCTTGTACTCAGTACTATTAGTTGGATCCTTTCAGAGTCAGCCATCCATACACACCGCAATGAGTAAGTTATTAATGAAATGGGGCATCTTCACTCCCAATAGTTTAGTTCTAGCTTCCACCATGACTACTACCAACCAAGGTTTTAAATAGTGGGCTATAGCGCCGCTATAGCAGTGCGTAGCAGCCCCTGCCCGCTCGGCACTATGTGTTGATTTCAAAAAAATCTCTCTGAACAAAGACATTAGGGCTTTTTGGAGGCTATTTTTGGAATTTTAATTTCCAAAAATGAAATTTATAGATGTAGTAATAGTAAAAATGATAAAGAAGAATTGGTTTTAAAAGATGATGATGATTGATGATTCCTATCTAGGAAACTTGTATTTGACTTTTATTGGTATTTACTTGTTTGTTTTGTTTGAGAAACCTATGACTTTTTATTATTAATTATGAATATAATTAATTTTGAGTAATTTTTATTATTTTTGAGAATTTATATGTATATAGTATACATCATAAACTATGTAAAAAATTTCAACATAACAACTATCCCGTTATATGCTATCTCACTATAGTGTTTTTGGAGCTGGCCCCTACATCCCACTATCCAAGATTTAAAACATTGCTAACACAAGTTGATTTATAAAGGCTTGAAAACATACAAAACCAAGCAATGTGAAACTTTGACCTTTCGAAATACTCAACCTCAAATACAACACCAAATACATAACATCTCTCCGAAAGGATGATATTTTTTTACAAAAAGGTGGACCGATGCACACACAATGCCCCCATCATTGCAGGATTTGGGGAGTGCCAGTGGTACACAGCTTACCTCCATATATAAGTGAAGAGACTAATGCTAGAACACGAACCCAAAACCAATTAACCATTAGGTTACAAGGCAGCAATCTTATTGTTGCAACAAGGCTTTACTCTCATGATGTGTTATTACAATAACAACCAATTCAAATTGTAATGCAACCCATTAGTAAAAAACTCATCTTTAAAACCGCACGAGCACAGATTTGCTTATTAGTGTATTTAAGAAAACCCTTCAAACTTGTCCTCGTCCATCACATGAACCAATATATAGGTAGTATGAATAAAAGTGTATAATGTAAATGAAGAAAAACATAACATGCTGTTTTGTTGAATGCTTCCAACATTAAATTACCAATGAACATGTTGACTGTTTGAACTACAGAGGTTATTCTAAATGCTGATAATTACCTTGGTAAACTTTATCACCATTGTCATTTATGTAATATTGAAGATACATTGTCACCGAATTTCACCCTGCAAAGATTTTGACAAGTAAAATCCTGCATTGCAAAAGGAAAAGAGAATAAAAGAAGAATCTCAGATAACGAATATATGTAAGCAATAGTTACATAAGCACTATTTCTGTTGTAGATATAACAACAACTGCACACAAATGATAGCAAAAATATCAACATAAAGGTACTGAGAATCATGTGGAAGTGGAATTATTAGTAATATGGCATATGCTAAAATTTAAAAAAAAAATGCATGAGTGCCTGCTTACAAATTTAAAACTCTTAACAAAAATAATAAAAAATGCTTAAATATGTTTTTATTCTCTATAAAATGAGTGAATTTTGATTTTGGTCTTTCTAAAAAATTTCTTGGTTTTTCATTCCTCTAAAAATTTAAATCATAGCTTTTGGTTCTTATAAAGTAAGTGAATTTTGTTTTTAGTTCTTATAAAATATTTTTTTTTGATTTGCATATCTCAAAAATCTAAAATCACTATTTTTAGTCCCTAAAATTCGGTTTAAAATAGATAAATAACATTTATTTTAGAAATCTAAAAAACATTTTAGAGGTGTCACATTGTGAAATAGTACCATTGACACTAATGGATGTCATCTAGAATAGTTACTTGACTTTTCGATAAATATTTAAGCAATTAATAAGTGTCATATAATAATAGGGATCAAAAATAATAATTTTATGTTTTTGAGGGATGAAAACTGAAGAAAAGTTTTTACAAGAAACAAAATCAAAACTCACCAATTTTCTAAGAACTAAAAACATATTTAAACAAAAAAAAAAAAATAGACAGAAGAAAGTAAGAAAACTTGTTTCTCTCCAAAGAAAAATTGACATCCCTTCCGTCACAGAAAGGATTTTATAAAACATTAAAATGTTCCCTTTCTCTGTTTGGTTCCCAAAAGCACAGCTGTGACACTATTAATCCAACCAAAGGAGAACTTGAAATTCAACATTCTATTATTACAGTGAATAGAAAACTGAACTGAAAGCAGCTGTGACTCACCAACGAACTTGTTCTTTGCCTTTTAATCAACACTATGAAAATTTTACTATTCTTCCTTAGATGCTTGAAGGTCAGAAACGTAAAACGTAGATTTTTATTTTTTTTTCAATTTTAACGGCATATATATGTCACTCTTCATTATACTGTTTTAGGCCCGAAACCTTCAATGTTTGGGCCATATATTTATCATCGGCCTTTCCAAACTGGACCTCTGGCTCTGTCAACCTTTTGTTTATGGAATGTACTTTTTACATTACCATTATTTTTTTAAATATACCATCGCAACCTTATCCTTTTTTTTCTTTTTTTTCAAAATACTTTTTCCTATTATATTAATTTCCAAATTCGCATTTTCAGAAACATACCACACATCTCTCTTTAAAACACCGGTGCGAATTTTGTTCCAAAATTTAACTTTTGGAAGTCCATTTATAAATGTGCTCTGGAATTATATTTATATAAATAGATTTTTGAAATTTTATTTTTGGAATGTCTTAAAAGAATTCTAGAATTATAATTCTTCAAATATTTAAATAGACTTCTAGAAATATTTATAAATAGATTTCTAGAAGTTTAATTTTGAAATATATAAATAGATTTTCAAATGACATTTTGTCATTAGCTGAAACAAATATCTGATAACGAAGCCTTATCGCCCAAGTGCGGTTCGGCTATGAGGATCGAAGGAAGCCAACATGTAAGATTTGGTTGCTATGCGTGTAAGAAGCTGGTTGAAAAGAGAGAGAGAGAGAGAGAGACATCAAATTGCAATAAAAGAAGAGGGGAAACTAGTAACGACAGTGAAGACTTGAAAAATATCATCGGAGAGAATCTAAAGGTATGTGAAAATTAGAAGAGATAAATAATATAGAATGAAATAATAGGTAGTTTTAGGTTAGTATAAATTATTCTTCTAGAACTTGAAATTTAGATAGGAAGTTAGGAACTTCATATATATATATATTTTATTTATTTAACAACATTTGATATGGGTAGTAGATTAGACAAATTATAAAAATATTAGAAAGTGTTATAAACATGTTAAAAAGTTTAGGAAAATTCAAATTAATGACATAGGAAATTTATGGAGTTATTAGAAATTAGAAAAATTATTTATAGTTACATTTTTCTTTGGGCTTTTAATTTAATTTTATCCTACACTAGATTGTGTGTGTACCTCACCAATGTCAGTAGCCTCAACTCCAGCATCTTGGAAAGTCTATGAAATGGGAATTGTAACAAGTCTTAATTTTTTTCTTTGTTTTTTATCCCTCTAAAATTTGAAATCACTATTTTTTTGTCCTTATAAAATGAGCAAATTTTGATTTTGGTCCTTGTAAAACATTTTTCTTTAATTTTCATTCCTCTAAAATTTGAAATAACTACTTTTGGTTCCTAACATTTTATTTTAAGGTGGATAAATAACATTTATTTTAAGGATCTAAAATTTTTTTAGAGGTATCACAGTTGTCATTGTACTACAAATACTGGTAGGTGTCACCTAGGATGGTCATTTGACCTTCCGTTAAACACATAAGCAATCAACAAGTATCACATAATAGTAGAGACCAAAAATAATGATTTTAGTTTTTTGAGGATGAAAACCAAAGAAAATTTTTATAGGGCTAAAATCAAAACTCACTCATTTTTCAATGACTAAAAACATATTTAAGCCTTATATGATTCATCTATTATTTTATCTCTTTATAAAATAGTTACAAAATAAAAATTTATGATATTGTTTGCTTGATTTTTTTTATTTTTTTTTTGGAAGAGACAAGGTAATATCTGTTGTCTAGGATATAAATGCATAATGTGTTATGGTGTCATGATTTAGAATATTGACGAATTTAATCTAGACATTAAACATTATTATTTTGGGATGTCCATATTTTAGGGGAGATTCTACTAAAATTTTGGTAAAAATCCTTTTGAAATGTAGGTTTTATAAATTAGTATTATATTTGCTATTTTAGTTAGAGTTAGTTATAGTTAAGGCTTGTCAAACTAAAGTAGTGTTTTAAGCGCCAATCACGATTGGATTTTAGGTTGCAGCACAAAGTCATCCTAATACAAATTAGAATTTAAAAGTCAGTGCTTATTGAAAAAAATTTAGTTGTTAGTTAAATTGAATATTGCACATCTAATTAGGATATGTGTGTGTGTGTGTGTGTTTGTGTGTGTGTGTGTATGTGTGTATATATATATATAGGGTTAATTATATTTTTGATCTCTTATTTTATGCCAATTTCTACTTTTGGTCCCTCAAAAAAGTTGACTAGTCATAGTCCCTCAAAAAAATTTCATTTGTGTTAGTCCCTCCCATTATCTTAACTCATTAAGTGATAATGTGACAACCACATCATCTGCCACATGGACAATTTGGCTGATGTGGTAGCCACATGGCACAAAACATATGTAAAGGCTTTTTTGCCAACTTTGCGGCAATTGGAAATTGCTACAAATTTTCTAGCAATCTAAAATTGCTAGAAAATGTTACAAACCACTAGAAATTAATAATAATTTTAATAAAAGGGAGAATATTATTTATAATTTTAAAATTTAATAAAAATTTTATAAAAAAATATTATTTTATAATATTTATTTTATAAAAATATTAAAAAATTAATAATACTATTAATTTTTTATAATACTATTTTATAGAATTTAAAAAAAAATGAAAATAATACTATTTTAATAGTTAATAATTTAGAGCCTACCAACTTATTGAACCCTAATTGATAAATATATTAAAAAATATAATAATATAAAAAAATTATATATTGTAAAGTATAAACTTAATACCCATGCAAGATACGAGTTATTACACTAGTTTGTGTTATAAAATTTAGGTTTAAATATGATTTTCATCCTGTACTTTAGCGCTTTTTCATTTTTTGTCCTTATAAATTTTTTTTTGCAAAATCGTCCCTGAACTTTAGCGTTTTTTCATTTTTAGTCCTTGCCATCCAACTCCATCACAAAAATGTTAAATTGATGATGTCAGCACGTGACACGTCAACAAATGACATCATGATGATGTCATCATATGACACATTAGCACAAATGACACGTCATCATTGCCACGTCAGCAAAAAGTGCAACATCATCGTTACTGTAGAGGGACAGCAAATGAAAAAAAAATACAGGGACTAAAAATGGAAAAAAAGAATGTACAAGGACGAAAAATGAAAAAAATTATTGACTAAAAGAAAAAAAAAGACATATTTGCAGGCATGAAAATAATTAAGCCTTAAATATAATGTATAAATTTAATTTATACTTAATATAAAATAAAATCTTAATGATAAAAACACTACAGCCAAAGAGTTAGGTACTCCAAGATAAAAACACTACCATATAATAAAAATTGCTTGGCCAATTCCATGCTCATGTGCCAACCTGATCCAATGATATAACAAAAACATAATTGCAGCATTGATTAAAATAGATGGCCAAATTTGGTTCAGCAATTCGTTTATCTGTTTTACGTTTTCTACTTCTCTTAATCAATCTGGTTATTCTCAATTGTTTCATTTGGTTAATTCAGGTTGTGTCTTAGTTTTGTGATTTATCATACGAAGATGTCTTACTACTATTCTTGCATGTGTTCTTTTTAGTCTTACATGCAATGGTAATTACCATAATTGCATGTGTTCTTTTTAGTCTTCTCTGTTTCCCCTTCTACTTAAAATTTTATTTTGATTTGCTTGTTTGGATTTCTCTTAAGTTTGAATGCCATAAATAATTATTGTGCTAGTGCTTTTATTTAAAAATAAAATAAAATATGGGTTTGTGGCTACTATGAAATAAAAGTGCTCTTCTTGACAGTTTTCAAGTATGGTGTGAAGGTTGCTAAAGTAAATGAAAATAGACGATAAATGGAACCATATGATTGGTTAATTTATAGCAAAGGATTGTGGAAATTGTTGCTGAATATTTGGAAGATGTAATAAAGGATTGGTTAATTTTTTTTCGTGCCTGCAAATATGTCCTTTTTTCTTCTTTTAGTTAATGTGATTTTTTTCATTTTTCATCCCTGTGCATTCTTTTTTTTTTTTAGCTCATGTATATATCTTTTTTTCATTTTTAGTCCCTCTACAGTAATGATGATGTGGCACTATTGCTGATATGGCATTGTTGCTGAGGTGACACCTTTGTTAACGTGTCATTTTTTATTGATGTGGCAGTGATGACGTGTTGTTTGCGCTGGCGTGTCACACAATGATGCCATTTGCTGATGTCTCACGTGCTAACGTAAGCAATTTAATGTTTTTTGTAACGGAGTTGGACAGCAGGCACTAAAAATGAAAAAGCATTAAAGTTCAGGATGATTTTGAAAAAAAAAATATTACAAGGGCAAAAAATGAAAAAGTGCTAAAATATAGGGACAAAAACCATATTTAAGCCTAAATTTTATTTCAATCAAAGATTTTTCATTTAGAGGTGGCAAAATGAGTTAAGCTAGCAAAGCCAACCTAAACCTATCCGATAAAATGTAGGATTTGGGCTCTAAATTTTGAATTTGAATAGAATATGGGTCTTTTTAGTTCAATCCGATAAAATCCACATCATAATTGAGTTTGGGCCATACTAGCTCAATTAGGTTTAGGCTACTAGTTTCTTTTTAATTTTGCTGGGAGAATGAGACTAAGAAAAGTCTAGGAGATTAAAAATAGTCATCAATTCACTATCTAAAACTTTCATTTGTTTAACAAAAACTTTGATATTTGATTTTGACAAATGCTACTTACAAAATTACAATACATATTTCTAAATTGCATTTTATCTTTTTTGATCTACATATATTTAAGATGTTAGGAGACCTTTAAAATTTTAATTAATTTGACATATGATTTTGACAGAGGCTATTTACAAAGCTACAATACATGTCTCTAAAATGCATTTTGTATTTTTTGAACTACGTATATTTAGAATGGTATAACACCTTTGCAACATTTACAAACTCATATGCGTAAACCATTATATATATAAGTTCTCTAAATCTAACTTTTATTAACTGATATATAAGATCACCTTATAATATATAAGCATTTTCATATTAAAAACAATTATAATGATTGTCACAATATCACTTTTCAATCTTTACAATAGAATAAAATAATTTTCTACCTTTTGTTTATTATACTAAATTAAATATGTCAATAAAAATAATTATCATAGTAATTGTCAATCTTGAATTTTGGGGAGAAAGTGCAAAAAATCAATCAAAAAGAAAAATAAAAAACAATGTTGTGTCGGCACAAAATGCCTGCATCTTGCATAAAGTCAAGGTTGTACATCAGATTAGAAAACTAAATTAAATATGTATCTTTTTGACCCAACTTATTATAACTTGCAACCTACATCAGGCCAACTTGTAAAGAGTCATCAGGTAAGCTCATTTTGTCAGCTCTTTTCATCAATCAATATTTCTTCTCCATAGACATCTAAGCCAATCTCTTTATTAATTAAGGAGGTATGACTCATATTTATTTTTGCTTAAATTTTGAAAATTAATTATCTTCTTTAAAGTTCTCTCAAAAAATGAGAAATTAAAATTGATTAATTTTAAAAAAAGTTGAACTAAC